>CM052198.1:4244453-4337423 GCA_028455805.1 Lasioglossum figueresi | reverse complement strand
GTGAAATTTGTGTACTATTTGATTGTTCTTATACGATATTTATTGTTAACAGAGCTGGAAATAGAATTTGAAATAATAAATAGATAAAGTATGCGTACCACTGAAGAAATGTTTAGAAACGTATTTTAAGGGAGGCTTGTGCAACTTCAGTGAAAAAGTGATTTTTAAGAATTTTTTTTGGAACAACTACAACTGATTATATGGAACTAGACCTTTTCTAGATGTAAACAGATAGTTTGAAGTACAACTGTTCTTGTTTTAGTGTTCAGAAACATATAAATAAAAAATCAAATATATATTTTAGATCCAATCCCTAGAGAAATGTGTAATTATGCAGTAAATAATAATTTTTGTTATAAATGCATAAAATTCGCGGTCTACTAATAAATTATTGCTCAGATAAATTCTCCAATACTGTGTAAAACAGAAAACTTTTTCTCCCAGGAGGAGAATTGAACAAGTGTACACATACTTTTGAGTATCCTCTCTGGCATATACGTACAGCAAATCTCAACAAGTTCTTAAACAATTTCAAATATTCTTGTATTCTTTCATAAGATATTAAAAATTGGAAGAAAATTTTTGTCACGTATCATTTGACATAGAGTGTTAAATAAAACTTGTGATTGTACAATTTCAGTAATTCCACAGGCAAAAGTGAGTCGAAAAGAAAGAATGAAATTGTTTCATTTGACGCTTCCAGTAAATCGAGTATGAAAATTCAGCGAAAACGATTCGGCTGATGCGTCTGATCGCGACCTTCCGATTCTACTTGATGCATATACTGAAGCACGCGGACGTTGCGGATCTTCAAACTTATTTTTCTCGAAAAATTATGGTGTTAAACAAACAAAATCTTATTTTTCGTTCTCGACTCACTATTGCGTGTGGAACTACTTCACAATCGGCTGTCCACGGTATGCGAGACACCCTGTACAATCGCGAAAATTCGAAATTCCGCGATTGATACCACCCTTATCACATATGCACGTAAGTCTAGAATTATCATCCCGGTGATTAAAACGCGATAACACGATATCACTATTTCCCGCTTGTTCCGATCACAGGGACATGCTGTAATCATGCATCTGTTAAACATTGTGAATATAAACACGAGTCCGATAGTCTGTTATCAGCGTTCGGAACTGCCTAATCTGGTTGAAATCGCAGCAGATCAACAATGGTTCCCAGCGGTGTGGTGTTTTATTCTCACTGGTGAAAGAACGACGGTCTCTGAGGAGGAAATATTTGTAGCGACGAACGATACCGTCCTCGTCTGTGGCATGACCTAACTTTGGTACACGGTGTGTTGGTATCGATCAGAGAACCCGGTATTCCCGACGACGACGACGCAAGCTCGACTCGAAACCGAGGATCCGTCGACGTAGAGGGCAGTTGTTATCCTCCCTCGCGCCACCGTTCGATTCCCTGCTCCCGTTAGCCCTCTCTCTTTCATTCTCGCCCTCTTTCTCTCGCATCCTCGCGGGAAGGAGGACGAGAAGCAGAAAAGATGAGCGATCAAGAGGATCTCGGCTGTTACATCATGTTCCCATCGTTTCCACCGTCCCCGAAAGATCCGACGTTAACCACGGGCGGACAGGATCAACCGGACAAGTACGTATTCGTCTACAAGGAGGACAAGCGACCGGTAGTCGTGCTGCTAGGATGGGCCGGCTGTCAGGACAGATACCTGGCTAAGTACAGCGCGATCTACGAGGAGAAGAGGTACTGAAACCCTCCTAAATAAACCATTTCGGCACGGCAGGATTTGTCTCCTCGACTCTCTGCATGAAAATCGCATGTTCGTTCAAGAAATTCATCGTCACGATCGAATCGCGATGCCACTGGAAACTACAATTGTGCAACGATTCCGATTACGTGCGCAGAAATTGAGCAGGAAGGATAGATACTCCCGACTGGTCCCTCGTCGTGATCGAGGAAAATAGACGTCACACGTTTCCGTTTAACGGTAACCGTACCACGGCCGAACAAATGACCGGTGTCACATTTTTGACTTTATAATCGTTGAAGTTGCAAGGATAATTCCATTAGAAACTATTAAATGAATTTTTTCATTCGAGCACGTATTGTTATAGAGATTGCAAGGAATTTGAATAGATTCAGTGTTGTCATTTTTATGAAACAACGTATAACAGTCGCATTTTGTTCTCGGTACGGTTAGTGTTAACCAAACTGTAACAGTATATTCAACAAGTTGAAATAAATAAAGCGTATACATGAACGGAGACTGAATATTGCAATTCGTTTCGCGGGTGAATCAAGAAACTTATGAATTTTTAGAAGATTGCGTAACTGATATAGTAAAATTCGTGCATTGGTATATTTGTTGAATTTACTCGTCGTTGTCCTTCGAGATTCGCCACAGGTATTGTTTTGCCTCTAGTTGCATCACTTTGCGGTACACGGCGCCGGTAGAATGTCTATTTTGGCGAAGAGACAAAATGCCTCATATTGGGAAACGGTTGATCCAAGTGATCACGGATAAGAGTCTGGATCAACATCCAATATTTTTCCATGTCTTCAGTAATGGTGGCGCTTTCCTTTATCAACACGTGAGCCTTGCGATGCAGCAAGCTAACACACCACTCACGGTGAGGAAATATATTTTTATCGTAGATTTATTTTTGAAAATTCCTCTTTGCGGTTATTTGTTCGAATCAGTCATTTGATCGAAATTCTAGGTCAGAGGGGTGATATTCGACAGCGCACCGGGTGAAAGAAGACTAACTGCTCTGTTCAAAGCGATCAGCGCCATCATAGGAGGAACTCCACTTATAAACATACCGATGTCCTTCTTCATTACGATCTTCTTATCCATACTTTGGTTCTTCGAGGTATACGCGTTAGCAAAACTATTTTAGAAGATAGTCTTATATACCACCAATTGTACATTTTATGATATTGGTGACATCGAAAAATGAGACGCCGAACAAGCGAAACGATTAAAGAAAAACATTATATCGCTACAGAGGTGCACTAATTATTCTGCGAAAAGTAATTTTCTTCGGCGACCATTCGTTAGGAAAAAGAAATAATAATTGTGCATGTCTGTATGCGATTTTCGACAATAGAAGTATATTGACACTATAAACCGTTTGTTTAGGTGATCGCTCATACGTTCGGGCGTGGTTATCCAGTTCAAACAAATCCGATCGCCTTAGCGGAGGAAACTTACTCCTGGCCGCAATTGTTTCTTTATTCGAACACCGACACTTTGATCCCAGCATCGGTAAGAATTCTCTAGAAAATTTTCCATTTATAATCAAATCATTTGGTATTAATGTTACCGTTGAAGCATGTAATCCGATATTCCAATATCGCGTCTCTCTGATCACTTTTGAGTGTTTTGTTACAACTTATAATAGTTATAAGTCGATCAGAAGTATATGTACTGGTCTGGGTTATTTTTTAAATGTGGAAAATAATACTTTCCACATTTAGTTTTAGTACATTTTTCATTATTTCATACGTAATATAATATATAGAATAACCAGTTAAGGTATCAAATAACAAAACCATTCTATACTTTAACGGTGGCATTAATAGTAGTAGCCACGCCTACTCGAAGTACTCTATTTAAAAAGAAATAAACAATCTATCGCGAATTTTCAAACCTGTTAGTTTAAAGTCATTTGCTCACGCCCGTTCTGTAGCCCCTTCGTCTTTGACTTAAATCGAACACCATCGTGTATTATAAACAAATAACAAGTATTCGAAGCAAGTCTAGAAGCTTGCCAAAACTGATAGACACTGGCATTCGTAATATATTTATAATTGAATCGATTTCTTATGTTCTCGTGTCAAGGACGTCGAGAAGTTTGCCAGCCGGCGAGCGGAACGTGGCGTGCGTGTGCAACTGGTGCTTTTTATGAATTCCCCGCACGTGAAACATTATGCCATGTACCCGGACGTTTATGTAAACACAGTTTGCAACTTTATCCACGAATGCCTGACGTCATCGAACTTCGAAAGTTTGGAATCGTCGCAAGAAGGGAATAGTCCACGGAAATACGATGCTATGCCAGGCCTCACAAAAGGGGTTGTGCTACCTCATGAAGCTACTAAACAGCTGAATTAGAGAAGTCCATAATAAATTAGCCACGTGGTCGATGAAGGAGACGCATCTCGCACGCTCGCGAGAAAACGGACAAACTGGAAGGCTGAGAGGATCGTCGATACACTGTTTGGTGTCCTCTTTCCCGAGCCAGCGGATCTGAATTCTTGAAACGAGTATTTTCGTCAGCGTTGAGTCTTGCTTATTTCCATTTCCTCCAATTTTGTATTTTCCTCGCGATGCATCTGCTAGAGGTGTGCGAGATCCCGGAAATTCCCGAATCCCGATGCTTGGGACGGGATGGGAAGACTCGTATCAGGTCGGGACAGGATCCCGAAAATGTTTAGATTTCCCGTGAATTTTTTCGAGATTTCTGATACTGTACGAAATACGATTTTCGGGAAACCCGAAAGTTTCAGATTCCCGTCCCGATCCCGGACATTGTTCCCGTTCCCATCCCGTCCCGGTCTCGCACACCTCTAGCATCTGCACCTTGGATGATTTTAAATATACCTATAAAAACGAAGAAATAAATTTTGATTATGATAATCAAACATCCGTACGTTTCATCGACCTACTACTGCTCTTTGCTTACCAGTGCGCGCGCGAATAATGATATAATAATTTAAAAATAATTTCATGCGGAAGAGTATATCCACGGTGATATATTTATGTTGGATTTTTCAAATTCAAAACCGACCGATTGTAACAAGACTCAACTCTGATCTTATGTAAACCGGAAAATGAACTCGAATTTTCATGCTGACACCAAGGACTACAGACAGCTCGATCTCTCTTTCCTCCTTTTGTCCCCTTCTGCTTGTTCCATTTCCGCTTTCTATTTCATAACTAATCTTCCATTTTCTCTACTCGCTAAGTCGTTCACGTCGATGTGCCTGATATTGACGAGATCGCGCTCTTCTTGGATCTAATAGAGAGATGTAAACGCGCGCGTGATTCGTTTTACGATATTACAATAATATACATATGTATACATATGTATACACTGCTGTGCAAAAAAAAGAAGCATCCAGTGTAATTATGAGATACAATGACAAATAATATCTTTACGTAGAAATTGTATTGTACAATGATTGATTTATTGCATTTAAAGTATTGGATAATCCGCAATAACACATATATTCTCAGAACTATTCAATTAAACAGCGGAATCCTTTTTCAAAACTTACTGTGTTCTTATTTGATTTTTTATGTTTTTCTATTAAACATGGCCGGGTGCTTCTTTCTTTTGCACAGTAATGTATATACCGAAATGCGGCGACGTCCTGAATATGACTTTTCAGAATTCTGTAATCTTTTGTAGCGATTTGAGAAACACAATAGTCGCATGTGACAGTGGAACGTTACAAACTTGAAAGAATAGGAGGGAGAGAAAGAGAAATTGAAATTTAGAAACCTAGACGCTTGAAAATGTGATCGCAATGCGTGCGAGCAAGTCATAATAAAAATTTCGAAATCTTAATAATTTCAAGATTCGAGCTAATCGAGTATCAGCGCACAAGCTCGCACAAAAAATCAAGCTGGTCTTGACATAGCTTTCGATTTTATTATATGGTGTAATTTAATAGTGTATTGGCGAAACGGAAAAAAAATTTCTTGTATCCCTCTATACCAAATAATGTTATGTTTACATACATATGCATACACAAATACAAATATGTATATATAAATATATTTTGATCTGTCGATTAGTTACGAATAAAGACTGATAAATATTCACAGTTTGTTGCTCCTTTATAAATTAGCTCAATAAATAATAAATATTGCCGGTTGTAACGGCAAGTTAATAAAATTTTTTTATAGCTGTTTCGTTTGTTTATTCGATACGTAAAAATTTATAGTACAACATTTGATATGTAATTTGATTTTCTATTTACAAAACGCACTACACAGACTTAGGATATGTATAGGTATTCTAAGTCTATGCAATATATTAGCAACACCTTTCAAGAAAGAAAAATTTGTTGCTAAACACCTTGATAAACCCTAGTGTTAATTTCACGTAATCTTTAGTTTTAAAATTACTCCATACAATAAAAAAATATATAGTTTACTTTCTTTATCCGACTGAGTTCACGTATAATCATCATCACTGGAAGTGGCTTCTTTCAAATCTCCATAACAACCAATTTTTTTTCTGATCAAATCACCCCATAAAACATTAGTATGGCAAACTGGACAGATGCCCTCAACTGGTAAAATCATGGCATCCTTAGAAAACAATTTTGCTAAACAAATTAAATGAGCTACCAACAGACAACTAGGTTTAATACAATGAACTAATTCCTGTTGTTCTACTAAGAAACCACATACAGAACAAAATGTAGAACACTCATCTGAAGTTTCAATTTCAATATTAGCACTGTTTTTTAATTTTTTGATCTTTCGAGAAATCATTTTTCCACAGCAGATAGGCATATGCATTGGAGCTGTAACGGAATTGGAATGATTTTCAAAAAACTCATAATCCAACCAACGAATTGTCAAAGGTAATCGACACCATGGACCAATTTTCAACATTTCTGTCAAAACCATTAGATAAAACTCAAATACTTTCTGCTGCGATCGTTTCCGAGGCACATGCTTCAGACGGCGACTGACATGAGGATGCTGCCAAGCCCATTCGAACTGAAAATAGATATTATATTTAATTGTTACCTTTTATTAAAAATTCATAAGAGTAATGTTTGTGATTACAAAAGTAAAACATACCCTAAGCGCAGCTGTACTGTTTGGAAAACCATGGATAATCAGTACCATCTTCCTAAAAGTACAATGTGAAAACATTTTTATAAAACTATTTCATAATTCATAATTAATGGAAAATATATTACCATGGTCCTCTCTTGCTTGTTTTCCAAGCACCTCCAGCATCTTTGCCACCATTGTGTTGTTTAAGTCTACGACTAGGATTCACTGTGTATCCTATATATGTTCTTCCTTTATATTTAGGATTCATACTATATAGTAAATAGACACCAAAAAAGTGTTCTATTACTTCTGCATCATCCATTATAATAAATCAATGTTATATATTTAAACAAAGGTACATGTATATAGTATAAATAGTATAAATTATATTTTACTAAGTATATTACTGTGTAATTAATAGAAATATTGTATAAATTATTTCTCAAACGTAATATAAAATGTGATTTTATATATCCTTTACTACATACACAATACATTAATAATCATTTATTCATCATAATTTAAATACATTTATGATTGCCTATAACCCAACATTCATTTTGAAATACGAATAAACCTAACCTTTTCTGAAGTGACAACCTTGACATCGGGTTAAACATGAACATTACAAAACAGTTTTGTTATCAAGAATAATTTTCATACTTATATTAATATTTTCAAAAACTATAAACATTTGAATGTAAAGTAAATTATTTAAACAAAATAAATAAAAAATAATATTAAAACAAAGAAATTAATATTTTAGAAAGTTAAAAAATAATTATACTTGCTATCTATTTATTACAGCAGAGATTTACTCTCTGATTACAGTGATCTTAAATGTATTAGATTCTACGCGTCATCTAAAAGTGTTATTTGCAGTAAATTCGTGTACAATAATCTGCATTATAGTTGTTATTAATAGAAAAATTAATGAAAATATATAATATTATTACAAATATATTTTAAATAATAAAGTATATGTATCTATGAAGTATGTATTTATATATATATAATACATATTTGAATTACAAAGAAGATTGCGTATTTACATCCTTTTTGCTTTTATTTAAAAAACGACGTCACATTGGAGCCAGTTCTTTCTTTTTCCTCTAAAGTTTTATAAAATGATACAGCAACAATAAGCTTATCAGAACACGCAGGCGTTGTGGCGCTAAACTTTGCATGCGCTATCAGTCTACAGTATTTTCCATGATCGTAAGTCTTATTGTATATAGAAAAAAAAATCGCGGATGGAGATTATGAATAAGAGTAAATCAACAACATTGGTAGATAATCTCATGAAAAGCTTTGATTGAAAGCGCCGCGTATTTAATTGCAGCGCTGATGAAATCAGGTTCTGATCTTGATTGGACACAGAACACAGAACAGCAGAGATCACTACACAAGGATTCTCAGTAAGAATGGCTGCCGTCTTCAGAGGATTGAAAGCCGCGCAGATCGCAACAATAGGCAATTTAAAATTACCGTCGTTTATTAACTGCCGGTAGGCGAACACGATTCCAACAGCTTGGGGAACGCTTCTTTTTTCATATGTTTCGCGTATAAAGCTACGCGACTTCAGTCTAAGCGGCGGCGTTTTAGGGCAATAGCCACATCGTGTGTGTTGTAGATCTTTTGCAAGTTCACCGATTCTACAGAATGACAGCAAATGGCAAGAATGGCGACAAAAATCCGATCCAACCAAAGAGCCTCATTCACGGATGCTGTCGGATAAAGGAGTTATTTACACTTTGCATACGCACAACATACGACCTGATTCCGTTGACAATTACTTGACCAATTAGTAAGTGAATCTCCGAGACTTTCTTCTTCTCTTTTTTTTTCTAGTTTATTTTTTGTATCGAATCACTATATATTTTGAAATGTAAGAAGAACGTCAATGTGAAAAATACTTTTCAAATCTTCTAACATTTTTTGAAAAATATTAGATTCATTTATGCTAGCATATGCAAATGAATTCTTTTGCAATATATTGAAAAATGTTTAGAAATCAATATACTAAATAATAGTCAAAAAATTTTGCGATATTACAGTGAAGAAACGGTTAAACTTCTAAACTCCAAACCCAATTTGCAATTGGAATTAGTCGGTTCATGGACTGTCACAGCTGGAGATATCGATCAAGCTTTACACCTGTGGCGATACAATGATGGTTATGGTAGCGTTGATCGTGCACAAATTGAGCTGTCTAAAGACAAAGTACAATATCATTAAAAAGTTTATTGTGTACATTATGTACAAAATGAAAATGTAATATGTTGATATATTTTTTAGGCATATCAACAGTTATTTAAAGAAGGTGGCAAATATGTACGATCACGTTACTTGCAATATCTATTAGCATTTAGCTACTGGCCTAATCCTACTAAACGAGATGATTCAAACATATATGAAATACGTAGTTATAGACTTAACGCTGGTGGAATGATAGAATGGGGAAATAACTGGGCGAAAGCTATTAACTTTAGACGCCACAATAATGAACCTTTCGGTGGATTTTTCTCACAAATTGGCCGATTGTATAATGTTCATCATATTTGGTGTAAGTGTAAATTTGGTATTACAACTATTTTTTATATTGCCTTTAAAATAATCTTACTTCGATTAAGTAGCGTATAATTAAAACAATTTTATAGGCTACAAAAGCTTTCAAGCCCGAATGGAAACCCGAGAAAGTGCATGGAGATCTCCAGGATGGGACAGATGTGTTGCACATACAGTACCGATAATAAGAGAAACACATTCCCGTATTTTAAGTCCCACTAATTTTTCACCAACCAAATAAACATATCGTCATATGATTTGAAATGCTTTTGTATATTTCAACTGATTCTTTATCTTTATATAATAACATTCTACAGGTATTTGTTACAATGTACATTACATTTATTACTGTGTAAATTATGTGCTCATTATGAAGGATTGTAATATTTTTGTTCTATTACAACTACTAAAATGTATTTTAATAAAATTTTAATTCTTTTGTTATACTGTAGTGCTTTATGATTTATTATTGTGAACTTAGTTAATTAAACTTAAACTTAATTTGTACATGAATAAATAGAATGAATGATTGTGTTCATTGATTTGGATACTATCGTTTATTTCTAAAACAATATGTCCTTTTATTAATAATAAGTGCTAAGAAAAAGAATTTGTTTTAAAAAATTAAAGAATCATTAAATATGCATCTTCCTTCTTATTATCTAATCGATGCATTAACTCTGATTGATCTTAGCTGTTTGATACTTCAATTTAATCTGAAAAAAATATTTTGTATTTTTTTTACTTCACTCACTAAATTAGATTTAACAGGGAAGATAATTTATAATAATTACAGAAATTAATATGAGTTGGTATTTATATTTTGTTTCATTGTAAAATCAATTGCTTTACAAAGATATTAATAACTATTATTTAAATTTTATAAATATATTTATATATAATAAAATAATAATTATCATAATTGTAATAAAAAATTGTAGTGTCGTAGATTACTATTTTAGAAAAGCGTTTTATGTGAGCACATTATTGTTACTTCAGTTGTGTAATGACTCATAATAGTCTATTACTGATATTTAACACTAGTATTGTTATATATATAAATTTAAAAATTAGACCTACTTATCTTAATGCTAATGAAATATATATTTTTTATCTGCACATATATAAACTGGAGCTATTAAATTGAAGGATGATTTTTGTATGATCTATAACGCTCATTTTATTAAAAGTTATTGCATTAATGTACATATATGCAATGCACATTGTACACATTTTGATTATATTATATAGAATCAGAAGTAGTCTTCTTTGACACATATAACAGTAATTGTGATTTGTGTATATGTACTATCTTCACAGTACCAATATGTTTTTGAAAATAGAAAAAGTAACAAAATTAAAATTATAACAATATTAAAGATTTTTTACAATTATATTAAAGATGACATACTACTGGAGGACTTATACATGCTTTATTATAGTATTAAAACTATAAAGCAGCTTCAGTACACAGAAATAAATATTAAAAGTATTTCTTGCGATTATTTACAAGATGTAAATAAACACATTTGGAAATCGAAATAAGAATTCAAAATAAAATTCTCTGCTAATACAAAAATGTCGATCTTGAATTACTCTATATGTCAATTGACTCTTATATTATACGTACACGTATAGTTATGCGTATATACGCAGAAAGTATCTTTTCTCTCTGGCGTATACATACAGCAAATCTCTACAGTCAAATATTTTTGTATTCTTTCAAATTATATTAAGAAGAAAATTTTTGTTACAATAATCATTTGACATAGTTACAGACAGTGACAGAGTATTAAATAAAACTTATAATTGTTCAATTTCAAGCAGACTGTTACATAATTATAGTTATCTTTTGTTCATATTATTTAATTAATTTCATTTTACACTTATGCAGAATATTTTTACCAAATGAAGTATAAACAAAATACTATCAATTCAAAAATTTTAATTATATCGATAATGACATCAAATTATCATAAAATGCGATAATACAATTTGATTTGCAAAATTGTTATATAAATTAAAACATACTATTAAAAATTAGCATTTATATAATATATCAAATGATACTGTAAATACATCATACACATACATATACATACACGTTCATTTAATGTAAGGTAAAATAACTGAGCTTAAGACAATACTAGAAAAAACGTAATTCATTATTAAGTGCAGATGGCAGACAGACGTTCTACCACACACATGTTCCACTACTATTTCTAATTGTATATAAACAATTTTTGAAATTACAATATTACCTTCACATATACAGATTTATTTTTCTATTCACTTAAATCTTGTGCAGCTATTGCCACAAATCTTCATAAATCTCCATCAATGTGTGCTCTGAATCGTTTTTCTATTTTCTAGCTCTTCATAAAAGTTAGTTCATGAATAGTGAAACATTTATAGAATATTTTTAATTTTCCATTAAAAAACAACATTAATAGTAATGAATATTGCCAATTTGTATAGATAAAATTAATTATATATATATTATTCATTGTATGCTAGTGTATTCACGAGTATATTTGGTACTCAATAAAAATAATGTCTTGAATTATCAACAAAAATTTAAAGGCAAAAATAATGTAGTATGTAGTATCTAATATTCTTCGAGTTATCATTAATCGTTAGATGTTATATATTTTAATTTACTGAATGCAAATGTATTAACAGAGAAACTATAAATTGTCAAAATTGTGAAATCACACATAAATGGAAGTAAATGAGAAATATGCTGATAAAATTTTCACAAGATATCAATTAATAATAGATAACTGATATGCCATGCCTAGTCTTAATTGGCTAGCTTATATATCATACTTAAAATATGAAGTGTTAACTCAATAGCTAGAGCTTTAGAAAACTCAATACATTTATATAATTATACACTAAACGCTATATTTTAGTTGTCGTAATTAATATTCAATATCAAAATTTTACACATACAGAATGAATATTTACAAAATGCCAGCAACAATAAAAAAGTAATATATTAAATTAATACTTAATAATTTGTTATGATGGTCATACAAATGTGGTGAAATATTGCAACTTATGTTTTCTTTACTTTTGTTGTCGATACATATACATATACATACAACTGGACTTATAGAGAAGTCGTGCTACATTTACCAAGTATATTAAATATAAAATTCAGCGATTCTGTTGATTTTCATGTAACAATATTAAAAAAAATGTTAAACTCATTATAATTATAGTTACGTTATGCATTTATTGTAACTTCCGCTGTAATTCGGCATAATTATGAAAATTAATTGTTAACATAATTCGTGATAATACTATACTTACTTCATAGTATTCATTAAACTTTTAAAATGCAATTTATTTATGTAATCTTTGTTAACAAAATTTTAGATGCATTACAAATGTACATGTTATGCAGAGAATTATAAATTAATTACTATGCTTGTACAAATCACAAAGTCGTGTGTGGACGATAGTCAATGAGGAAAAAGAATGATTCTTAGTAAGACAATAGCAAGTATTCGCAGTCCAGTTAAACAATGTAAACTGATTCGCCTTTATTGCTCAACTTTTAGAAGCAACCAGAGACTGATTTTCAGGTTTTTAATACGTGTGCCATGACAGAGTAGAATCTATTTTCCAACTATAAATATGAAGCTTATAGCATAATCATAATGTTCCATTAAATTCATATAACATACTTTTTACTGTTAAAATTAATTTCTCTACTAAAATAGTGAACAACGAGCGACAGAAGTGAACTAGCAATTTCAATATTATTTCTGCTGTTGCATATAGTGGCTGGAATATAATGGTATTGAATCTGAAGAAATATTCAAGGTTCTAATACTTTTATGTCAAGGGTAACCAGATTGTGCAGATAAAAAGTTTTTTAATACATTAGACATGTAATGACGGATTTGATATTCTGGATTTATACTCGTCAGTACCTATTAGTATCTAAGAAAGCTGTTAAAGTTAAGTGCAAAGTTAAGGTCCCAAACAACATGGATCTTAGCTACCAACGTGAAAAGAAGTTCAGAAAATACAGCAACTTAAGAAATTCATAAAATTGTGCAAATATGCCAGGTCAGTAAAACAGGAGATTATGTGAAAGTAGTTCACAATATTGACATTTGATAGTCTATAATTATATTTGATAGTATAATACTTGCCAACAAAAAATAAAGTTGAATTGATCAAGACTTACAATACCACGATAAATGAGAAGGAGATAACAAGAGGATCAAAATCTTTTGACATAAGATAATTGTACATAGTCCTGGAAGACTTGGACACATTGAGAATGGTACAAGGAAGGCTCGAACACTGATTATGATATGCATGAGCAGCATTGTAAGAAAGCCATAATCGTGAATTTTTGTGTTGATGTATAAATATGTATAAATAAACATGTATATTAAATGATATGTTTCACATCACATAACTTGTTTAATGTTGTTACATATTACAACCTAACTAATGTATGCAAGATATATCTCATATTTTTTGGATACCTTGAGAAATCCAAGATTACAAAGTTTCAAACTGAAAAGACTGATCTAATCAAACGTACTGCTAAAGGAGTCAAAGGGTTTTTAGCTAGTAGTGTGATAACGTACACTAACTCAGTATCACTTAGCCTAAACAGAGGAATCACTTATGAGTAGCGGCGTGTGAGAACCAAATTGGAATGGATCGAGACAAGTCGGGACCCTGAAAATTTCAGAATTCTCGAATATATCGGGATTCCCAAGAATATTCCCTAATAGGCTTAAGAATAACTCTGAAAATTGTCGAAAAAATTCTTGCACACTCCTACTTATGAGTTACATCATAAACTGAATTCGTATGCGAATACTTGTGGGAATTACATATTCTACTATGATAAGATGCTTTCTTTTATAGATCGTTTTGCTTTGTATTTTGGCACAGTGTTTACAGCTAAATGCATATATATTTATTTATTGAAAATATGGAGACACAATTTAGGTCCAATTTATACTTGCTAACTTTAAACCTTGGGTCACTATGGTTTTTGAAAAATATGTTTCATGCAGTGGTAGACTACAGAGGTAGCAAATTAAACGAAGGAGCAAAGAAATTAAAGATATTCAGTATAGAGATTAGATGTTAGCAGAAATGCTGCATTATGTCATATATTGGGTTGGCAAGAAAATAATTTCGGTATTTTAAGGTGAAATAAAACCGAATTTCTTTATTTAAGCGATGAACTTTAATCAATAAAATATTTTCTTATTTATTCTTTTTAGCAAAGGATCATCGAAAAAACGGGAAAATATCTTATTTATTAAAGTTCATTGCTTGAATAAAAAAACTGGATTTCACCTTAAAATACCGAAATTACTTTCTTGCCAACCCAATAGAAAAGACAGAGCTTTGTCTATGCTTAAATATTTGAATTAATGGAACGATTCATTTGTAGAATTTTTCTAGATTACAGGGTTAATAGTTAGACTTGGGATAGAACAAATTTGAATGCAGTCAGAGTTATTGAAACACTGTGCAAAGTCAACAACTGCTAGCACTATACCATCAATAATGATATAGCAATATGATATTGGATTCGGGTATTTTAACAAAGACTATATTGACCAATTCGATTGTGACAACAGCAGAATGCTTACACTTAACCCAGATGGCTAAGTAATTAATTATATAACTTATGCTAATGGCAAAACGAATTTGTCCGATATCGAGTACCACACGATGGAAGAGTTACAAGGATGTTTTAAGGGCATTGAGCACATATCTCGGAATCAGAATTGTGGTTGATTCCTACAGAGCAGAAAGTATACTAATAAATGTCATTCCATATATTGAGATGCAACAATAAATGGATTCCTGTCTATTCTGACATAGCGTGTAAAGAGCCTTTATCAGGTTCAAACATATAAACTAACATTATTAATGTTTTATATTTAAATTGATTCATAAAGAAAATGAGATTTATTTACAATTTTGCAGTCTACTATGAAAATTTGTATTTCAGATACACATTTTTTTCTAAACTATTATATATATTAGTCCTTTAATGCAATCCATAAGTGTTTATAGATGAATAGTATACTCTATAGAGTCTATAGACTCTAGACTAATGAAAATATTGTAATATCTTATACATGATTAACAAATTTACCGTTTAACCAGATTAAGACATTATAGCATTTACAATCTCTAAAAATTACAAATTTTTCTATTAAAAACGTCGTAAAGTTCTAATATAATATTTTTATTGGAGATCTTTTTTCTATATATAATTATAAGTCATGGATATAGCGTAAAATATATAAATTTTACTTTTGATAATGCTTGACACATATTTCGGTCTTAAAATTTCTTTCATTCTCTAAATATCGTTTGCGTCATTTATAGATATATTTTTATAGATAAATAGTACTCCTCATGTAACACAATTACGTAATTGAAGTAGTCAGAGAATTCATTTTTAATTAATCAATATATAGTTGAGTGAGGAGACTTCGTGAATATTAGCAGTTATCGAATGTGTTAATAAAAATATATAAATTTTTACAAAAAAATCTCTCACGCGAATATTGCTTTTAATATTGAAAATTTTCCTTGTAAATATATGTGTACAATGTCTCTCTAATCATTGATACAGCGAAAAAATTTTCTAATAAAAGATGTTTCATTTGGTGAAGTATATTTTTATTACATATTGAAAATTATCTTGGCATCGCAATTTTTGTAAATAACAATTGAAAAAATACAAATATACTTTATATAATGTACGTCCACCAAATTAAATATTTTTCACAAAAAAATTGTTTCCGCTTTTTCAATATTTAAAGAAACAATTCCTCTTGTGTGTAGACTTCAACCAAGCATACTGTGTATATTAATTTCTTTGTAAAATATTGTATGGATTGCAAATAGACTAGGATTGTGAAATTATGGCTTATATTGCTTAATATGTTATAATTTAGAATGTAGCACGAACATCTTTAATAGTCTGCATTGTTTGCTATCAATTTTAATAGTTCACTAAAAATTTCTATTCAACTCATATATCTCCCAAAGACCATAATCTAAGGAAGAGTTTAAATGTGATACATGTATGGAATTCTACAGACTTCATTGAATTAAGCACTACATTCTTTACTAGTGTCTAACATGAGTAGATATTTACATATTGTAATATTACAAAAAATTCATTTGAATGTGACTGTCTTCATTTAAAAAGTTTTGAACACATAATTACAAATATGTTTTTAACTTTGATAATTTTGCAACTGAACACGCATATTCTACATTTGTTTACGATTTTCATATTTTCATTAATTCGTCAACAAATAATATCATACATATATAAAAAATCGGAATGTGCGCTACATCATTAATGCATGATTATACATATTACAGAAAGAATGACTGATAACATATTTGTTTAATTCTGAAGGTAACTATAATATTATATATGTATATATATAATATAGTGGACAAATTATTTAAGATCATTTTTTCCATTTCGAAATTAAGTTTTTACTTTTTAATATATTATAAAATTATTTTACTCTTTCCACGTCGACGAAATAATCTAACATATAAGTAACTTAGCTTATAATGTATTATACAAATTGATGGGCCTACAGAGAATATCAATTGTTATAGTTGAAATGTCAAATGTAACAGAATGAAAATGCGAAATTCTTCTTCGATTTAATATTAACAATCATAGTTTTATATATTATTCTTATTAATCATGTCGTAAGAAAGATGTTATATATTAATATGATTATAAATGTTGTTAATATTATATTAAATATAAGTATGAAAACAGCCACAGTCATCTGAGTTTAAATTTAATACTTTATAATGAAGATGGAGATATATAAAACAGAAAAAGTACATTAAATGTATTAAATGAAACAGCAAAAGAAACAAATCAGATATTACAATATAAGAGTACAACATTGGGATGTGTACTGGAGAGAAACTTCAGGCAATCACAACAGAATATAACATAACTAAAATGATGATAATACAAGCAGAATAATGCCATCATAACTATTTTAACAAATATAAGAGTAATACCTTACTCATCCTGCTAAATCAATACAAAAGATTTCTGATAAACTGGAGGCAATGCACAAACTAGAAATGTATTTACTGATTTGTTTTGGTAAGTGAAGGTAATTTTATATATATTATATACATGTATAATATATATATAATAATATACACATTAATTTATTTTTGACCAAATATATATATACACATTTCTGATTAACTAAAATCAAATGAGTCATTGGATGCAACAACGAAGTACTTTAAACTATTTTAATTTCTAATTTATCAGCTACATTTATTTCCGAGAAATTACGAATTGATTCGACTTATTAAGTGTGGGAAGTATTCATATAATGATACTGTTTATATTGTAATTAAGTACTTAAAAGTAAACAAATGTTTTCTTTATAAGTACTATATGAAGTTATAAAATTTTGAAACGCAGAAGCAAATTAAGAATTTTATCTATTTTTTATATTTTATTCGTATTAGATGTCTCAGAGCGAAATAGTAAAGATAGATTATGCAATTTAACATGAAAATATGAAATGCATTTGAAGGTAATATAAAGTTTTATAAATTAGATTTATATTTCATATTTACATTGAGTTAAAAATTGTAGAAATAGTTTCAATAAATTATTATATGTTCTGATTATTCAAGATAAGTTATGAAGATCTTAATTGTAGTTTACAGTAACATTACACAGAGAGAACAAATACATTTCATCGAACCTTATAAATTAATATTGATATTAAACATTCGCCAACTAAGATCTTCAAAATTCACTTTGAATAACAAAAGAATATATATAAAAATATATCGCTCTGTTTAAAAAAGACTTTGAAATATCTTTCACATTATCACTGAAGAGTAAACCACACAAGAACATAAACAGTATTTTCCGTTCTAAAAATATGAATATTAATTTGGACGAACAGTTTTGTATACTTTATTCTGTATAAAGTACTTCCTTTTGATTTCATGCATATCATATAATATAATTACTTAAAAATGTATGTCAATGTCTCAATGCAACTGATATTATACCAATACAAAACTTAAGATACATGTAATTCATGAAGGGTTGTTTGAGGCTTCATATCCAAAATTGTCAAATTAAAATGAAGAATATCAATGTTGAAAGGAATTTGAAGTGGACACTGTCGTATTTTGGTAATTCAACAATAATTTTATTATCAATTTAATTTTTGATATTGACATTTCTTCTTAATAATGTAAAACAAATCGTATAAAATTGTAAAAAAGTGACTTTCAATTTCTGAAATTAATCTCTCATTGAAACAACGTACATGCCCTAACACGAATGTGTGATAGTAACTACATAGGATACTGTAACTAAATGTCTGTTATTAGATTATCATTTTGTAAATTTAATGATTGCATTTAAAATGCAGTGAAATAAATAGGTCGGCTCACTTCATAAATTTTTTAATAAATCACACTAAATATTCTTGAAAGTTTGAAATAAAATTTCGATGATCAACACACGTAATTGTCGGTAAGATCATTTAATACTAGACCTTTGATAAACTAAAATCTTACCGAAAATATAATTCTGTGTTGTTCTGTATATATATCAAATCTTTAATTAGTCAAAATCAAACACGTAATAACTGGAGCATTATGATTATACTATTTCATTAATTACTATAATTGCAAGATATTGATAAATAAATGTCTCTAAACATTTTTTGTAGGTCGCATATAAAATTTTTCTGTATAATTAGCTGGCTTACTTCAATCCCAATAAGATTGATACTTAAAACGTTTTTTCATTTTTCTTTCATTACTTCTATTTACTTCACAAGGTATTTGGATATGGTTAATAAATATTACAACGTTGCAAAAAGCATCTAAGTTCTTCAATATGAAGCTCTCTTTCCGAATAGATCACGTTGACATATTTTGACAATTAAAAAATATGCTGTTACATTAATTTCAGTCCAATACACATTCCCAACCCTAACAAACCTTTTAGGTTTGAGTTCATGCACGTAACGAGTCAACTTCTGCTATGTATAAGTCATTGAATCAAACGTCGGTAAACTCGTTATGCACTCACTACAGGCAAACGTACATACATACATATTCTATCAATATGATTAAAATTAAAGACTATTAGGGGGGAAGGATGTAGAACTATTACTGTGAGCCAGACTTAACATTGAGCCACTAAGGCTTTCATCGTCTGGATAAGATTCTTTTGATGCCTCAGCTATCGCCAGAGCACTGTAATAATTTAAAACAAAAAATATATATATAGATACACCTATTAAAAAAAAAACACTATCTTAAGATCTTAAATTTATACTTTTTAATATGCTAAGGAATTTGACTAAAGATTAGATTAAAACAATTATAAGTTTCAGTGATCCTAACATATTAGAACGGAAAATAATTGAAGTATCTTTTCTTCACTTTCTATCCTTTACATTTTACATGTTATGTTCATGCAAAAACTATAGACTATAGATAAATACTTTCATACCTGAATCCTATTCTTGCACTTTCCTCGTCAAATTGTTGTAATTCACGTTCTTGTCTTTCATGTAGTAGACGTATTCGTTCGCTACGTTCACTAAGAAATTCCTCAGTTTCAAGTTCCATTTTCTGTTCAAGCAAAGCTCGTCTAACCGATACTCGATCTTCCAATTCGCGACGTTCTCGGTCTCTTTGAGCTTCGGCTTGTATCTTATTTTTCGATTGGTATGCCATTAAAATTTCTAATTCATAATTTAATCTTTCCTATAAACAATAGAACAATACATATTATACATATGCGTACTAGAATAAATATATTTCATTTGATTCTATATGAATAAATATCCTTGATCGCTTCAAACATTGAAATAAAAATTTTATCATACTGTAACGCGATGTCTTACTTTGAGATTGTGGCATTCGACTTCTTGGGATTCGTCTAAACGTATACTTTGTTTTTGCAGCATTTCAGCAATGCTTTGTTCATACTGATCGCCCAACAAGGCTAACTTTCTTCTTTGTTCTTCCTTTAACTTTTTAATAACCGCCTTTTGTTCTTCTTTAGCCGTTGTTTGTAATATTTGAGCTTTTAATGCTTTATATTGCCGCGTTTGTATCTTACATGTCTCCCTAAACTGTTTGCGAATCTGCATTTCTTTTTGCTGAAATAACAAATACGTACACATCTATTCTAATTTTGTTTAGTTAATTTATAATAATAAATAAAGCGTAACGTTCCTTTCCAGGTTGAATGTTTTAGTATCAACTGAAACAGAAATGCATAGCTTACTTTGAGACTCTTAGGTTGCTGCTTGAGTTCTAATGCGTGTTTTTTACGCAAGTCACGTTCCGCCCTTTGCATATAATCTTGTTGATTAGAAAGTTCAGTCACATGTTGCCGATGAACTTGATCTTCCCGAAGCGCGTGAACTGCCCTTTGCTGTCTATACTCCAGTTCTTGTGTTTTCTCATGGTGTCGTAACAACATGTTATGCGCTTGTTCTAGTTGTTGTTGTCTCTTATTTAATTCCTATTTATCAAAATATATTATGAAAGCGTTGTAATCTTTCCAAAATATCGTTAATATTTTAATATCGTTAAACAAACCTCTCGAAGTAATTCTTGCTCTAAACTATGAAAAATAAGCAACTTTTTTCTACGGAATTTACGAATTTCAAAATCGAGATATTCTCTTTGGCCTCGAGCAAGCCGTTGTTCTTCTTGCGCCTCCATTTGTCGTAAATTATCTTTATGACTCTGAAGCGTAGCATCCCGTTGCCGTTTTGGTGTAACTTCATCCTGAGATAACTCTTTTTTCCATCTCTCCTTAAAAGCCTAAACAAAATAAAGACATCTTTGATAGCTACCACCGAATATTACCATACTATATTAATCGTGAAAGAATTTCTAATATATAATCATTTAGGCAGAAAGCTATCATCTTCAAATTCTTCTTACTTTGTACTCCCTTTTCTGCTGTGCTTCCAGTGCTTTTCGATCAGCCTCTTGCCTACTTGTAATCTCTTTATGAAGTTTCTTTTCTGCATTTTGGTTTTGTTTAAATTTACGCTCTAATTCTTGTAGATGCCTCAATTGAAGTTTCTCTAATTCTTTACTAAATTGTTGTAAAAGCGTTTCATATTCCTTGTCTAGTAATTGTTTATGTGATTCCATCTCCATTTTACAACGTTCTTCCAATTTTACCTATTTACATAACGCATAATATAGATACACAAAATTGATAGAGTAGATTTTTAATGCCACATTAACAAAAAAAAAGAAGTAATGATTGAAAAAATGCTTACCAAAGCACCTTGATGTTCCCGTCTCATTCTCTTATATCCACTCATCTGTTCATGCATTTCTTCCTGCATATGTTCCTTCTGTTGTTTGGTCACAATCGAAGTTGTCCTTATTGTTGCAAAGTTATTGGCACCATGCTCAAGTAGATTGGCAGTAACACCACCTGCTGATATTTTATGTCGATTTCGCACAGATCCCATGGAATAATCATTTGAATCAGCATTTGGCAGTGGTAGGCTATTGGTGGAGGAACTTTGAGAGCTCGCAGAAACACCCATCGAATGAATTGAATGCTCCGATGTAATTGAATTACTCTTGCTACTATCGCCACCTGTTTGTTCATCAGGAGTACCTACAAAGTATGCGGATAAAAATAAATTAATAATCGAAAAAAAGAGTAAACGAACTTACTCGAACTCTAAAGTACAAACTTTTGAATGTCATAAATTTTAAACATAACTCACCATCGGTATCGCCAACTGTACTCTCAGTCTCGCAAGCATCGATCATTAAGATCTTCTTCATTTTCCGATAATTCAAATTATCCAACTCCCTAACAGCACCTTTCGTCCTCTGAATTAAATCTATTAAAACTTGAGGAGAACGCGTTCTGGTGATATATTCATGCTGTAAATTTGAAAGTCTGTAAGATGACAGCTAACTAAACAACGATATGTGTTCTTTTGAAAGTTTTGAAAGTTCAGACAAAATCTGAACAAAACTCACTGCTAATAGATCTGCAGAGGATTGCCTGTCGCTTGGACTTTTAATAAGACAATCTTCAACAAAGTGTCGGAAAACATCTGACCAATTTGGGGAGTTTAAAGTTGGCGCATCGTTCTGAGCAATATGATACAGAGCGCTCATGGCATTCATGTTAAAATAAGGTGGTTTCCTCTCCGCTGAAATGACGATACTTATATTATTAGTATTGATTACTAAGATTAATCATTAATATATCAATACGCTTAAATTATTCAATCTGCAGTACCTAATTCAATACATGTTATACCAAGAGACCATACATCCACTTTCCCATCGTATTGTCCTTCGTCCATGGCTAATATCACTTCTGGGGCCATCCAATAAGGAGTGCCTACGAAGCTATTTGCTGGCCATTTTATACTCGCGGAACCAAAATCTGCCAATTTTACTGTCCCATTTTCGGTAAGTAAAATATTCCCTGCCTTTACATCCCTATGGATCCTTCCATAACTATGAAGATAATCCAAACCATTTAGTACGCCATCGCAAATTGCAGCTATTTCATCTTCTTTTAAAGGTCTTTTATGGACTTCGATAATGTCTGATGCAGATCCAAGGCAGTATTCCATTACCAACTGTGATTTATAATTTTATGTATAATAATGATGTAATACTAACTAACTATATTCGTATAATTTAATTTGTTTGAAAAAACATATATACCCAGGCAGTATGGTCCCTGAGGTAGCAACCCTTATATTTTATTGTGTTAGGATGATCGAGCTGTCTAAGAAACCGTATTTCTTTTAGGATATCTTGCCACTTTTCAACCGTTTGTTTTCCCAAATACGACATTTTCTTGATGGCAACAATCTCTTTGGTAACCAAACATCGTGCATAATAAACAGCCCCAAAACTACCATGCCCGATCTCGCGCAAGTCCTCAAATATTTTCTCCGGATCATTTTTCTCGAATAATTCAGCAATCTCTGGATCCTTAAGACTACCAGGCCTTGGAACAGCTGGCATAGTAAAGGTGTTAATAACTGAATGGCCGAGGCCTATTTCAGACACCTTCAGACGTCCTCTTGCCTTTATCCTCTACCCTAAATTTGATAATCTTACTTAAACCTCTGTCAGTCCATTCCAAAATTCAATGTTCTATCTGTGAAAGAAGCATAAATAATAAATTTGAATATTAGTGATTTATTGCTTGCAATGGAATTTATATCGAACAGTATTACTTAAGATTTTTACATATATACATTTCATTATATTATATACTTCCTCTCCTGTATTTTAATTACAAAATGAAGCATATGTAATTAACAGGAAGAATGTACAAATAAGTGGTAATATATGAGATTCTGTAGCAAAGATCTATTACACACACACTTTCAATAGGTATATAAAAAATACAACAAATAAATTTACGAAACAATGGAATATCGTGACTCTAATACCTTTGTTTCATATTTTGCCTGCTTGAATGTATTATACAATTAAATTAACAACAGCAGGTACTTTTTTTGCTCGAAAAACCTTGCCAATATATAATGTTTGGCAGATATCAGTCTATAAACTCGGATAAATCGAAATTAACGCACCATCGAATCTTGTCACTGCAAAGTTTTTTCTTGTTTAATTAAAACTAACTTGACACTTATCACGAGGTCCTCTCAATACAAATTACACCACACCAATTCTATCAGTCGATAAATGCATTTGATTCCAAGGAGTATCGTATGTTTTTAAAAGGAATATCCGCGAAGAACACGTCGAGAAGAATTCGATCGGTACTGATGCGAGGCTATTAAATGACAAACATTTTTACGAGAAGAACAGAAATAATTGTAAAACTAGGGTTGGTAAGTAAAGAAGGCGGTCGAGTGAAATTTGCAGGAGATAGAAATGCGGGCGTAAGGAGGGTTGGGTCTCTGTCTTGAAGCAATCGCGTCAGATTGGTCCCGTAAATACAGCAGAGGGACATCGTCGGTGTGGTCGAAAACGCTTGCCGTGTTTGGGTCGAACGTATGACATCACGATCGGATCCCGGTATATCAACTGAAATTTATCC
The DNA here is from genome assembly GCA_028455805.1 of Lasioglossum figueresi. Lineage (NCBI taxonomy): Eukaryota > Metazoa > Arthropoda > Insecta > Hymenoptera > Halictidae > Lasioglossum > Lasioglossum figueresi. Next base: position 4,312,929 of record CM052198.1, on the reverse strand, counting down.
AAAGCTCCGGCAGCAAGGAAAAAAATGATATTCACCTCCAAAATGGCGAGGGAGCAAGCACGGAAGCATGCGCGCAGCTTCGAGCACTCTCTTCAGGCGGAGTAGCTCTTTTTCCTAAACTTGGCCGATCCTTCGAGCATATTAAGATATCCGAGGATCACAATTTTCCGTCGTGCAAACGCACCGCACCCCGGAAAAGTACACGTCCCGTACGTGTCACGCACGTACGCACACACGCGCGAGACGCGACAATCCGCGGCAACGCAACAATACGGCACCCACCGTCGGCTCAGACACGAGAATTCGCAAATTTTTTGACGCCTTTTCGCCTGTCCTGGATGTACTCTATGGTAAGCGAGTTTTCCGTCAATGATGAGTGGCGCTCTGTATCGGTCAAGTTCTTAACTACCGTTAACAAACGTTACCGATAACTATGCTCTACTTCTTTATCAATTGCATGTCAAGAGCATAAGATCAAATTTAGGACGCACACATGCTAACCATATGCTTTAAAATACGTTAACATACTGTCTTAACTTTGTTTTACAGTAAGTTTTACTGTATTAAGATTGTCACTAAGAAATTTACATAGTTACATACATTAAGGAAAATTACATAGTAATTTGTCCTATTTTGAGACAACTTCATTGTTGAAACATTGAGTTCGTTGTAATATAAAGATCTTTTGCGGAAACATTATTCGAATAGTATTGTACACAAAACCGCATAGTTACGTAGTAAATGAAGCAAAACAAGTCCAGTAAGCAATTATAAAGCTCCCGATTTGTTACAAATTTACAGTCAATTTTGTTGCTAAATTCAGATTCATCCATAATACATCTGCATTGATCACGCCGTGTGCAAGCAACATTTTTTGAAAAATTTTAATAACAAATCCCAAATCTTTGCTTCGCAAGTATAAGGTTCTTGTAACACAAGAACCTTTCCTTCTTTAGCTTTTGACTTGAATTTATCCTCTTGCGGGAGCAAGATTTACTCGGCTTTTGCCTTGAATTTGGTCTCACAATTTAATTGGAAAATTTTCCACGCAAATTCTAAGCCATTCTACTTGCGTATTAAGCCCGGAATTTATCGACATTTGATATGCAAATCCTTAGAAAATCGTTGGCAAATTTATCTTACGAGGCAAATCTCGTGACCAAATTGACAGCCTTATGCTCACAAACTTTATGAAGTAGATTTGTCAAGTTCTGCTTCGAGAAAATTTGGCTGACTGGAATACACTGACTTTATTCGCCAAAAGAACATTATTTCAGTTGAATGGAGTTGAAAATAGAAAAATTTCGGTAAGTTGACGAAAATATTATCATTTGGTGTATTAAACTCATACTACTGCTTTAGAAAAATGTACCTATGGGGGTCTAATCCTAATCGCGAACAAGGGCACTCTTCGTGGCCGGCAATCCAGGTAACAAACGAGGCGAAGAACCGAAACCATAAAAGAGTGGGAATAACAATTTTGTGTGAGTTAGGCTTATAGAAGGGGTCTGTTCGACTCGACTATAGTCCGTCCAACGAGACGAGAGAGTAAACCTAAACACCCATACAGGACCGGCTCGCACAGTCAAGATCCCTACGTCTTATGAAATAAGGTATTTTTGTGAAAAAATCTTCAATTTTATTACAATCTGCATTTTCTTGTTATAAATATAACCATACCTAAATAATAGAATAAATGAAATTTTTGTTTACCGGATAGCGTGTAAAAATCATGAAGAAAATAAAGTTCGCGATGAATATTGACGTGCGACGCCGTCATGGGTTTTAATGATTTTCTAAAATGTCTCATACAATAAATAGTAAACCAATTTTATTAACATCTTTAACAAAATTCGAGTAGTTTGGTTTAATTTTTTTTAAAATTATTCAGTTCTAAAGACAGTCACTATAGGAACCATAGAACAACGGTATCCATTCGCCCCTGGGGATCGACCGTGACAGCCAATAGCTGCGGCTGCACCTATCGAGTATGTGATTACGGTTACTCTCTCGTCTTGGACGAACCACCTATACGTTCGTGTTGCAGTTTTATGTATTTGAACATAAAACAGCACTCACAGTTACCCCACCAAGCGACTTTAACTCTTTAGGGGCGTGGCTTCATTCGCAACGATTCTCGTGTATGTACCTTTCTGTTTGCTAAACATTGCTCGCAAGAGCATAATGAGCCAAAATTAAATGTATACTGTACATTGTAATGAAATTGTAACATATCAACTCATTTTCAATGTTCTACGTCAAAATTCTATCTCTAGGCTTCAGTAGCAGAACTTTCCTTGATGCAGTTGCCTTATGTAGAATTAATGAACATTAGCATAATAAAATTGACAATTTCTTTTGCAAAGACTAATCTATCATTCTTTGAATTTTATTATAATATATTTGAAAGAAATTGCACATTTTCTACATATTGTATTAATTGTTTTGGTATATCAAAGTGAATGTAGTCTTTTATGCTAGAAAAAATTGTAACTGTTTTGTAAATATGTAAACACCTAAATTAAATATACAAATCAGAGTAGTATCATTCATTCATAATATACTAATCAATTTAATTTACATACACATAATTTGTTCCATATAAATTGTATGAAAATAATAAATATAAAAAGCTATAATGTATAATTCACAATACTCTCTGTTGTGACATTCTACATTGCAAGAATTGGTATATACAGTATAGAGAAGAAACCTGTAGATATTATCAATAATATATAAACAGTGTTACATCTAATAAGTTATAAATTCTCTAAGTCTTCCATCAACGATGTCAAAAATGTGTTCCCATTTATTAGCTTCGTTGTGCAGACAACGAATTCCACATTTGCTGTAATCAGAAATTCCTTATAGTACATTGCAGAAACAAATTGTAGACCCTTAATTTTCATCTTCCGTTCAGTGATGTACTACTTACAATCATTCTTTTGAGATAAAAATTTCAAAGCAGAAATTTCAGCAAATGTACATCCACCAATAAAAAAGACCATTACCAACTTTGGTGGTTCAGAGTTGGAATCTTCACTCGCAATTGAATTTCCTACAAACCGATATGAATAACAATTATACAAAATGATTCCAAAGTTTGAACTACTACAAACAAATGTCTTACTTTGTCCGGAAGATGGAACATTAAGTGGAGCACTATTAACAGTAGGACCTGGTAATAAACCCATTACGTCGTTTAAGCCTTGCCATCCATTTGGTTGCACAAGATGTTCTGCCAACCGAATACTTAATGGCGCATATATGGAATGTACATAACTGATATCTTTTGGTGTAATTTCACTTTCGTCTTCAACTGTAAGTCTTAATGTTTTCCGCAAAACAGCATATTGACGAGCAGATTGCTGTTGTTTTAATAGTCCAGCCCTTTCTAGGTTTAATATAGTTGGCAAATGTTGATAGCCATATGTTTGTATTATCTCTCTTTTATAATAATCTAGTAATTTTAGTTTAAGGCCAGAATTTGTTAAAGACTGTATACAAAGAAGTCGTAAAACCTTAAGCAGCGGTTGTTGTTGGGCTATCAGGTCTTCTATATAAGCATTTGGTTTATCTGTATCAATACAATTCAACAATTCTTGTTCAATTTGCAACGCTTCCAAAAAGCTACTTGAATCTGTTACTTCTTTTACCATTTGTGCTATTGTTGCATCTAAAAATAAATTAAGTTAAAATACATTTGTTACCACAATTATTATTATTATATAGTTAACACATTTGGAACCAGCGGTTGTCGCATGAGACACTTAGCAGAACGCCACATATATTTTCCAAAAGTTTATATCTGAATATTGCAAGGGCATGCTGCATAAATGTATATTCATATACAATATGAATATAAAGAATGACGTATAAACTACGTTGCCGGTATTCAGCTAATGAATTTGAAATAACGTAGGACTACATTCCCAGTCTCAAATGTGTTAATACAAATAAAATGGATATTATACGTCTTGCTACTGATTGCTTCGTAGCTAATATATTTGGTAATTTCGCTACAAATTGTTTAATCTCTTGCACACTTTTATCTCCATATCTTTCATCGAATTGTGATGAGATATCTTTAGCTTTTTTGATAAGCACTTGCCCTACACCATTAAAATTTTTATCCCTAAAATTACATAAAAGTTATAAAATGTGAGACTATATCAAAGCATATAAAAACTCACTTAATTTCTGCAAAGAGTTCTTCACCAGAATTAAGTATAATTTTCTCTTTTTCCTTAAGAGACATCGCTGTTGGAGAATCTTCAGAATCATGAAATCTTTTTGCTGGCAATAAAACGGTATCTGAAATTGTAACCAAAAAGATTTTTATTTTAATGGTATAATGAAAATATTTTATAAACTATAATAGGAGAATACTTTACTATATTTTATCCCAAAAATTTCATCTATTAGTCCTTCATACGTCAACTGTGTAACTAAAGGTGAAAGTAAGTCCACAGATCGATCTAATAACAGTAAATGTTCTATAACAGGTGATTGTGAAGATGTTGCTTTATTCTCCTCTTCTTCTCGATTTAATTTTTCTAATAGCTCCCAAACTTTACTAGCAGCAGGTCCTCTCCCAGTGATTTTTGGAATCTTTCCATATATTCTCTGCAAGCCATGAATAGCTTGTGCTACTTGGTATAGACACGTAGGGTCATTCTCTAAGTGAAATTCCTTAAATGTTCCACTGAGTTCCATAGATAAAAGGTCGCTATCAAAAGGAAATAAATCGCATTTAAATTCCTCTATCAAGGTAAAACTACCAAAGACCCCTCGACTACGAAGCTTTTTCTCGCAAAGAAGACTTTTCCGAGGCAGGAAAAATAGATGAAATTCTTTGCGTGGTTTTTTTTCTTCTTCGCTGAAAACAAATAACTATATCAGCTTCAATTTATTATTACAAAAACAAGAACAATATTAAAAGTCTTTTATTTTGCTCATACCCATGAACATTCTCAGCAATTAAATCCATAAGGCCTAATTGGGGCCTAGTAATAAATATTACATTAGCAATATTTGATGGTATTGACAATTGTCCCCCACATAATGGGTACATTATGACTACATCGTGTTCTTCCAATAAATTATATTTTGCAACAAGACCAACTGGTCCTTCAAGGGATTGATCCCATATAATTGCCTATTAAAATATTATTAAGGAAATTCTTAATGAAAATGTTTATTTATCTTTTAAAATAATCGATTCATAATAAATTGTAAATAATTTTGATTGAAATAGTATTAATAAATAAAATTAATACCTTTGTACCGTCACATTTTTCAAGTAAACAAAGTAATTGTTTCCTAGCTTGTTTTTGAATAATGCCTACATTTAATCGACCAGCTGATAAATGCGCCGATGACATATTCGTAATTAGGTATTTTATGCACAAATTATTTAAGACAACGTCTCTTATAACTATTTACACATTAATCCTCGCATTGGATTTTTATTTTACGTTTGTTGTGTCACTTTCAAAGTTGCAAATACATATATTATTCAATGAGACGAAATGTCTACTGAATAACATAGATGTAAGATTCGACAGACATTTCATACAATGCAGTATACCGTGTACAATATAAGTTTTCTATCTAATGAATTAGTGATAATTCGAACAAGATAGAAGCACAATAATGACACTATATACAACTACTGACAACTACTTACGCACGAGATATAAATATAAGAATAGACATATCATCAGAGACTATATTAGAGTATGAGTGTGCTTACGCCCGGGGTTTCGTTGTTCCCGGTACAGTGCTGCCACCTAGTCCAACTTTTAGTCTATTAGATCAGGGAGTTTCAACCTTAGACTATATATACTTATAGACTCGGATGGGATAACATGCCGTGTTCCAAGATTACTTCATCTACCAGATTCTACCAGACGACGGATGTGGGCAATGTGCTATAGTCTGTTGAGAATGGTTGAGAAGTCTGGCACCGATCAACTTCAAAGGTATCGCCTGGAGTGTCTCCCTTGTTATACCTACTCTTTGGTCTAGCTGTCTAGCTGCTTTCGCGCGAAAAAACGATTTATGGTCGCTTATGAAAACATAGTCAGTGAATTATGGATAGAAGAAAATTGAAATCTAAAGGAGGTTTGCATAAAAATTTAATAGGAAGCCAAATATCATCAACATGCACAACTTCTGATACAAAATCTTTAAATGAAGAAACATTACTTAGCAGTCGAAGTACATTGTTTAACGTTAAAACAAGTTCAACTCAAAGTAAGTAAATCACGGAAACGATTGGAGTTTAAAACAAAATTAATAAACGCACAAGTATTTGTAGATTGTAATAAATCGTCAAATGAAAAACGATTTAAAAGTAATAATCGGCCACTTACCGAAGAGGCAATAATTAGCAAAAACAAAACGTTGAAAAATGATGTTTCAACACGTAAACGCAAATCGTCAAATTTAAGCGAATTGAGAATTGAAAGCGATGATGATTTGGGTTTTCCTGTGGCTGAATCTACGGTCTTAAAGAAAAGTCGAATTGAAATAAACTCACCACAAAATAGATCCAAAAATACAAGTTATGAAGAATCACAAAGGAATGTCACTGAAGCTTCTATTACACACTGTAAATTTACGAAATTTCTAAAGAAATCTGGTATTAAGTTAAATGCAGTTCCTCCTCATATACTTTGTAAGTTTTATTACAAATTACCTAACATTCTAATGTAAATAATACATATTTGTTAGTCCATATTTATTAATTGTCATAATAAATATTTTGTTAAATTGTTATAGGTAGTGATATTATAGTAGTTCAACAAAAGATGAAGGAATTACTAAATTCAGACAAATATAATAAAGAAGAATTAATGAGCTTAATAGAAAAGTACTTTGAAAATGAACAGAATCTTGAAAATGGTTTGTGCGATATGGAAATATTGATCAATAACAAAGTTTCAAATGTATTACATAGTTCTTCTCTTATAAAAATATTACTGCAAGTGTCAGAGTTACATCCAGAAATATATAGTAGTCTATTGACCAAACTTAATGAGTCTGTGCTTATGGCGTAAGTATGTCTCACGTAACTCTTTTTTTGACCCTACTTTATAAACCATTTATAATCTTCAGAAAATATTTTTAATAACTTGTACATGTCCTTTTTCAGAGATTCTATTGAAACGATACCATGGGCTCTTTCATTGTTGCAGCAATTTCGTTTTCTAGATGTTGTAACTAACTCAGATGCTTTAACAAATAGTTTAACACAGCTTTTAGAGTCGTGTCCTATGTGGTTCCAAAGTGAATTAATCTTATTTCTACCTGATATAGTAACTGATAAGCAACATGAAACTGTTGCAGAAATTTTGGATAAAGTGATGGAAGAGAACTCGGAATTAATAAGTTTAATATTGAATTGTATGAGTAATTTGAATCTTTCAAAAATATATTTAGATGATTATAAGAACAAAATATTAAACTTGCTGAGAACAAATATAAAAGTAAATGCTATACCAGCTGTTATAAAGTATGTATAACATTTTGAACAGTATGTTTCGAAGATATTTCATTTTTATATGACTTTTTAATAATACATGTATTCATTATTTTAACAGATTTATTTTCGAGGATTGTTCAGATTTGGAAATTTATAAAAAAACATTGACAGTACTACGTAACACTGACCTACAACCGCTTGCTGGAGAAAAAGTTGAAGAGTGTTACCAAAATCAGTTAAATATAATCAGAACTCTGAAAATGCATATGTCCGTTTCAAAGAATGCAATAACCACAACAATTGAATTTATAAAAAATATTAACAAAGATCCAAAACCTTTAGATATCATTGTATTGCTTCTTATATTTTCAACTACAGAAATAAAAAGAAAAAATGTTGAAACTATATTTAAACAGCATATACAATCTGGTTTCTACAGACCAAGTTTACTGAATTTATTATACAATGATTACAAACAGGTGTGTTCTGTAAAAGTTTAAAATTAATATTATTTAAGTATTATTTGGATTTTGATAAAAAGAGTAACGGTAATTTATTTTAGGTTGTGCAAGAGTTACAAACAACAGTATTACAATTATCAAGTAATTTACTAAAATCAGATCAACGTGTGTTTATTGATTTTGCAATTGATTGGTTGCGTTTGCAATTTATATGCCACAAGGATAATGTGTTCAAACAACGTGAAATATTGGAGAAAATGATATTCCTTATGGGTGGCAATGATCAGACAATAAAAAATGCTTTGGCATTTCTTTGCACAATGGTAGTAAAAGAAGAAGAGAAGAAATGCTTAATGCCTCATTGTAATCATCTCCGTATCTTGCTTGAAAAGTTGGATAATTTAGAATTGGAGGAAGTTGGAACATTGAATGATTTATTACAAAATTTATGTGTGAACTCTACCTCTACATCTGAATCTTTACGAGATGATTTATTCATACTTTTGCAAAAACAATTAGCTAATTTTAAACCACAGTATGTACTAAGTAATTGCAATATGACTAATTTTAATATTACAAATCTTATTCCTAACAACATTTTTCTTTCTTGATTTTAGAATAAAATGTAAAGGTGTCCTAGCAGCAGTTATGGCAATAAAACATTTAATGAAAACTGCTGAAACAGCTAATTCTGCTTATAGTTTATTTAGTATGCATTTAAAAGTATTTAATTATATGAGATATACAATAATATTTAAATTTCTATTTACTTGATTAAACATCTTGTAAATATTAATTTATATTACATTTTGGTTCTATAGAGACAGTACTGAATAATGTGAAAAACTGTCCAAGATCAAAAGCTCTATTTTATGATCAGTTGACACGTATTATTTCCCAAACTCAAGAAATCGATGCAGAATTTATACAAAATTTGACAAATTATGTTGAAGAAGAATTCGTCAATGAAAACATGATTGATAAAGACAATTACAAGTATAAAATATTACATGATTTTTAATTATCTTTAATATTATTATGTATCTATTTTTTCTAACGTGTCATTTTCTATAGTGGTGAATTAGTTTCGAAGTTTGGACTGAACAAGACAGAAGATGAACCAGAAAATTGTGTTTTATCATTTGAAAACAAAAAGTATGGCGCTATTGTGGCAATTTCATTTAAACTTCTCAGAACATGTTGTATAAAACTTAGCAAAACTGGAGATTTAGATGCTATCGACTCCCTTTTGGGCTGTGCAATATTAATGCCAGAAAATTTTGATACAGCAGAAAATTCGACACTAGATTTAGTAATATGCTGCATTAATTGGTCAGTTGAATAATGAAATAAGTAATACACAAATGCAATATACCATACAGTATAAAAAAATTTAATAACATACCTACATTTCAGGTTTCGAGAAGTACTTAGCGGCTTTGTTACGCAAAAAGATTTTCTATTACAAAAGCAGATAATCCAACGGCTCGACAATTTAATATATTTACAAAGTGAGTTGAGCATGTTGTTTACTTTGTGTGATACAAAGTATCAGCCATTTCCGTGTTACTTTCATCATTTTCCTGTAACACCTTTTGCAAGAGTTGAGAAAAAAAGTGGGAAAAAGAGCAAGAAAGGAAAGAAGGGTGCTGTGGAAAAATCGGTCACTTTTAATGAAACTGAAAGCTGGGAATTAGGTTCTCTAATATGTTCCAAAAATCCAATGTATTTCAGAAAATTGGATGCTAAGGTATATATTTTGATCTTATTTAAGATATTCATACATTTGTATACTATATATTATAGAATAATTCAAAATATTTGTTGCAGATTGTCCATCTGTTAGACATAAAAATGGAATTGAATACAACACAATCTAGAAAACTTAATATAACTGTAAAACATGTGTGTTTTATCGTTAAAGAACTTTTAGGAATATTCGAATATGAAAATAACGAAACCTTTGTTAGTGATTTAATTGAAGTATTACCTAAGATTTGTTCAAAATTGCAAAATATCGTGGATACTTTGAGAGAAGAAAGTACAGATGAAAATAAAGAAGCTGTTAGACTATTGTTGTGTCTTCTAACAAAAATATTTAAATGGAAAGGATTTGAAAGTGTTACTTATAACGTGCTTTTACGGGGTAAGTTACTATTTAATATATAATGCAGCAATAGTACTTTCCCTATTTCTAATTCGTTTGGTTGACAACATTTTTTAAAAATCACAATAACTATTACCTGTTTTTTAGAAGAAGATAAATGAAGTGATAATAGCTACTCACTTACATTAGTTGAGTTTTGCATGACAGAAATGGAATTGACAACTATATATTATAACTTCAAATATTCTCTTTCGAAAAACAGATTATTGAAAATTGTATTATTTTGGTAACGTTTGTGTTATTTTTCAGATGGACTACGAACTTTGGCAAGTCAAGTAGACGAAAACAATGCCACGTTAAAATCTTGCAAAGAACTTGTTGCAGAATCATGCAAATACTTTGAATCTTTATCTGATATTGTCACACAAATAACATTATCTATTACATTAATCAATATGTGTCAATCACTAATGAAACATTCCGAGTCATATACGAAAGAAAACAAAGAAAAATATGGTAAGAAGCAATATCTAGAATTTTACTAATACTGATATTATACTAAAGCTGTTACTTGTGAGATACTTGGGTAATAAACGAACATTATAGTTCGTTATAACTAACCGTACCCGGCGGGTTGAGTAGGACTCTGGTAATTTTCTTTATCGCGGGATAGACCCGGGTATGCGGGTAATCGAAGTAACCGGGTAGTCGGTACTTGCAGTACATTATACATAATTGGATTCCTGCAATTTCTTCTAGCAAACATGGCTTTTGGGTTTTTATGTCTTCAATGGCGAGAGGATAAATATTTCAGTCCTCAATATAAAAATGCAGTAACTGGCTTACTAAACAGTTGGATTGACAATGAACCATTACCACTGAAAACAGTTACTTCAATCTTGGAATGGTTACCAGATGATACTTCTAAATTAGAAAGTCCTCAGGACTGTTTAAGCAAAATACCCTCCATAAAAAGAAACAATTTTCATTCTTTCTTTAAGAAAATATTTGACGGTCTGATTAATGGTGTAAAAATAGCATTATCATCAGCTGACAGGTATAAACCTTATATTTTATTCAAATGAGTTCAGTTTTCCTGAGTAAGTATACATTTTGTTAAATCTCTTCTAGAGACCCAAAAAGAATAGAAGTGTGGGATGACGTTGCTTCTAATATTCAAAAGTTGGTTCAAATATGTAAAACTCTCACTACGAAAAATAATGTATTAATCTTTTTGAAACATATGCCCATTCTATTGAGATACTTTTTAAACTTAGGGATGCCAATTCTTGAGCATAATTTGAAATATCAAATGGATGATGTAACCAAAATATTAAAAATGATTCAAGGTATAATTTTGAATTGACGTAGATAACTGTATTAGAATGTTATTTATTAAATTCTTTTTTCAATTCGACACCACCTTACAAATGTGTAAAAATATTGCCTGTTTTAGGGGGTACAAGATATTTACATACAATATGCTGTGATAGTGTGGAGAAAAAAGATCTTACATTAACAAAATATGTTCCCGCAGCTAAATCTATATTAGAAAGATTGCTATATAGCGTAAAAGGAATGTTAGTTCTTAATAACAGTCCTACCGCTTTTTGGATGGGTAATCTGATCAATAAAAACTTAGAGGGTCAGGAAATTCTCTCGCAGGTTGATTACCTTTTTTTGTAATTCCCGTACATTCGTTTGTTTATCACATTATACAATTGTATTCTTCTTTCTAGAATTTATCATCGGAAGAAACTACTTTACCGAGTTCCGATGTATTAGATTTAGAGGAAGCGAGTAATGATGTATCATCCGATATATTAGATAGTGATTCCAATGACGATCTTGCGGACGAAGATATATAGTAAATTTTTCATAAAATACTTTTATGGAGAATGTATTCACTGCATTAGTACAAATTATGCATTCTCATTTATACATGGTATGTTTTTAGAAAATAAGATATATTACTATTATCGTAAATACTTGAAATTAACAATATGACATTAATATTAAATTATACTTGCAGATGATCTTTTGATTCCACGATCATTAATTGTACTTATATTGAACTAAAGTGTTTAATTAAATTGTTTATATTAAATTGTTACTAAACATTTGACGTTTCCACTTTAAATCCGGCATAAGTGTTTCTTCAACGAATATCATTTCATTGTTTCCTTTAACTAGCAGTATAGAATGAGTTCTTGTACAGTATTCTACGCCGGATATAAAAATTGAACTGAGTTCACTATACTTTGCTGGACATCGTCGTTGCAGTTCTGCATCTGGTAAATACCTATAAGCATTAAAGTATTCAAAAATAAACAATGTATTTTATTAATATTAAAATGTAATTCTTGGTTCTTTTCATGAATAAATACCTTTCTTTTGATTTTAAAAATTTTAACAATTCTTCAATAAGATCTGCTTCCTTGGATACTACAGCATTATTTACAATACTTTTGAATTTCTCTTTTCCTCTTTCAACTTTTTGGAAAGGAATGTCAAAATCACTGTTGCTAAAACCTAATACAGCATTCTGACTTGTAAAAGGTCCTGTCGATTTTACAGAACTACTGAGACAATTGATATTAGCATTGCTAAATAAATAAATATAAAACGATATATTTATCAATAGAACGAAAGTTAGTTGAAAATTTCAAATAGATTTGCTTACTATAAGTTAATTAAAACCAGACTATACGGATTGTATGGCTGAGCATTTTGATTTTCTTTGTGTAGTTTATTTAAATATGAAACTGCAGAATCGTTTGAAGTAACGAAATCAGGTATTAAAGAACCACGACCCCTTTTCGGAGTGTCAGATACACTTTCCTCATTGGGTAAATTTAAGACAATGCCAGCTTTTCCCCTTAACGAAAGAGCTAACCATGTTCCACCTTCTTTACCCGGTTCCATATCAACACCTGATGAATTGGTAATTATTTTTATGTCAATTGTAAAGTTAATACATTTTAAATTAATCTAGCTAACATACAAAGTATAATTTTATCATGTTACTTGATTAATGAACGTTTAATATAATTATAATGTTAAAGAATTATACTTTTGGCATACCTCCTAAACATTCTGGATGATTTTTCCAAAACTGAGCTTTTAATGTTGGACGTTTGAAATGTTCATCTCGATTCGATGCCACAATTAATCGATAGGAGTCCGAATTAGCGTCAGGATTACGGTAAATAAATAATATACACATATTTGAAACAGTTTACAAGTCTCTTAGACATGTAAATTCTATAAAACAAGATGCTTTTATATCTGAGGTATATTCCTTTTCAACAATCGTATCATTGATAAGATTGTAGCGTACGTCACGCATTGTAAATTATGATAACGTTGTATATGTTGATCAACAACGATAACTAAACGATAATTCATCTAACTACTTCATATATAAATAAGTACTGTAACATGCAATGACAATATACTATTGTCTTCGTTTACAATTGCCAGTAATTAGAATCAACCCCTCTCTCATAATTTGTTAGTAAATAGTGTTATCAGCAAGCGAGTATTGTTACCAGAAAAGAATTATGCCTAATAGATCGACATCTGTAGGAAAATTATGTCATAAATGCGCGAGCTTCAAAAAGATTAATTTCGAAATTTGTGAAAAACTTTGTGATTTCACCAAAATTTATGAATGTTTCATTCATACCAAGAATTAAATCAGAAAATACCAAGAAACAAATGATGTAACATGAAATTCGTAACAAGAGTTGTAAAAAATTATTTTCTGCCATTGTAAATATATATAGGACTCTTATCTAAATTGATTTTTGGAATATTTTGTGTAGAAATAATACATAATAACAATGTTTTTTTGCAATAATTTACAATAATTAAACTGTAATATTTTATTTTTTACTTTGCGTTTTTACAAAATAAATACTAATTTCAATTGTTATTATGCAGTATCATTAATTTCAGGTAAACAAATAAGAGAAATGAAACAAGTATTAAAAATTGACTACTTATATTTAATTACAGGATATTCAATTATACATGTGTCAAAATATTTTACAATTCAAGCTATTATTGGATCAGAAGATTAATAATCAGAAAGATCATTAAAAATCGAAGTAAATATATATATTTTGAAAAAGATAATGTAATACTTTCATACATTTTACAATGTAATACGTATATAATTTATAAGACCAAGTTATAAATACAAAATTTGACATTTATTTTGTATATACATGTACAAATCAAAATGTATTTAAACATTATGCTATTCGTTGTTTAAAAAATGTTTCCATAATATTATAATTTTAGCACCGACTAAGTACTCTGTATCATAAGCTCAATTAAAGATCGCATAAAATAAAGATACATTATTAGTCTATTAAATTTGATATGCATAAAAGACAAGACTAGAATGTAATTGATATATTAAAACAGTCCTTTTTGATTCATATTCTATATGAAATTTGTCAATGAAAATGGAAAGAACATTAATTTTAGTAATAATTATAATAAGTTTATTCATAATATATATTAGATTGTATTATTTACCAATTTGACTTTAGTAAACTTATATTATTCATTAATATTTGTGCAATTTTAATATTTTACTTTGTCAAATTATTAATATTTACATAGGAATTAAGAACACAATAAAATTTTGTGGATATAATAAAGTATAAGAAAGTGCTTTGTTATTCTGTGTGTGCTTTGTAAAACATAATTATGTATAATTATGTACAATGTAATACTGAATTACAGACTAGAATTTATATTATATGAAGTAAAGGTACTGTGTTATTACACTCCAATAAAAATAGATGTACATTCTTCAGATATCTTATTAGAGTACTCAAATAAACTCAAGCTCAAGAGTAACTTACATTAAGAAGTGAAGTCATGCATTCAAATGTTATGATATAACAAATATTCTATTATTCAATGACTTGACTGTGAAATAATATTTTTATGTAAGGATTAATGTATTATTTTATAAATACATGTTAATAACATTTCAATTATAATTCTTATAAAGTACGTTCACTTGTTCCTTTTGTATGTGATACTATAATTTATAATAATAATTATCATCACTGACTACATATGTGTCTGTAATGATACATTCCTGCATCACAATATTAGTTAAAGAGTACTTTATAAAATTTTCAAAATGTATTTATATCATTTAGTTATATAACTTTAAATATATCTCGAAGTCAAATAATAAATATGTTTTATACTACATGAGGTTGGTAATTGTTTAATATATTGAATATAAATAAATATCTTTGTATAAAGTTTACTTGAAAACAATCAACTATAATTCAAAATCACAACAAAATCTTTTTACTTGTAAAGAGTAGTAAACGTAAGTCTATTATTTGTATTTTGTGATTTACGTCACCAAAATTCCTAAGGACTTTTTAACGCCAGATGTTTCTGGTAAAGAAAGAGCCCATTTCCTTAATCCAGTTAATAAAACTGAGCTTGTAACTAAAATTGCTCCACCTACGGAGTATCTATTTGGTATTTCATTGAAAAATAAGACTTGCCAGAAAAAGGCGAAAACAATATCTGCAGACCTTGCTATTGCAACAGGTCCTGCTTGTTCCATCTGTAAAGCTAATGTCAGTAATATTTGACCGCCAAAACTAAAAAGAGCAAGTGCGACTATCAAAAGTCTGTCAGTTCCACACCGAGGTAAGCAAAGTGCACCTATAGCCCAAGAAATGGTTATTGTCTGAATCAAAGCAAATGATCCGAAATTTGTCATAATTACTGAGAAATGTAGGCCTTTCAAAGCTCTTAGTAAAACATACGCGTTTGCACCAAAAAGAGTGGCTGAAAAAGCTGCTATAGCACCCCATAAATCTGCATGTTCTGTCTTTACATGTCCATCTGAGAGAGATTCTATAGTGTGTCCAAAGATGAGTGGCGGACGTGTTATTAAAATTACACCGATCAATGTTAAACAGACTGTAATAACATTAAATATTCCACAAGGCTCTTTTAAAAATATTTTCGCGAATATGGCTACAAATACAGGAACTGAAAATACAACAACAGATGCATCAGCTAAAGGCATGTGCCTGAACGCATAGAAACTTAACATGAGGCCAGTGGTTCCTACAAAGCTTCTTAATATTAACATTAGTCTACGTCCCTTTGGAAACGGATCCTCTCCCTTATATATTACAATTGGTATTGCGGGTAGCAATACTCCCACAAATCGAAATGCTGCTAATTCCATTGGATTTACTTCTACCAAACCTTTTACAATGACACTGCACAATGAGAAAAATAATGATGATAACGTTGCTAATATTAGACCAAGATAGGGACATGATTTACATAATACAATAGAAAATCTTTTTTGTCTTCCTGCGATATTACTATCGATGTCACCGTCTACTAAATGTTGTAATTCAACATGTTCCGACATCTCTGAAAGATAATATAGATTAGATTGCTTGTATTATTGAGATGTACATCTATATCTAAGGTAATATTAATTTTCAATAAAACTAAAATAAAGAAATGGTACCGGCACGATAGAGAAAATTATTAGTAACAATATTGAAAACAAGTCGTTTTAAATAACTATTGATAAGATTGGTCTGTCAGTACATAGATGCTAATGGATTCTCACGAAATAGATAACTAATAATTAAATAATATGCTGATATCTATTAAGACAAACAACATTTCTGATAATAGTTAAAAAATCACATGTAAAGACGTAAAAATAATGTGTTTATTATACACGAAATAAACAAAAATTTGATACTAAATTTTGTTAATATTAAAAAATATACTAACCGGTAATAAGTTGAATAGTTGGTTAGGCAAAACGTAAAGTCTTATTATTAAACTTGTGCAACTATTAATATAGTGCATTTATAATTATTATGGAAGACTATTAACTTATTGGTACTTTCAAAGTCACATTCTCGTTCATTATCATTATTGACAATGTACTTTACATCTTTTTAATTGCTAAGTAGTTCACAGGTCACGTTGCTACTTTCGTGAATCAGACTTATCAGACGGTTCGTAACAAATCACAATGAAGGGCAGCTCTTTGATAAATACGTATCTCGATAAAATATTCGATAGTGGTAGAATTTAAATTACGTATACATTCACTATAGTGAATATACGTGCGTGTGACATGTATCTTAATTTCTAAATTTATATTTATAGAATTAAATACCAATATCCTTAATTGCATTAGTATCTTATCTTTCTATTGTAACAAATACGTATAAGTATTATCAGACCATTATTTAGCTAGATCTTACATGATAACGAAAAGAGATAACATATAGATATGTATACATATATATATATTTACCATTGAAATATGAGTTGTTTAGATTCTAATTCAATTCTAAATTGATTATATAGTAATTACAAATTGTTGTTACTTTTATTACTACACTCGATCTCAAGTATTCGCGTGGTATTTATAGTGTCGTAAATTTGTTGAACAATCTCTATTTGCGATTAAAACTTATTTCGTAAACTATACCAAATCTCATACAAAATTTGAAAATAGCTATTGCTCTAGAGCATATCTAGTTTATATTTGTCAGTATACAATATTGTATGAATGTACGATTCTAAAAAATTACGTTAACTCTAATTTTTAATAAATTCAAATAGGTAAGTACTTTATAATGTTTTTCATGTGAAGAATTCTTTCATATTTTTAATAATAAGAAATATTGATAGTTTAACTATTAAACACTTTGCAAAACACGTATGTGAATCAAATTATTTGATTTGAAAAAACAGATTGAATTTACATTTGAAAATACGTAAAATATAACAATACGAGTTATATATAATGATTTTAGCTAGAAATTAAAGTCAGTTAAAGTGTAGTATTTTGAACTCCCAACTTTTACCGCCTTTGAGTAAATCGATATATATATATATATATAAATAAGCACTCATTCCTTATGCTTTCTGGAAATCTGGAAAAAGACTTATTGACAAGAGATGTTATATTCGTTATAATTTTTTGTTGTTATAGCAGAGAGGATATGAGAGAGCTCACGCACGGGGTCTTTTCTGCCACCGCTTTTGTCAGTATAGATAGAGACAGAGCATACCCAGGTTTAGCATGGAACAGAACCTATCCCACTACATAAATATAAACCCAGGTTTAGATAAGAGGCGACACTCTGATAAAGAAACTAATTTTGGAGAGAGATGAGATAATACAACTAATTTAAATGTGGATCGATAAACTTCGGCAATGTTCGTTGAAATGCGCTTTAAATATTTTATAACATATATTGTAATATATTTAAATTAATATTTATTATTTTATTGGAGTAGTTTATTTATTTTTGACTTATTTTTGCATGTAGAATCACCCCCTGCCCGGTTGTACATACTACGATTTCGCAAACACCCTGCATAGTATAGATATAGATCTATAAGTATATATACATATAGTATAGATCTATAAGTATATATATAATATATGCAAAATATATATAGACCCGGCATTATATATATAGGTATAGAAAATGCATAGAACGTAATATTCCAAGATAAAGTAGTTTCTGGTGCCTACAAGTCACGTCGCAAGATAATTAAAAATGGTGGATAACGATAATATATGGTCTAAATAAGTATAAGTACTACGTATATGTATCCTCTCTGTATGATGTACAGTGGCTCAGTGGGTACCAGTGGGTACCGCCCGGAGTGTCACCTCTTGTTATACTTACCTACTCTTTGGTATTGTTCAAGAACTTACGAGAATTATCTGCTGGATGGCAGCCCTCTGGTAGTGAAATCTGAGAGGCGTTGCCACACTATATCCTATAGTAGCGTACGAAGTTCCTTCTAAAATGCTGTTATTCATTGATCGTATATATGAATTTCATAGTGTTCGCAGGTTACAATAAATCAGACAATTTTTCAATTAAAGTTGAATTAAGATTGGAATTGTAGTGTAGTGCACAAGGACCATTAATCGTGAGATACGGAATCGAGAACTATTTAATGGATCCGACTATCGGTTGTTATCAACCGGAGCAGTTCGGCCCCGCTAAGGATTTGTGGTTACACATTTGGGAAGCTGAGAAAGGTCTAGATATCTTAACGCTGAAGAACGACTCATCTTCGAATGTGATGGGAGTGAAACTTCCACAAGACTTCATAGCTTTAGATTCTGTTAATTTTCGTACGGGAGACCGCATGCAACATCACACAGGCAATAGCTATTATAATCCATCGCGTAGGAAAGGTGATAATCGTGCTAGTACCTACGGCATGAACTACAATTACGATGCCTTAGTTGGCGAATACGGAGGTTGTCCGTGGCGTGTACCCAATAAACATTATTCAAAAGGAGTTATTGGGTGAGTATTCGTAGTGAACGTTCAATTATTATTTACTCATTCGAAGTGGAACTATTGTATTCTGCGTAATTCTTCCATATGGGCATAGCTAAGGTTATGTGTCTTGCATGCTCGTTTACAAATAGGGTATACGCAGTAGGGTTCGTTTGTAATTCGTAACGTTTAGAATAGGAAATCATTTTCCTTATTTAAGATATGAACAATAGAATTTCTCAAGTCATATTTTGCTTAATATTCCTGCAAAATTTCACAAATTTCAGTGGCCACCGATATAATGATCTTGTAAATGCACGTGGATGTTTATGTAATATAACTACTTATGTTTTTATTTACAATATTACAAATTATTCGGAAACTAACGTACTTACTGTTGTCCTATAAGACGTTACAACGTACTACTTCACAATAATTCCATTTTCATCAATATTTTTTAGTGATAACTGTAATCAGCAATATTCGTTAAATATTGAGTTTTGTATATAACCACTTATAAACTATAATTTTTTTTCTGAGAAATTTGAGTATATTTTTTGTTTTATGTTATTCTCATATTACGTTAATCATTTTTCATTGGTTGTTTAAAATACGATAAATACAAACATATTAAATCCTATATTGACTTTGTATATCAATTTCAGTATTAAATTAATATTTTTATCTTATCTTCCGGATATTTTTTAAAGATCTTTTTAATGATTAATAAATTCTTTTTCTATTAGTAAATATTTATTTGGTTTACTGTTTTAAAATTTGTGTTCCAAAATCAAAATTAATATTTCTTTAATTTCCCACATTAAAAAATAATTATCATGTTCACTATCTTTCCGATATATTTTAGATTACAATTAACAATATATTTTAATTCTTTTGATTGATTTCAGATACTAATCATTTGGATTTGTAAATGTGTATAGCAAATTAAAGGAAATTAATCAATGTTATTAATTTGATTCATTTTGTAGAAATCGTTATAACCGTAAATGAAAATTGGTATATTCATTCCAAATAATATTCATTTTATTATATTATAGTATCAATTCAAAGATAAAAGTTTTATACATCATGGTGGCTTTAAATGGAAACATTTAGAATTGTGTATCATTTATGTTATATATTTCAATAGCGTGTTTTTATTAATGATAGTATACGTATGCAGATCGTAGCTATAAAATATTTGTTCACTTAAAAACATTTATAATTCATGCAAGGGAAAAACAAAAGACCCAATCTTTTTTTTCATAATTGTTTCGTATCTGTTTGGATGCATGTATTGCTTTTTTGTTTTCTTTTTTGCTAAAAAAAGCTTAGAGCCTTGAATACCAAATAAGTGATCAAATATTTGTGGTTATATCTGTTATATTGTTCACTTGAAGGTAGTGTATAATTTATCATTTATTGTACGTAATTCCAGTACTGACCAACACGTGTGTATACTAAATTACTTTATAATGAAAATTATTATATGTAAAAAAGCATTTCTATAATTAATATGATTAAATTCAGTGATTATTTGATTATTAATTTTTTAATGTCTAGGTTGCATGAAGAAATTGAAGATTTTTTTGCCTATATGTGTCCGTCTAATGAAGAACATAGCTTACGAATGCGTGTTGTCAAAAGGATAGAACAAGTAATTTATGATCTCTGGCCAGATTCTAAGGTTGAAGTATTTGGCAGCTTTCGCACTGGTTTATATTTACCTACAAGGTACGTATCATTGTACATATTTAAAACAAAATGTGTTTAGTAATGTATATACATGCCAAATATATAATTCCCATTACATTAATTTGGCTATTGTATGCAGTAACTTATGAAAGTGTTTATTGTAATATTCTTTTTGGGAATAACAAGTTAAACCTGTAGAGCCATAATATTGTTATATTGAATTAAAAATTTTCTATATGTATATATGTTTTTAGTTCGTATAAGTATATGGGATTCATCTTTTTCTTTCAGTGATATAGATTTAGTAGTAATAGGAATATGGACAAATCTTCCATTGCGTACTTTGGAACGTGCTTTACTGGATCAAAATATTGCTGAACCATCATCTATTAAAGTTTTGGATAAAGCTAGTGTTCCAATTGTCAAGTTAACTGATAAAGAAACTGAAATTAAAGTAGATATCAGTTTTAATATGAATAATGGTGTCAAATCTGCAGAATTGATTAATTCTTTCAAGAAGCGGTATCCTGTGCTGGAGAAACTAGTTATGGTATTAAAACAATTCTTGTTACAAAGAGACCTGAATGAAGTTTTTACTGGTGGAATTTCTTCATACAGTTTAATACTTATGACTATCAGTTTTTTACAGGTATGTTCTTACTGTGTCTTTTTAAGTTTGCAATGCTTGAACAACGATCTATCATTAAGCAACTATAAAACTAGAAACACATACATTTATATAATTAAAATATATGTGGAGCTCAATTGATAAGAAATAATTCACTCTATCATAAATGAAAAATTAATTTTCTTACTACGTAGAAAAATTTTCATTCCAGTTACATCCCAGACAAAATGCTTACTGTTCAAATGCTAACCTTGGGGTGCTATTAATAGAATTTTTGGAATTATATGGTAGAAAATTTAATTACGTTAAGACAGGAATTCGTGTTAAAGACGGTGGTACTTACATATCCAAGGAAGAGGTAATGTATGTCCTTACGAATCAATTAATTGTACAGAAAATGCCAATTGACAAAACTATACATATAACATGTTAAACAATATTTTGTAAATAATTTTTCTTGTATATATTAAGCAATGACTGGTCTGTAAACTGTCATTTAAGTAATTTGTATCTGCAGAAAAGTAAGAAACTTTAAGTCTATTGTACGAAATCATAAATATCTTACACAGAGTATGATTTTAACGAGAATTGAAATGATATTGAATTATTAAGTGATTACTAGACTGCGGTTTTAATGCATTTATCACAAAAGTGGATCTAAGCGAATCTGATATTAAAAGCGAAAATATATTTTCATTTAACTTCGGTTTCATACACTTGACTTGGATAATTTTGATTTTGCATAAAAATTCGCAGTCTAGTGATTACATACAATCTAATGAACTAAAATATTTAATCGTTTGCCTCTTGTGGATATAATTTACAAGTAGTTCCATTTAACCAGTGTTACTTTTTAATATGTAAATTTGTTACTTATTTCGTTATTTCTAAACGAAATTTAATTAATATTTTCTGCATTAATTATAGGTTCAACGTGATATGATAGATGGTCATCGACCTTCTTTATTGTGTATAGAAGATCCACTTACACCTGGAAACGACATTGGCCGTAGTAGTTATGGCGCGTTATATGTAAAAGATGCATTTGATTGGGCTTATTATGTCCTCTCGCAAGCAGTTAGTCCTTTAAATATTTTAGTCAATGATGCAAGTAAAGTAAGGTGAGATTATCTAAGCATTCAAAACTCATGTTATTATTTACTATTATAATAAGATTTATATAAACGTTTACTAAACATAAATTTTGCAGTATACTAGGAAGAATAATTCGCGTGACGGATGAAGTAATAGATTATCGCAAGTGGATTAAAGAAACATTCCCACTACCTTTGAGCGAGGTAGACTCATTATCTAGTTCAACCGGATCCGATGCATCAACACTATCTGCTCCAGCAAGTGATACAGTACAGTATTACTGTTTTTTTTCTTTAATATAGAATCATACTATGACTAATACTATAATCACATTTTATTACAACCATATTCTTAATGCACGTTAAACAATAATTTGTATTTTGTATGTTTATAGGATTCTGAATGTAGTCGAGGTAATTCTCCGAACACTGGTGGGAAGGGTGAAGATACTAGTAAAGAAAAACATATATATAATAATCAACATACTTATCATCATTCACCATGGAAAAAACCATTTAAGGGAACTGCTCATGGTAAGTTTCTATTAAAGAAATGTATTAAAGCTGTTAATTTTACGAAAGAACATTTTTTCTATTAAACAATTCATTCAATAATTGTTTCTATTAAAGTTTTTACAAAATTTGATTGTGTTGAGTTATATGTATAGACCAGGGAGTTCCGACTTGTAGCTCACGAGTCATACGCGACACCTTCCCCTCTTAAATTCTTCCCCCTCCCTGGTATAGACAAAAGCCTACTACTACAATCCAGCTGACTGTATCAATGGGACAGAACACGATTGTGTGCGTGTCTCGAGGCAAACGAAATTTAAAGGGACATTCGTCGCTAGGCCCGTACCAAGTCATAATCTCCCTGCCCATTCAGATGATAAATTTGAAGTTACAAAATATGAAAGAAAAGCTTATATACATTGTTGTACAGTGACTCCCACTAATATTCGGATACTCATAAAAAGATGATAACTTTTTTATTAGTAAGAACTGTTGTAAGAAGTGTAGTAAGCACAATTGATTTGCTACACAACGTGAAAACAATTTTTAAAAAAAAATTGCGAGTTGTCGGAATTGCAGAGAAAATTCTGAAAGTTGTATTTTGCAACTTTTTTATGTGGGCTTATATGAAAAATTTAGAAAATACGTTCCGTAGATCTGTATCAATTAAACATATTCTGAAAATTTCGTCAAAATGAAACGTTAAAGATGGTAAAAATTTCAGATTTTCACTATTTTTGATTAACTGCAATCATTTTCCGGATTCTCACATTTTTCAATGCCTGTTGTTTTTTCCTGCATCAATCGATTTCGATGAAATTTTCACAATGCATATATTGACACACACACACATAAAAAAGTTGTAAAATGCAACTTTTAGTATCAATTGCAATTTAAAAAAAAAAATTCACATCCTGTAGTAAAATAGTTGCTCCAGCTTCCCAAAAATGTTCAACTCGTATAGTCCGACATTTAAAAAGTTATCGATTTTTTAAGAGTGTCCTAATATTAATGTGAGTCACTGTACATAAGAATACTATTCCTACATCATGAAATACTAATGTAAAGTATATAGGTACTTACCAATTTTTCAGAATCTTTTATTCCTCCGTCGGATCCACAGTACACTGCCATTTGCGAGATACGTCTTAATAACTGTGAAGCACAAAACACCACACTTCTACACAATCACTGAACACTACATAACACATTTTCCCAAATCGTGACAGCAAACAAAACGATCTTACTCCGTCGACGATCAAAATAGTACTGCGATTGTCACCTCGGTTTTTGTTTCAATCGATCAGCGATCGAATACATTGTATGATGGGAGGTCAGAGTTTTCACGCGGAAGTCTCATTAACCCTTTGCACTCCTTCGTCGAGTGTGACTCGACATCAGAGAAAGAAAAATGTAAATTAAACTGGTTTTTATATGTATTTGGTTTTTCATTTATTTATTTAATTTCTTATTTTTAGTTAAAAACAAATATTAGTTCCACAAATATATAAGGTTCGCGACTACGAACACTGTGGTCCCGGGTTTGAATTCCGCCGGCACCTCTGAAAATATTTTTCATTAGAAAAAAGTTTCCCTGTGATATCTAAACTGTGGTGCCCCAAGGTGTTTCGGAACCCACCTTAATAAACTGTAAATGAATTTGAAACCCTGAGGGGACCAAATGTTATTTGAAAAAAAAATAGTTTCACAAATATAAATTACAACAAAGTTTAAGAGCTATATTTAATATAGTTAGTAAACAAATTTGTTTAAAATAAGTACCAGTCAAGGAATTGTCCTTTGAAGTAAATTTCAAATAAAACACTTAAAATAGTAGGGAGTTGTTGGCAATAAAATGGAAAAATAATTGGGAGGGAAAAGGGTTAAGATCGCAGAACTATTTTGATCTTGGTCGGAGTAACTTCTTCTCGTTCGCTGTCACGATTTCGGAAAGTCTGTTGTGTAGTGTTCCGTGATTGTGTAGAAGTGCGGTGTTTTCTGCTTTGAAAGACTGGCACAATTATTCGGACGTATTCGCGTGAGTTAAACAATAGTGTGCTGTGGAATACTGTACATTTTAAATGTAATGTATTTTATAATGTAGGATCAGTATTCTTATATGTATAACAATGGATATAAGGTTTTCTTTCATATTTTACAACTTCAAATTTATCATCGAATGGGCAGGGAGACGATGATGACTTGGTACGGGCCTAGCGACGAATGTCACACGATCATGTTCTGACACATGGACACAGTCAAATGGACTGTGTAGTAGGAGGCTTTTGTCTATACGTATAATTCAACACAATCAAATTTTGCGAAAGCTTTAGCAGCTTATATCTCAATATATATTTGTTTGTGATATATATTGGGTTGGCAAGAAAGTAAAATAAAAGCCAATTTTTTTATTCAAGCAATGAACTTTAATCAGTAAAACATTTTCCAGTTTGTTCGATGATCTTTCACCATCTTTCTGGTAACTTCATAATTCCGCGTTCATAAAACTTGAAAATTTTCCCAAAATTGGCTTTTATTTCACCTTAAAATACCGAAATTACTTTCTTGCCAACCCAATACATCCATACCTCGCTATAACGGCCTTTTTTAATTATGGCACTTTTTCGATTTACGGTTCACAATGTTTCGCTATACGGCCAAAAAAATACTGTACATATACATATGTGCATATGATTTCTTTTGTTTTTTAAATTATGTTTATTTTTGAATTTCTGTTTAGATATTATTACTTGTTTTTTTACTTTTATTTTTATGTAAGCATTTTTAACTTCTATCTACACAATATATATAAAATAGAAAAGTATGTGTGTGTGTGTGTACGTATGATCCAATCGATCTGATTCGGTGGATCTGTCACACATGCTGTCCATCTCTGGGGTTGAAGTTGTCTGAGCGCGGTGGTTGTAAATGATCGGCTGGTTCGGAACTGACCCTTGCGCGTTTTTTGTCTGCTATAAAAACCTTTTCAGGTATACCGCCAGTGGTTGGGCGTAACTCGCCCGGAGGGAGAAATAAAAAGAATAAAATGCTTTATGAACTAGAAACTATGTATATTATTTTATAAAAAATTGGAACAGATCCAATTGAATTTCTATGGGTTTGTATCAAAATAATTAATTCGTTATACAGCTTTTCGCTTTACGGCCAACTTTTCCGGAACGTATCTAGGCCGTAAAGGGAGGTATGGGTGTAGTTCCTTTCAAATTAATTTCCTTCTTGATGAGTAGAAGGTGTTGATGTAAAAACAATCTTTAACAACAATTTTCCTTGGTATAAACAATTTTGCGAAGTTCCTTTTACAAATGTCCATCGATCTTGAGATGTAGATTCACTACTAGGACGGATGACCATTACTTTTTATACATTCTGTACACCGTTAGAGTAAACTTAGTAGTATCGTATTTTTCACGGACACCTTTTATAAATGCACGAATACTTCTTTATTATAGGTAACCATAGCTCCAGAGGAAATTATCATCATCGTGGAATAAATAATAATATAAGTGGACAAAGTAAAGCAAAACATTCTCTTCATAGTAATGGAAGTAACAACAATAGCCACAGTCCAAGTTCTAGACCACAAACTGTAAAACGAAAAAAACAGTGCATTACACCTCGCGGTGGTACTGGAGATTGTGTACGGTGATGAAACGTGCAAAATAATGTTGGACTTTGTTTGTCATTTAAGTAGCGAGCTCAATATCATAATCGTGTGGTGAAAAGACACTGATTAACTTTCATCACACAATTAAATTAACCTTTCCACTTTTGTGTACAGAGGGGCTCAGTGTTTATAACGATGGAGAGTTTATAAACTCTGTGATTTTTTTTTCTTATAGGGTCAAGAAACTGCTCTAAATGTAGTTGAGTTCTTCATTTCATTACAAATATTTTTTCTGTATTCTGTACGAAAGTTGACATACCAAAGAAGTACAGGATTGTAACATAGATTGGTTTAGTTCTGCTTTTTTTCGCATTACTGCACATATTACAAGAAAAAAGAAACATTAAGAAAACATGTCGTATTTTATTAAATATTGTTTACAAAGTTACAAGCTTATTGCAATCTTTAAATAGCTATTGTAATACATTTACATAATATGAACGATATACATACATATATATATGTGTATATATATATATGTATATATATATATATATATATATAATATGTATATACATATGTGTAATATATATATATGTATATATAAAGATTATTTACAGTGCAGTTTTCCTAAAGATTTCATGAAGCTACAATGCAAGCTCTAATAATGATGATAAAGACTTAGTTTTCTATATGGAACTATATTCTTATAACAAAGGGGTGACAAAAAAATTGATGATATTGGGATTTACCAATTGTAAATATTGTAATATACATTATCAAACATAGAAAAATAAGTCTAAGAGTTACCTACTAAATTTTTCTTTATTTTATACGTACCTAAAATAGTATTTGTTACAATATGTTATGATCTAACGTCATGGCTATGTCCATGTATATGTGAAAATTATTTTTTCTGTAATATGTAAGTCCAGTACTGTTGTGAAAATGTTTTAGTTAAGTTATAAGTTCGTGTGCTGGTGATCAACAAATTTTGAATAAAAATATTTTTGAAAATACTAACTTATTGCTGAAAAAAAATACATTTTAGATTTTTACACTGTGTTCTTTGAAATCGTAATTGTGCATAATGCTTTACTTTTTATACAATATTGCTGATTTCATAATACTAGTTTGTAATTTTTAGTCTCCCCTGAATAATGATACATTATTTTTATATTATCAAATAATAGTATATATTATCAAATACATGTCATGATCGAATGTCAAGTGAATTCAGTGCATGAATCGGACATTGCATTTAAAACATGTTCTGTATTACTTTTTAAAAACTGAGCAACATTTCAAAAAATTTTGTATATGACAATACGTAGAAAGGCCTTGATATCACTGAGAACTCCGAATGCTATATTACGAAAGTATCTCACATTTAATTAATTAAAAATTACATTCCGTTTTTCAGACAAATAAATTTTTGTTTTCAAATATATATAAAAAAAATGATAAAATTATTGCGTAGAATATACTAATTCAGAATCTGTGTCACAATTGCATTTTGTGTTAACACAGGTTTACATAATTTAAGCACTATTTCTTATTAAATTCGCGTGAGGAGATTAAAGGAAACACTATTAATATTCACTTTTCTTAATATGTAAAAAAATAATTTCTTATTGTATATTTGTGCAGTATTCTGTATAATATTAAAGGCAACGGTATCCATGAATAACATTATAAGCTGTGATTCCATTTTATAATTAGAATGTCAATTGCTTATTGCAACATACATATACCTATGTATATATGCATATATGATGTATGTATGTTGTAAACACTAAAATGTGAAACTTACATTCTTAGAGCTATGTACATAATTAATTTCTTATATTTTGATGTTATTCCTAGAGTCGATTATATAATGTCTAAAAATTAATACTGAATTTTTAATTGGGATTAAACTTTCGTAAAACTTCGTTAAAAATTTGTGATTTGTGTGTTGTGTCTGTATATATTCAGAAATGATTAAAAAACAAAAAAAAATCTATAACTACAGAAAATTTAAATAAACAGTGATAACAGGTTTCTTTGTGACATTGTCATTCTTTTTGATACTATGTTATAACAATGTAATATTAAATTTTAGTTTGCAATAAACGGCCGAGTATAAAAAATGATGTATATTTATAATTTATAAAAACATATACTTAGAGATGTGGATCATAACGTTGGCCACTACATACGTAAATCTAACATATATATTTCAATGAAGGTAAATACAAAATAAAAGATTGTAGGTATATAGAGTATCTTTTGTAACTAAAACATGTTAATCCTTTGCGGTCTCAATATTAAAACAGCAATATTATTTTAACGTAGTAAGAAATGTATTATTATTGCAGTTTATCACATAATATTTCATCATATGACATCGTTTGAAACATTTTCTAATATATGGTGCTGCAAGTTTTCTTTTACATGTTTCGTATATAAAGATTCCCTCCTTTTCCACCTAACATTTTCCCAATTTTTCAGCTATCAGTGATCAAAGCAAGTGTTGTTTGCATAAAAAAAGTTTTAAGAGAACAAAAAAGGAACTTGAATAAACTGTCTATAGTCAGAATAGCACAAAAATAGCACAAAAATAGCACAAAAATAGTACAAAAAAATAAAAATAAGCAAACATTTTTCTTTCAAACCGCGTTCGGTATAGGACTAGTTGGAACGAAATGTGATGTCGAGTTGGACTGGATATAGGACTGCAAAGGATGAAATATTTCATTTATTTTTAATAATAAGATGAAATATTAAAGGAAACATTTGTTTTGAAAAACAACTACTATGAAAGCTGATCTTTTTTGAAGATAAAAATGTTGTTTGTAATTTACGATGGATAGATAATCCTCTTAATAATATGCTGACTAATATTAGTAACTACAGTTCTAATGCATCCTTTTATACTTCTAGATGTTGTAGAAATATTCTCGTAAATCGTTACTGGAATTGCTCCCCACAGAAAGAAATTGAATAGTGTAAAATCAGATGACGTACGTATCACTGAATATTTGCTCCAGGATGAATCCAACATTGCTATAACTTTTGATGAAATTACTTCACAGGCTATACATTATTAACCTAATATTCATCATGTTGAATCCAAATTTGATTTTTTAAGCTATTAGAATATATTTTAATAGTCTGGATTTTAGATGATTGAACCTCACTTAAAATAATACTGACACTGGTTTACTGTGACATTTTTTCATAAACAGAGGTAGATGTTTAAGGCACCGAGTTGGACTAGATAGCCCAAATATTAAAAGTCATAAATTCCGACAGTAACACTTTATTCAATAATATTAAGTTTACAGAAGTAGTTTTTGAATAAGCGTTACGTTACAACACATTATTTTTAACTATATTTCGAGTAAAAATTATATTAGTAAATTATTTTGCACTAATTCCAGAGATAGGATTAACTTCAAGTAGTTTCATACGTTCCAATTGAGCTAGTCTGTGTTCCTCATCGAATGTTTCTGGTAATTCTGGATAAGCTGTAAAATGACATAAAGTATTGAAAAGTCTGCTTTAAAAAAAATATTTAAGAAGCGCTAGTTTCTAAATCTATTCTGTGTTCTGAATAGTTTGTATCACAATACAACTTCGTAGATTTTCTTTTCATATAATTTTGCTTCTTTGACGAAAATTGTTTTTATGATTAATTGATTTATGAAAAACTGATTACTAGGGGTGGACGGGTACCCAGAAATTCGGGTTCGGGTTGGGACCCGAAAATTCGTGATACTCGAAGTCGAAATCGGGTCGGGTCGGGAACTCGAAAACTTATATTACCCTAATGTCATAGATTTTCGGGTTCCCGACCCGATCCGACTTCGAGTTCGGGTACCTCAGTATCACTCATTATCGGGTCCCGACTCGACCCGAGGCTCGGGTACTCGCCCACCCATACTGGTTACTAGACTGTGGATCTTTATGCAAAATAAAAACTTTCCATCTGAATCGCAAGAAACTGG
Source organism: Lasioglossum figueresi (assembly GCA_028455805.1). NCBI lineage: Eukaryota > Metazoa > Arthropoda > Insecta > Hymenoptera > Halictidae > Lasioglossum > Lasioglossum figueresi. The sequence continues at coordinate 4,281,975 of CM052198.1, read as the reverse complement.
GGTAAAATAAAAATTGAATTTTTTTCTTAATATATTTAACAGATTAAAACTAAAATAATGATACCTTTAATTTCTTCTAATGTTCTTGCTGCTTTAAATTACACCTACTCATTTTTATCATAAATGCATATATAATCCACAGTCTTACTGAACACTCAGAAAAAGACTGTACAAACATTTCAGGACATCTGATAATATTTTGTATAGAATACATAATCTTCCTTTAATAAACTTACCAAATACTTTAAGGAAATAGAACAACCAAATAGTCAATGATATGCATATAAGTGAAATCCCAAACTCTCCTTTCAATGTTCCTTCCGGAGCATTCAGTTCTACGATTGTTTGACAAAAGCTTGCACGATATAATGTTTTTTTCTCATCAATAGATAATTTCTTCCAATCTCCTTTTTCCTTTTCCCTCAATGCCTATGTAAAGAATGCATGGGGTTTAGAATCCTATTATTGAATTTAATGCTTTTCAATACATGTACTTCCAGATTAACTAACAATTGTACATGTGAAAAATAAATACTTGTGTTGTGTAAAAATATTATAAATATATGTACACATAGTTAAAAATGATATACACATGTAAGTAGCTCGATTGAAATGATTCTATAACATAGCCAAGATGGGAAAATGTTTATTAGTAAGAGTATTTATCTATGATATTTTATGATGAACTTTGTATATACCATTTTTTTAAATTTCTTTTTCAAGAGATTTGATACTAATAATTGTAAGAGCTATTGTACCATGATATCAGGTGTATTTGCTTTAAAACGGATAGCAGGCAGAGGATAGTCGTTACGATCCATGTATGTTTCCTCTCCATTGTATCCGTAACCTACTACGTCTCTATTGCCAATTTTGTCTGGAAAATGGAAAGCACCCATTCCACGAGTGTGAATTGGAATGTTTTGTCGCAAACATGAAATAAGCAGTTTGCCAGCCATTATTTACTAAAATAATATAAATGTTATTAGAATGTTATTTGACATTTGACTCGTAAATTAATCCTTTGCACTCCTTTGATGAGTGTGACTCGACATCAGAGAGAGAAAAATGTAAATGAAACAGATTTTAATTTCTTAGTTTTTAGTTAAAAATAAATATAAGTTCCATAAGTATCAATTACAACAAAGTTTCATTGCTATATTTAATATAATTAGTGAACAAAATTGTTTAAAATAAGTAGCACTCAAAAAACTGACTTTTGAAGTAAATTTCAAATAAAACACTTAAAATAGTAGGGAGTTGTCGGCAACAAAATTGAAAAATAATTAGGAGTGCAAAGGGCTAATACTAATAATTTAATATGTACAATATATAAAATATATTGTTAATAAAATTGAACATGTATTTGTATCTTACATTATTATATATTTTATTACAAAGATTATATTTCAAATAAAAAAAGAGACTAGAATTTTACTTAGTGTAATACTCTCTTAAAACGTATTACCAAGTTATTAACTTCTTAAAAATTTTTAACTACTACCTAATGATAAAAATATTTTGAAAGTAAGAGTTTTAAAATACTTCATTTTATCAATATGTAAAACTTCAAAATTTTCGTTTTCAGATAATATTACGTACCGATTATCGAATGTATCAAGTGGTTACCTAACAGAATATGAATGTCTCACAGAACATTTAGAAAATACTCATAAGAGATATCCGAATATATTACAATTCATATTTTACTATATGAATAAGGTAACGATGATTATTGTCAACCAGTACAGCTAACAGTGTATTATAATGTATGAAAACTTACTTGGTCCGTGCGAACTTCTTCAAGGTAAGTTAAAATGGCTACGAGTAGGGTTAGACCACGGTTTGGTGTGTAGCATGTAAGGTGTGTTCATGAGCATTCTACAGTCAACTAGATATGTATACGAATACATATATATCATGTATATATAAATATCGATGTATGAAATATCGATAGAGACAATCGCGATTCAAATAATTGCGGGAATTAACAAATGTATTCATGCATATTTACTATTGCAGCTAAATGAACATTTATAATACAGTAAGGAGCATAATTGTTTCCACATACTTTAAATCAGAATCATTTTTTTATGAATGGGTCAGACAACTTCAATTTCTCTGTAAGGCTAGAAGAATTAGTTTAGTAAATGACGTCTAAATAAATAAGTTGAAAAAATGCACAGTAAAAATTGATTTTTAAACCTTTTTTTAGCTGGACCAATAACGAAAATTAAATAGATATTGTTTTGTAAACTTGTATGAATTATATACATTCTGAAAATTTCATTGAAATGGTTATTGGTTTACGAATTATAAACGACCAAAAGTGGTAAAAAGGCCGAAAATCATGAAAAATTACAATTTTTATCACTTTTGATCGTTTATAATTCGTAAATCAAATAACTAATTTCAATTTCAATGCTGTATATATATATCAGAGAGTAAATACTACATATATACTCTCTGTATATATGTAGAATACACATTTTTCAAGTAACGTGATTTTGTACGAAACAATTGAAATCTTCTATATCGGCCGAGCGAATTCATACACGAAAGGGCATACGAAGCAGCCTCTATTTCTGGCCATAGGATCGTACAGTTCGCGTGATTATAAACCCGCGGTTGCTTACGACATGGCGTTCGCCAAGTCGTGTGTCATCGTGTGTTGCAGATGAAAAGCGTTCAACATTTATAACGCTATTATTTTACATGTTCTATATTAATAAAAAATCTTTTTGTACAAATTTTAACGGCAGGTGAGAATTTCAAAGTACGATAACACGAATGCTTTGAGAGGAAAAATAATTATAGCGATAGAGGAACGAGTTCAAAGATGCATTGAGGTTTTGATATGGCGGTAAATTTTAGTTGGACAACGATTTATCAGAAACTTCGACGATATTTGCCGGAAGATCATTGAAACGCGAGTGAATTGAAATTTTTGCTTTCACTTTCAATTTACAGTACGCTCGATCGAAATGTAACAAACCGAAAAATTAAAACGTTATGCATCTCTGCATTTTGAAGCACAGTGGCGACATATCATGGCGGCGAAATTTTCTTAACTGCAGTTGTGTATCTCGATTACATTCATACCTAATACGCACGCAAAGGAATTTCTTTTGTGAAGTAACATATTTAGTAAATTTATATTCCGTGTATGAAATTCCATTCGTAAGTTTCTCGATTGTGCTCCAACTTTGTGTAGTCCAAGTGATGTAATTATATTGGTCAAGCATAACATGTAGTCAAACTTTTTCTGTATACAATGACACTATGACTTAGACTTCAGATTATAATGTAGTATTCTAGTGTTAATGCAGGACATTAGTGTTATTTGTGTTTATGCACACGTTTATTTTTATATTTTTTAAGATAATTCAAGATGAACAAGCGCCGTAGAACATCTTCAGTTGCGAGTCGTGGTACAGAAGACGATGGTGACGATATACCACCTGAACCAACGAAAAGAAGGAAAAAATTAGATCCTGTAAGCTATCATATGTGACAAACAATTATTATCTATAAAAGTAGTACACTGTTTAATACTTGTTTAATTGAATCTATTTAGAGTGACCTGTGCCAACAATTATACGATGTGCTACGTAATCAAAAAAAGGAAGATGGAACATTACTATGTGATGCATTTATACGTGTGCCTAAACGCAGACAAGAACCAGGTTATTATGAAGTTGTAACAAATCCTATAGACCTATTGAAGGTTCAACAAAAGTTAAAAACTGATGAATATAGAGATATGGATGACTTAGCAGCAGACATTCAACTTATGGTTAATAACGCAAAAGCTTTTTATATGGTAATAATATATAAATTAATAAATATAGAAAGTGTACGAAGTACAGCGAATATGAAATTTCAATATGTAATAATGAATGTTTCTTTGCAGCGTACATCTCCTGAATATAAAGATGCTACAGAACTATGGGAATTATGTATAAATACAAAGAATCGAATTACAGAAGAATATGAAGATCCAGAACCTAAAGGAAAACTTATATTGAAAGTAGCAAGATTGGTGAGTGTACACATATGTATACATATACAGGGTGTGACCGATACATATATGTATGCATATACAGGGTGTCCAAAGAATGTAGTATTGCCTTGAAAGGGGTAATTCCCGTGATCATTCAAAGTAACTTTTTCCTTTGTGAAAATGATCTCCATGGCTTTGTTAAGGAGTTATTAACGAAAAACGCGGACCAATCAGAGCGCATCTATTGAGGACGGATTTCGGCCCAGCCAATGCCAACGCTACACTCGGCAAGACCTTACCTCTGATTGGTTTGTGCTTTTCGTTTACATCTTTTTAACAAAGCAAAGGGAAAAGTTATATTGTCCACGGTATGCGAGACAACCTGTATGTATATATATATATATACATACACACACACACAACCACTCTAAAGTATGTGGACACTTGCAAAATGTGTAATAACAACGCCTAAAAGTTACTTAAGCATCTAAAATAGTGACTAAAATTGATCTTTATTACTTTCTTATGGAATATCTAATGTTTTAAGTTAAAAGCTACCTATGTGGAAACTTAACAATACATGTATTAGTCTAAGATTAAATACGAGATTCGTCGACGTATCCATTGCGATTAGATATTACACTATTGCACTAATCGCGGCAATTTTTCTATTAGTTTTTTTATTCTATTAGTATCTTATTATTAGTATTTATATTGAAAAATTCAAGCACTGAGATCGTTCCACTAGATTTTGTATTTGTGGATGGAAATGATATTGTATTTTCATTATATAGTTTGTACATAAAAATAAATTCTATTGTGCTATGATAACACAATATATATAATAATAATAATAATAATTACAAGTGACAAAATTGTTCTATTTTTTCTGCTAACTTAAACTATGTTTTGTGGAGAAAAAGGAAGTGTCCCACATACTTTTGAGCGGTAGTGTATATATATATGATATTGTTTTATTTATTCACTTAAATACTAATGCATAGTCAATCATACAGGCTCGAAAAGTTGCAACAAAACAAGAAGATGCAGAAGATACATCTGAAAGTTCTACAAATCCAGATGAAGAGACAATACAACTTTTTGAAGATTTATTTGCAGCTGTTATGACAGCAACAGATCCAACTGACAACAACAGGCCATTACATACAATGTTTCAGCTTAAACCATCTAAAAAGGTTTCGCATACTTTCGTATTGGTGATACATTACTGCATTACTTTTTTTCGACTACCATATTGTAAAAATACGAATATATTTACAGCTATATCCTGAGTATTATGACGTAATAGAGACACCAGTAGATTTAAAAACGGTTGCAAGGAAAATTCAAGAGGGAGCATATAGCAGTGTTGCAGACATGGAGAAGGATTTAATGCTAATGTGTCGCAACGCTTGTCAGTTTAATGAACCTGGTTCACAAATTTACAAAGATGCTAAACTTTTAAAGAAGATCATTACTGCAGCAGCAAGGAAACAGGATATTGGAATAAGTAGCATTATTCCAAAAATTGCAACAACTGCTCCATCGACACGGAGTAAAAGAGGTAGTCGCACTATGGCGCAATCTTTAATAGCTCAAACTGCAACATTACCAGATGAAGATGAAGAAAGTGATGACGAAGAAGAAGAATCTGCAGAAACTGAAGAGGCCGACAATCCACAGTGGCAGCTATTCCAAACTATTCGAACAGCACCAAATAATCAAGGTACTTTGAAAAAATTTGATGTACATAATTACAATGTTTTATTAAATATAATTTTGTATAGTTAATATTAATTAAATTTCTTTTATTATTCAGGAGTTAGAATGAGCGAATATTTCTGGAAACTCCCGTCAAAGAGATTATATCCTGATTACTACAAAACGATTAAAAATCCTATTTCTTTGTTACAAATTCGTACAAAAATAAAGGTAATTACTAAAATTAATGAATATAATTATTTTTTATATTTCATATGATAATATTTTATGTGGTTCTTCACTTGTTACAGAAAGGTGAATATGGTACAGTTAGTGAAGTAGCTGGCGATATGAATATTATGTTTGAGAATGCAAAAAAATACAATATTCATACATCAAGATTATACAAGGTAATAAATATTAACTTCTTAGTGAATTGTATTTATTTCATTCCTACAATTCTTTCATGTGAATTAAATTGTGATTTTTTAGTGTGCTGTAAAATTGCAAAAAATAATGCAAGAGAAAGTACAAGAACTTTTAGAATTTGATCAGGTAAATGTAAGTTTACTGGAAAATAAAACATTATTCTGAAACTTCTTCTTTACTAATTCTGTTTATCTGTGAATTTAACTATTACGCTATGTAGTGAATAGAATAAGTTGAATCTTGTAAAATATATACACACGCGCGCGCATACATATTAATATGTTTATTACACTTGTAGGATTCCGACTCGGACAGTGAATTTGAAAACAGTTCCCATCAACCAAAACTTATTAAGCGCGCTTCAAATCTATTAACCCGTGGAAAATATAAGGACAATATACCATTGAAGAAAAGATTGTATGCATTAGTTAAATGTGTGATAGAATACGTTGTAAGTAATTCCAACTTGAATTATTGAATTGCAAACTTAACAATACAAAGAAAGTTATTGCATTACAGTGTGAAGATGGTCGACAACCGATGTTAATGTTTATGGAAAAACCTTCGAAAAAATTATATCCTGATTATTATCAAGTAATAGCAGAGCCCATTGATATGTTAGCTATAGAAGCTAACATTAAAGCAGAGAAATATCAAAGCGAAAATGAATTAATACAAGATTTTAAAGTACGTATTCTACTTAACTATGAGAAAAACAAATGTGATATATTTTATATTTATTATAATATTCTTACTTATCGTAATATTCAGTTTTATTATATCGTGATTTTCCTATTTTTAGTTAATGTTTAATAATTGCCGTCAGTATAATGAAGAAGGCTCTTTAATATATGAAGATGCAAATACTTTAGAAAAAGTTTTGATGGATAAAGTAAAAGAATTAGGTCCTTTACCAGAAACACCTAAACCAATAAAATCAAGTGCATCCACGCCAACTAGGAATGTTGGGTATGTAGAGTATTAAACATATTATTGTAAACTGAATGTAATACTCTAATATGCTCATGCATGAAATATTATATACACTCTCTTAGTTTTATTAAAAGCCATACTTGTATTGCTATTTTGTCGTTTGTAGAAGACCAAAAAAGGTTATACCACTGCATTTACAAAAACTAAAAACCATGTATGATACTATAAAAGATTATCATGATGCCAAAGGAAGGCAGTTATCCTTAATTTTTATGAAATTACCGAACAAAAATGAGTATCCTGATTATTATGAAGTTATCAAACAACCAATGAACATGGAAAAAATAGCTTCTACATTAAAAAATAATGGATACGAAAATTTAGATGAACTTGTGTCGGACTTTATACTAATGTTTGATAATGCCTGCAAATATAATGAACCTGATTCACAAATATACAAGGTTTGTACGATAATATATGTGAGCATGTTACCATATATTTATATATAGAGTAAAATAAGAATATTCTCATTGTCCATAATTAAGATAATTTAAAAAGGAAGTGATATTTCATTTAGTGGGAAACTAGACACACACACACACATAGTTCTAATTTAATATTTCGAGTTTAAAAAAAGGATAAATTAATATAAAATAAATCATTGGTTATGTAAATAATAACAATAATTAACACGCCCTTTATAATCTTCAATAAACATAAATGTTAAGTGTAAAAGGAAAACAGCGACTATAAATGTTAAGTTTATTATTTGACTGAAAAATTACTAATAAAGTAAGTGCAATCTATCGCGAAGAGTGTACGATCGAAGTGAAATTGAAATTTCGCGCTAAAACATGGAAAGCTTGATCTGTTTACGGTCATGATTTTTGAGGTTACGTGAAGTTAGCTGCCCTCGTACTTCGTCATTTTATACTATTTCATAGTGGAATTTTATTGAATAATGCTTGATTTTTATTCGTGAATAGATATACCAGTAAATCTAGTGGATATGCAGTTCTATCAAATCAATAATTACAATTTAAAAGCACGAAAAATTGCCTATTAGATATCTATAAATGTTGTGACTGCATAAGCCTCATAAATGTTGTGATTTCTTTACAAGTTTTATATATATGCACTATTACTGAGAATGTTTGAACCGGGGAACTTCGATAATCAAGATAGTAATACTTCTGTAGACAAGACACTAAAAGTACGACCTTGTTTTATTCGTTTAATGAGAGACAAAGAAGTAGACCAACGGTTATCGAAAAAGTGCAAGAAGAATGAAACAGAAGTAAAGAATTACTTCATTCTTTTCATAATATTGCCCATTAACACTAATTTTTATAAATGATCAACATTTTAATATCGCCGATAAATGTGAATCATGGCTTTCAACCAGTTGAAATAATGTTTTAGGACGCACTGATTTTACAACGATTAGTTCTGCAAACAAAGTTACAATTAAGCGAAGATGAAGAAAGTGTGCCAGATGTGTCAGCTGCGATTCAAGAAATATTGGCAACCATTTTCACTGCTTTGTATAACCACCAAGATGAAGAAGGAAGGTGTTACTCGGATTCTATGGCAGAACTTCCCGAGCATGATATTGTGGATGGAAAAAAGTATGTTGTGATTTAACCGACATTAAAAGATATGTCTTCATATTTATTTTGTTTTTAGAAATTATACTTCCTATTGTACAGTTAATTTCCACAATTCTATGTTCATTTCAAATAACAGAGTACGAGGATTATCATTGGATTTAATTAAGAGAAGATTAGACCGTGGTGTTTACAAACGACTGGATAGATTCCAAGAAGATGTATTTACATGTTTAGAAAGAGCCAGACGATTGTCGCGTACAGACTCGCAGCCTTTCGAAGACAGTCTTGAGTTACAAGCATTTTTCTTACGTACTCGTGACGAAGTAACTCGTGGTGGAGATTTATTACATTCGCCAGCGCTTAATTATACGCTGCTTGATCTTTCTGCTCAAGTCGCAGAATTAAAACGTGTGAAACAACAACAAGAATTAGCGTTGCCTAACGAAGAAGAAAGTTGTGACGGGAATGAGACAAAAGTATTTAATATTTTATCGTAAATATCGAAATAAAGGAGAATATTATATAGCTGGTATTTTTTTTCTTTCTATGTTATACAGGATTCAGAAACAAGTGCTAATGCTGAAGGAACTAATAGCGATAATGGAGGTTCGATGAGTTTTAATCAAGAAGTTTATAGGGCTGGAGATTTTGCATATGTAGAACCTACAGAACGTGGCATGGAGTATAGTGTAGTTCTTATTGAACGCTTATGGACAAATGCAGAGGGGCAACAAATGTTGTATGGCAATTTATTTTATAGACCAAGTGAAACTTACCATGTAGCCTCAAGAAAATTTCTTGATAAAGAATTATTTAAAAGTGATGCCCATGTAGCTGTACCTTTAGCTAAAGTAGCTGGCAGGTGTTGTGTTCTAAGTGTAAAAGATTATTTTAGAATGCAACCTGAAGGTTTTTTAGAGAAAGACGTTTACGTATGTGAATCGCGATATTCTACGAAAGCGCGAGCTTTCAAAAAAATCAAAGTTTGGAACTTTGATCCAGATCATTTAAAACTTGTATCGAGAGATAAACCTTTGGAACCGAAGCGGGTAATATCAGTGTACAAGGAAAGATTAGAAAAGCATAAAGAAGAGATTGCAGAATTAGAAGAAGGAGAAAAACCAACTGAAAAGGAACGACCTGTAAGTTCTGCATAAATAATACTATCATAGATTATACACTATAATATGATGTCCTTGTCTGTAATTGGAACCAGCAATGTGATTAATTTTCTATGTATTGCGAGTCTCACTTATTCTGTTATACTTTGTAGAATGTAATATTATATAATTCGGAGGATGCGGAAAATACTTACTACGAACAATACAATACATGTGCGGGTTCTGTAAAAACAGGGGATTTTGTCTATGTAGCAACAGATGGAGGTAGACAACAAATTGCACAAATTGATGCTATATGGTCGACTAAAGAGTAAGTATTGTAATATATTCTCTAACATAAGTACCGCTAAATATTAGTAATTAATGCCAAAATGTATTTGATGGTCAGAACTTCTCGAACATGTTTAACACTAAACTTACCACGAGGAGAGTCAAATGACCCATTTTAGATTTTTTATTTGACAATTATTGAAATTGTAAAGGTGTTTTCATGGAAATTTATTGAATATATTTTTGACTTTAGTATATATTATAGTAAAAATCGCACAAATTATAAATAAATTTATTCTTATTGTTTTTATAATACTATACACACGTGTTAAAAATCCCGAAAACCGTCAAGAATCCTAATACATTTGAGGACCCAAATATGCTTGGGAATTCCAAAATTTTCGAGAACTCATTCTGATCCCAAATAAAATTTTCTCATTATCTCTAGTAATCAATATATTTATTAAGAACACTTATTTGATTTTTAGCGGAAAGTGTTACTTTAAAGGCCCATGGTTGTTAATGCCTGCAGAAGTGCCACATACACCTACAAAATTATTTTATAAACAAGAACTTTTCTTATCTACTGTCGATGGTACCCATCCTATTGTCGCTATTGTTGGAAAATGTGCGGTCCTTGACTATGGAGAGTATATTTGTAGTAAGTAGTCAAAACGTCATTTAATTAAAAATGCGCAAGTCTGTGATGGAAGAAAAATATATACATTTTATAATGATTTTATTTGCTAAACTGTTTGTATCTCTGTATATGTGTGTAGGTCGACCTACAGAAATTCCAGAGGACGATGTATATATCTGTGAATCATTATACGACGAAAGTAAAAGTCTCATGAAGAAATTAGGACAAGAGGGTTTGAAGAAATTCAATCATAACTCTGCAGTAACAGAAGATGAAATATACTTCTTTCGAAGGCCTATTAACCCTGCTAAAGTGTGTACACAATTTAAGTATACAAGCTTACGTTACATGTAACAATACTATAACAATAAGCAACCTATTATATTAGTATGCAACTAACTGAATATATTGCTTTGCATGCGACGTGTGTGTTGTAGGTTCCAGGCGATGTGGCTCAGACGCAAAACCAAGTCAAGTCTGTTACTCCTAGTACAACACAATTTGAAATGGTAATTTCTTGTTATAAACATTTTCGTTCTATTAGTGTTACAGAAGTTATGCATGCTCCTCTAAAGTCATACGCAAGTTCGTATGATGTTACAAAGTATTGTGAGAACAAATAAGTTAGGACTATATATAGTTTACACATGAATACGATTTGCGTGTGATGAAGATCTCACAAGAACTTGTATCTGAGCATGTTTCTCATTCTATGCCGGCATATTCATTTTGTCTATTTATTTGATTTTATATCTTTTTTTATTTACACATACACGCATACGCAACGTACACATATACACGTTAATATGTATTTGATAAATATATATTAATCGATATATAACACTAAATAGTAAATATTTCTATATAATGTTTACATAGGATGTACATACATAGAAAACGACTTTTCACCGAATTCAAATTCAGAGCACCTGTTGGGTTTATCTAATGCATATGTAGATATACTGTAAGTATGTACAGTGTATATACATATGTATACATAGAATACCACCAAATAGTCTCGCTTCCATGTCACTCTAACCCAAATAATATAAAAATGAAGCAATTTGCTTTGAACGGAATGCATACAGTACTAATACTCAAACAAATTTAGGTCCTTAGGGTACACCTAAGGTGTTAGGGTGAGACATAAGAAAGTGTTGTGCAACTGTATTAGCTTAAAACCATTCTATTGTGAAGTTTGTGCAAAGAGCACTGCGTATTTCTATCAAAATTATAGTTATCGCCATTAATGTTATATTCATGAACACTGCAATATTTCTGATCGGAGAAGATTTCACGTAGCAAATAGTATTCATATAAGATTGTTGTACCGATAGAAAATATTCGAAAGTTATTCATGACATTACATTCGGTAACGGATAATGAACGTAACATAACATAAATGGTATAGGAAGCATCACCATTGTTACCGAAGCTGGAACCCGATGTGCTAGGCATGGGAGTAGGATTAGGAGTGGGAGTGGGAGTAGGAGTAGGAGTTGGGGAGGACAGCATGGACGCTGGTGGTCCACCGTCCGTTGGATCTGCAGAAGCTCAACCGGTGCTCTCCAATACCCAAACACCTGTGTCAACCAAGAAGGTAGGACTTATCGTGACATTTATTTGTTTACAATTGATTTACATGTTATATTTTATTTATTTCATTTTATTTTTGTTTAGAGAAATATGCCAGCATACTTCTATTTTTTAATTTTTCAATTTTTACACCGTTTATTATCTATACATTAGAACAACAATTAGATGTCTTACCTTTGAAGGTATAAATGTCAAGACTTGCTCATGAGACAGTGACATTATAATTTGTGTTTTCTTCTGTTTAGAAAACGGCGGGTAAGAAATTAGTTACGGGCTATATTTTGTATTCGAGTAAAATGCGAACGCAGATTACACAAAACAATCCCGAATCATCCTTTGGGGAGATTAGCAGAATTGTTGGCAACGAGGTATTTATTTATTTTGACTGTTGATTTTTAGTTTACAATAAGAATATATCTATTAAGGAAGGACAGTATGCAGATTATATTTTTCAATTGTATTGTACAAACTTATGAAACCGTTTTTTCTTTTTTTTTTTTTCATAAAGTATCGTTCAGAGAAAAAGATACTGCATACTATGTCTTTCCTTTAAATATATTGAATTTTTCTTAGGGTTACCATTCACATATTACACATCGAAGTAATTATATGTATATTCAAATCTGTAATAGAATGCTGTTTACTTACATATGATTGCTATTTTACTATACATTCCAAATTAGGTTTTCATGTACCGTCAATAGTATATCAATTTAATGGTAGCCATAAATAGAAACCGAATAGTAAACAGTTTCATTAATCATTCTTCCATGCTCTACTATGAAAAAGGTTTGAACAAGATGGATGTTTACAGAGTATTGAAATGTTATACAAAGAATAACATAAATACAAGTCTTTTTTATTTCAGTGGAGGAAATTGCCAGCAGGAGAAAAACAGGCATGGGAAGAAAGAGCAATTAAAATGAATGAAGATGGAGGACAACTTAAAGGGACATCTGTTTCAGTAGGGACTAATTCTATACAAGATGTAGTATACGAATGTTGCTGGGACAATTGTGACTGGCAATTTGAAGATATGACCGATTGTATCGATCATTGTATCGCTGAGCAAAATGGACATGTGCAATCGTCCTTTGTTAATGCCGCTAGTGGTACGTAATTTTATTATAATTAGTAGACTGTAGATTTATGCATTTATGCCTTATGAAAATTTTCAAAAAAGGCGAGAATATAAAATCGATAGAATTTCATACAATTTTTATTTGTTTTGGATCTACAGTAAAGTCGCGAACTAGTTCCCTGAGAATCTCCACCATCACTGTTCCTTCGTCTGTCCCTTCCACTGCGGGACATCCCCTCGAGGGGCAAAGAAATTCGAGCTGCCTCGGTCGTCCGTGTATACATGCTGTTCTTTTCTACGTTCGGCATCCTTTGTATTGTACTTTCGGCGCGATTGACGCAGTCATAAAAAAATTGTTTCCCTACACGATCTTTGTCCCTGCTCGGAACAAGCGATTGGAGCTAGATCGCGATTTTACTGTACAAAGGCTGTTCCCATTAAAAATAAGATTTTATTTAAATCTACCTTTTTAGAATTTGTCTACAAAAATTGGAAAATGGATAAACATTCGCAGTCTAATAATTAGCGTCGAATAACATTTTTTCTGTAAAATTTCATTTTCATTTTTCTATAGACGTAGAATTTCAATGTCAGTGGCGCGGATGTGGTCGTACGAAAAAATCTGTACCGCCGTTCCCAAGTGTACAAAGACTTGCAAGACACGTTAAGGAAGTGCATATCCTCAAGTCAAATGGACGTATAATACCTCCGTCGGAAAGAAGCAAGTAAGTCTTCGAAATGATTAAACTATACTTTTCGGATTTTAAAAATTCGGATTTCAATATTATAAGGAAAAGCCGCAAGGAAAAACGGATTTATTAACAAAATTGGGCATACGGTTAACCAGGAGTTAACGATCGACGTGTTTGTCATGGGTGCTCGTTTCAATCTGTTTTCTTTTTGCAATCTGTTGGCGATCGTGATTTTACAATTTTCCTGTTATTTTTAACTTTCTATTTTTATAAATTTAGCTATATATACAGGGTGTCTCAAAATTCCTTCAACATCCGGAAATGGGAGGTTTCTGAGATCTTTTGAAGCGACATTTTTCTTTGCAAAAATGGCGTCCGCCGCTTTGTTAAGGAGTTATTAACGAAAAACATGGACCAATCAGAACGCGGCTACAGCGGATTGTTCTGGTTCGGCCAACGGCGACGCCACGCTAAGCGGGACCTGTCGCCGAGTTGGACTCTGATTGGTCCATGTTTATCGTTAATAACTCCTTAACAAAACCGCGGACGCCATTTTTGCAAAGGAAAATGTCGCTTCAAATGATCTCCCATTTCCGGATGTTGAAGGAATTTTGAGACATCCTGTACATTCAATTCTATAATATCATTTTTCTATTACAGAAATTATATGGCATCAAAAGGTCCAACGATATTACCACCAATGGAAACTGGTAATTGATGTGTATTAATTACGCATTTATATTTACTAAAAAATGTGACATTTGCATCATTCCGCACAACTTCATTTACAGAAACGTCAGCAGCTGCGACGCAAACAAGCAATCTGCCAGCGGCTAAACAACCAGAACCAATGTTTGTTGCTGTTCCTCCAAGACCAAGTCGTGTATTACATTCAGATGCCTATCTACGGTAAGATAATTTGTCAATAGTAATATTAATAATAATGTTATTTTTATTTTATATTTATTGCTACTAATGAATATATTAAAAAATTATATTCTTCATTTAATTCACAGGTATATCGAAGCATTAAACGTAGAAAATCGGTACATATCAAATTGGGATAAACAGATGAATGCTAATCCAGATAATACACAAATTCCTGATGTAACAAAATTGCCAGCTGAATGGCTGGGCAACGGTGTAGGCAACCATGGGAATGTGGTAAACGCCTTATGGACACTAAGGAACATGATGATGCGAGATGTGTTAGCCATCAATAAAACTTTATAGTTTATCCGTTAAGATCTATAATCTTTAATATTCGATGCTACCTTAAATTACAATTTTCAGGTCCGTCGATGCTAGATGAAAGACTGAAGATTATTACTCGAATTTCAGTACATTTATACTTTTAGATCATTTTCCTTTTTATTTTACAAGTTGAATTACTATTTCAAATAGATCTTTATTGTACCACATACCGTTAGTATTGTTTTGAATTTTGATGGAAGCAAACTCGGTGTGCGAGATTAATACTTCAATATATTTGGATCTGAAAAACGTTTAAAAGAAATATTTTATTTCTTTTAGATTATAATTTTCACCGAGTGAAAGTGCTATAAGCTTTATTTTCTATATATTGTTTATGGATCTGTTAGGAGTAAATCGAAAGCGTTACTATTATAAGAACCGCCATTTTGTACATACTTCGCTATTTTTAATTTCAACTTTTCACAAAAAAAATTTTGTATTTTCTGTATCGCGTATTATAAAAGTGTGACTTGACAATTCCTGTATTCATATTATATTATAGACCTGTAATGTAAATATAAAATGATTCCCTGTGGAAAAAATAATCTGAAGTAGACAACAAGATTATTGTATCTGTGAATGTTAATTTCACGTCACACAACATTTTTCAATGTAATAATATTTTTATCCACCTTTTTATAGAACTTTTATAGAAACGAGGAAGCTGATAATTAGTACTGAAACATTTCTTTATCATGCTATCGTTAAAATATATCGTTAAAGTACATAAGATACTGAGAAAATAACTTTTTACAGTGTCAGAATTTTCTTGAAAAATCCACAATACGGTACACGGATAGAGATAACTTAATAATATGTTTGTACGGGAATAAATTCATTATTTAAGTAACAGAATCAATGAAACCATTATTGCATTTAATTACCGAATAATGTATGAACTTAATTAATTCTCTTACAATTAAAAAGCCAATTATTTCTTTCAGGTTTTCATTTATCATGCCATTCGTACATAAGAAATTACGTTACTTGCACCAAAATGAATCGACTATAAATGTACATTTATATAAGTTAGTTTTGTGTGACCATGTATTATAGATCAACTATTTTAATCGATTGTTTTCACATAAAAATAATATGATACACTTTTCGTACCAAAATACTGTGTTGGTAATATTCTTTCTTATATGTATTATTTGTGGTACATTCATAACAAGTTTATTGATGAATAGTAAAAAAATAGTATTCGCGAATATGGTATTTTAAATGTTATTTACTAAATAAATGTTTCTAATTTTATATCAAATGTGTATTTATTTCGACATCAACTTCTTACCAGTACTAAAATTTTAATTATTATAAAATGTTACAATTATGCTTTTATAAGGACAACAGAAATACAATAACTTAAATTATTTCAGCTAGCAATGACAGCCTATTACGAAATTTCTCTAATTTATGATCAGTATTGTCAATTTTGAAGATTAAACTAAACCAAAATTGATGTTTTTTCTTGTAATTTGGATATACATCCATATATCTTCAAATAAAAATGATTTATGAATTACAGTTTCCGATTCAGAAGTCGCTCACCCGTCCACCGTTTTGCCAATCTCCCCACTTTGTTGGGTCTTTTTCAGCATTCGTTTTCAATTCTCCACTGCTTGGGTCAGTCTCTACCAATAGCAAGTCTACAAAACGTTCTTTTGGAGGCACTCCTGTCATTGTAATTCTTTATGATAATTGCATACTTATAACTCATACAGTATCCAGTTATTCACGTTAATTACATTTGTTATTATTATCTTAAATCTGAATCATTTTACTCACTTGGTATCGGTTGCAGTTTCAGTTTTTCATGAAATTGTTTCATTCTCAAAGATTGTTCTTTCTCATCCTTTGTATTAGGTTTTTTGACTTGTAATAACACACCTACATATTATATCAAAGTATCAAAGAATAAGATGGTTATAATTATTTTTTAAATGAGAAAATATATAAGTTTCGTACTTGTTACAAACTGTCTATATTTAGGTCTACATTTTAATGGTTTCGTAGAAATTTTGCTTATAAAATTAAACATATTATTCATTCTAACAATAGTCTAGGGCAATTCCAAATTAAATATATTCTCAGTTCTGTATTTCACTGACATATAATAACAAAAAAGATTGAATGATTAAACTGTATTATTGATTTTGTTCATTTTTAACAAAACACAACAGAAATATGTTTGTGAAATTGTTACTTTCATAAATAGTGAAATTTTCAATATTCGTACTAATCTAGAAGTAAAAAATATTATTAAAAATTAAATTAAAAAGAAAAGAATTATCTAACTAACTGAAATATATATGCTATTTAAAACAAACAATCTCTTCATACAAATTTTCATGATTCAGTTATTCATATTTTTTCAAATATTTTGTAATATACATAATTTTTTAACTATACAAATATTATCATACAATATATAGTTTAAACTTTGCTATGTACATAATATATACTATACATTACATTATTTTAACACAAATTTGTTGCTATGTATTTTATTAGACGTCTAAAAATCTGTCACTCGTCCTTTCCTTTCCCAATCACCATAGCGAGTTGGTTCAGGTCCTCGTGGTCCTCCTACTTCTCCCGTTTCAGGATTTGTATTATTTGGGAAAGGTTTTAATGGTTCTTTCTCTTGATAAGGATGCATACCTTCTTCAAGTTCTTCTAGTTTCTCTGATGTGCATAAAGTTATGTTACTTTGATAAGAATTATATTATATATTTTTAATATTTGATTTATTTATAAAGTACTATATTTACCGATGGGTGTACGTTCTCGTAGCTTTTTTCTAAATTCCTGTATTCTTGGACTTTCAGTTTCGTCTTTCTTTGCAAATAATACAGGAACTTCTAAAATAGTAAATAGCGAAGTATTTATCATACTAATTTATAATTTGAATCTTCTTTCTATACACTGTGTTTACAAAATTGTGGTAGAACCGGCAAGGGGATGATTCCTCACATAAAATCCAGTCGGAAATAAGGAATATAGTTTTTTCATACGTGGCTTCATAATCGAAAAAATCCAGTTTGAAAATTTGTTAGGTACGCGTGTCAGGTAGACATTTTCAACATTTGTAAATTACTATGTAGAATAAATCAATTATTGAAATTTACAGCTATTAAGTCATACCATATCCTAAACGATACTGTTTACAGATGCAAGCGACAATGGAAATTGCGGGCTAGACCGAACGAATAAAGCAGACTTTGTCTAAGTACACGCGTACCTAAAGAATTTTCAAACTCGATTTTCTCGAAAATGAAGCCCCGTATAAAAAAACTATATTCTTTATTTTCGACTAGATTTTATGTGAGGAATCATCCCCTTGTCGGTTGTACCACGAATTCGCAAACACCCTGTATATTGTAAGTATATTTTTGGTAATCTATAATTATAATCTATAAATTAACTATATTTCAATTATAATCTATAAATTAACTATATTTCAAAATAATCTATAATTTCAGTACGTACGTGTACGGAGACAATTGTTTGGATATGTTATAATTCCATGATTTATTTTTAATAATTTAGGAACAACGGTGACATTTGTAGTAAACATAACCTTGTACATTTTGGACTTCTTTTATTTATCTGACGACTAAAGGAAGATTACTTGTCAGCTGTATAACCACATAAAAAGACATGTTTAGATGATATGTCAATTGAAAATTTGTGAACAATTAATATTTAACACCATCGAACAATTACTTAATCGCATTCAATGTTTCTCACTTGTCAAAGGATTCTTGAATGGATTTCCGTGTCACTCATAACTCGTAACATTACTCCGGATCACTCGTCAATCTCGTCATTCGATCACGTTCGTTCCCAATCACAGTGATTTTTCACAGTGATTTGTGATTTTCGTGATCGCTTCTGATTGGCGGAGAGCATAGCTCTTCTATGCGCAAGTCACAGAGACATTACCTGTATGTTTTAGCTCTGGTTTTACTCGAAACAAAATTGCGAGTTGCATCACATTTTTATCAAATTTATTAGTAGACTGCGGATCTTTATGCAAAATAAAAACTTTCTACCTGAATAGCAACAAACTGGACTGAAATAGAAACGTAATTTCTTTCTTAAAATGTTTAGTAGATTGAAAATAATATAACAGCAGCATTAAATTCGTCTAATGTTTTTGCATAAGTGCATCAACATCGTGGATGTTAAGTCTGTGGATGGCTCACAGATTGAAAGTAATTCATGACTACTTCTTTTGTTCAATTTTCATTTATTTATAGGATTCAATGGTGTATTTGTAATAAGTAAATTTGTTAAACATCAATTTATTTTATAAAACTTTAGTATAAATGTGTGTATGTATACAACAAATAATACAAAAACAACAAATATAGATACATATACTGTACAGAGTATTGCTTCTGTTGAAATCCTCTTAAATTGCTATACTATTTGCAAGCTGCATTGTATGAGTAATTCGTATTATTTTAATTTGGCAGCTTTGTAGGTGTTCTCGTTTACTTTGAAATGCATAAAAGATTCATTAATAAATTATCTAATCTGCTACCAAACTCTTACTTTTGTGACATAAAATCATAAGAAAAATTGGCATAAAAATGCTGATTTAACTTTCTTTGTATCACAAAACTTCAAACATTCCATTTCATTTGTTCATACGCGTCTTCTCGTGGTTAATAATCTGACCTTGATGTTCTTTTGGTTCGCGTTTATAGCTCTTTATTTTTTGTTGTTCAATTCTTTTGAAGAATTTTCGAATGTACTAGATCCCATGTTATAAGAGTTTTATTTGGTTTGGTACATAGATCCATTGTAACTGAACTTCCTTTTGTAGCTTGTAATACTCCTAAACATGTACCAGCTGCCATATTGTATATGGGTGTGCCATTCTGTAGATAAATAACTTAGTTTAATTAATCTATACAATTACCATGAACAAGTTAACAAGTACTACTTACAACACTTTTGTGCCGCCATTCCTGATTGCCACCCATTTCATGACATTTTCCAAGTTTTGGTATTTTCCCTGATCCTTCCATGCACAGTATTTCACCAAGAACTAACTCACTTTTGTCTGTTTCATACCACATCTGCAGAAGTTACAACATATCGATGTTAAAAATAAAAGATAATAAACTTCATTATGAAAAGAACGTATTACAGGAAATTATAGTAGTCTTCTATAAAATATTTTTTTCAGAAATGTCTTTCCTCTTAATTACCTGTGATTTAACTCTCAAGCATGTGGATAGTATCAGCTTAGAATCTTTGGTTTTGATATCTTTTTCACTCTGAACGCATAACGCTGTATTAGACAGTCTAATTTGATACTCATCAATGTAATGTCTTTTCCTAGAGTGCCAAGGTTGCATCTCTCTCTGTTCTAATCTTGCCCATTTTTCTTTTAATTTATTTTTGTTATCTGTTGGCAATATTAATTCAGGGTACACTTCTTTTAGATACCATGCAAAGCTTTTGCAATTTAATTCCTTGCGTAGTCTTAATCTATCTGTAACATCGCCATAATCTACTTTTATAGCATTCTTTAAAAAGTAATCTTTGTATTCATCTAACCAAACATATGCTACACGTAATGAATTCTTCAACATAGTATCATGTTTGTCATTTCCACCGTACGGTCTACGTCTTCTAAATACATGTCCAACCCTTGAACAGGGAATGAGTTCGATGCTTCCACCGCACATCCAAATCTGAAAAGATAGTAGAAATTATTATTGAACTGAAGGTGACATAAAATTAAGTAAATCATTATCTTACTCTGAATGATATTTCTAGATTTTCACCACCCCAGATATCCATGCCAGCATCGTACTCTCCCATTTTCGTAAAATATTTTCTATTCATTGCAAAAAGCCCTCCAGCCATTGTCGGTGATCTATTTAACAGTAATTACTAAATAAAAAATCATTAGAATAAATATACACATGCAAATATCAGAGATCCCTATTTCCCATGTATCTAAATACACAGGTAGCAAACGAATCTGGATCTCAATCCGTATAATTTTTAATACCCGTGTATTTCTGTTTCACTGTGGGTTACACATGGCACGTGAAACCCTTATGTATACACAGATATTTTAGTACTCGTTCAAAACTGCGATCTCTAGTAACTGTATGATCTCACCTTATGGGTTTTATGAAATCTTCGTCATGTTCCAGAGTGCCAACTGGTAAATTATCCCATTTAAAATGCAAGCCCCAGTTAAATCCACCTCTTACCAAAGGACTACTAGTATATTGAAATGTATCTGGATTGATAATATCAATTACTGGCGTTGCTACAATAGTCTTTGAGAAAGCAATACGCGAAAGCAGAGGTTCTATCCACATTTCATTTACTTCTATGTGACTGTCTAGGAAGATTAAAACTTCTCCAGTTGCTTTCCTAGCACCAAACATTCTTGCTCTTATTAATCCTTCGCGTCTTTCAGTCTTGAAATATTTTACTTTACCATTAAAATTGTTATCAATGAATACTTTTACTTTGTCATGTAAAGTTTTGTCATTGCTCCAATCATTTACTAAAATAATTTCATGCAAGAGATCGTCAGGAGTCCCTTGGATAATGGAATGTAAAGATCTCACAAGTGTCATGTAATGTTCATTATAAAAACATATAACAATACTGGCCGGTGGCAAGTTGGTAGGATAATGTTGTGTTTTACACAATTTATGCCTTGTATCAGGCAATACTCTATGTGACCCAATATTATCCGATACCAGAACATTAAAGGCATAATTTTTGTAACCTTCGTCTCGTTTTCTCTGGTCATCGTAGTTTTTTACGAGTCCCAACTCGTCCAAACCTATAAATAGATTAACATTTTTAATCAAAGGAACATACTAAAGACACTAAAAGTATTGAAAATTGACTGCTCTTAACCTTTTGAACTCCTTTGTCGAGTGTGATTCGACGTCAGAGAAAAAAAAATGTAAATGAAACGGGTTTTTATATGTATTTGTTTCTTTCTTTATTTATATTTTGTTTCTTATTTTTTAGTTAAAAGCAAATATAAGTTCCACAAACATAAATTACAACAAAGTTTGAGAGATATATTAAATAAAAATATTAAACAAAACTGTTTAAAATAAGTAGCAGTCGAGGAACTGTCCTTTGAAGTAAATTTCAAATAAAACACTTAAAATAGTGGGGAGTTGTTAGCAATAAAATTGAAAAATAATTTGAAGAGTGCAAAGAATTACTAATTAAAACATTATATTCATAAAATACCTTGTCCTAAAGTAACTGCAGGTTTTACTGGCACAGGTTGTAATTGTTCTATAAGAGTTTTACTGTTCTTATAACTAGATCCTTTTAATTGGTAACTACCTTTCTGTACTAATGCTTCCTTCTCATCATGAAATATTAGATTATCTCGTAATCTAAGTTCGCGATCATTGTATACTTTGTGATCGAATGCTGCTTCTTTCAATGACTTTGAGCTCTCTGACACTAGTATTGTTGGATTAATGATGTCATTGTTTTGAGATAGTCTTGAATAAAGGTACAAACTGAAAGTCCATGTTAAGGAGGCTATTATCACTCCAGACAAGAAAGAAAAGTACCTCGTTGACATCATCTATTAATTGTTTAAAAAATAAACAAATTTCACAACACCATATATGGAATAAGATACTAACATCAGTTTCATTGTAAGTCAAACATAATACACTCACTGTTAAAATATGTCTGGTAGTGAATTTATATTGAAATGAACGTTATTTTAATTAAATATGTTTCCATTTTATTAAAAAAATGATACACAGATGACTGTTACAAAACACGCGTCACCATCTTGAAATTTCCTATAACAGCTGTTTCGTACGTTTCTTATTATTTTGTGGTATTTGTAGAAATGTGTTACTATTAAAAGCTATGTATGTTGTGAAAAATATATTTCCGTTAAGATTACTTTTATTACACAATTTGTAAATGCTTTTTACTTTGTGTAAAACTATTTCAAGAAGGAAACAGATTTTACTAACCGCCCCTGTGGCCTAATGGATAAGGCATCGGTCTCCTAAACCGGGGATTGTGGGTTCGAGTCCCACCAGGGGTAATTCATTGAATTTTTTTTCCTGCAAATAAATAATGATTTACTTATAATTTGTATTTTAATTTATATATTATGAATGTAAAGTTTTGATTGGGTGTAAAAACAAATTGACACTGTGTTTAATACAATATAATTTCTTCTAGGAAATTTATTTCAAAAATATTTTTTAACATTTTTATAATCACAGTTATTATTTAATTGTACACATATCGGTCATTTTAATAATTGATTCAATTATTTTTCTATATTATCTCTGTTATCATTTTTTACTTTCTGCCGAATAATGCGTAATATATCGTGCAGATGGATCATTAATTCCCTTTATCCAACGGGGCATCCAAAAATATGGCGTAAAACTCTCAGCTTGTCCTCCATAATAGAATTCAAAAATGTTTCTGAAGATCACCAAAAGTATAGTTTATCTTTCAAAGTAATAAATCTGGAAAATGTTTAAAAAGAATATTCTATTACCTGTAATGAAGTGCTTCTTTAGTTTTCGGAGTACAATGAGAATATTTCAAATGAGCTTTCTCTAACGCTGCGTCTGATATACGATCGTCTACTATTTCATGTATAATTTGGAAAAGAGATTTTTTAATCGACGTTACACCATCGCTGAATGCTTCTTTGTGCCTCCATAGTATATTTGATGGCAGTATATTAGTGTTATCGAATGCGGATCTTAATAAATGCTTTTCTACCCCTCCTGTAACAAATTTATTGTATAAATATTGCCATTTTAGTGCCAATGCTTTTCAAGTAGGTATTTTCATTAATAGACAACGGATTTTATACATTTCAAAATACAATTATATTGTCTGTGACTTAATAAAATTATTATGTGGACGAATTATACCTTGCGGTTGTCTAGTAGCAGCATCCAGTGAGAGATAATAATTTGTAAATTGAAGGTCTAAAAACGGAACTCGTAGTTCCAGACTAAAGGCAGAAGTTGTTCTATCTGCTCTCAAACCATCATATAAATAAATATCTTTAAGTAATCGAAGAGACTCATTATGAGCTTCTAATTCACTAGGTGCGTCTCTGAAATAAATATATCCTTGTGCAAGTTCATCTGCACCTTCACCACTGAATATTACTGTTGCATCTGTATTATACTTAATATATCTCGAGATAAGATACATTCTGAAATTTAAGATATTATTATTGAGTTTCAAGTTAAAAGAATCCTCTTATAATAATTTTATTTTACCCAACAGAAGCTCGGATTGTGGTAATATCAAAAGTTTCTAAATGATAAATCACTTTATCTAATACATCCTCCACATCTTCTTTCGAGAAAATTATTTCATAATGCTCTGTTCCAATATGATCTGCAACCTAATTAAAGACATGTTAATACATTCCAATATTAATATAATGTTTCATATACTACAATATAACAATTATTTTCTCTAACCTGTCTAGCTGCAATAATATCTGGACTATCACCCATTCCAATAGCAAAACTTTGTATTTTATAAGGCAGATTTTCTTCTTTTGCATGTTTTACTAGCAACGCTGCAATCAAACTCGAGTCTAAACCACCTGATAGTAAACATCCTACTTTCCTGTCAGCCATTAGCCTTTTTTTCACAGCAGCTGAGAGAAGCAATCTTATGTTCTCATGAACATTTGTTTTACTCAACACTTCAAAAAATGTGATATATTATTAAATTTTTCTTATTTTTATTACAGAAATTTTATGGTAGTAGTTTTAAATCGCACAAACAAACCATTCCAAGGAGTATGTACTTGAAAGCTCGGTCTGTCACCCGGCTTAAAATAATTT
This sequence comes from Lasioglossum figueresi, assembly GCA_028455805.1. Taxonomy (NCBI): domain Eukaryota; kingdom Metazoa; phylum Arthropoda; class Insecta; order Hymenoptera; family Halictidae; genus Lasioglossum; species Lasioglossum figueresi. The sequence goes on along the minus strand of CM052198.1, from coordinate 4,256,770 downwards.
ATTGTTGATAATAATTTTGTACGACCGTCGCTTAAGATTTCATATTCTTCATAATGACCTGGTGGGAATGGTTTCAATGTCCATTTTGAGTTTATTTGTTTTGTTAATCCTGTAAGACCCTGTATACATATTCCAATATAATAACATTTTGATTCTTCTTGAAATAAATGACTGGCTTTGTTACCTTGCTTTCTGAGCAAACTGCAAGTTGTCCATCGTCAGAAACTAATCGAAATAAAGGTCTTACGCCATAAGGATCCCTGCCAATTAGAATTTTTCTCTTTTTTATATCCACTATGCAAAATGCAAACACACCATCAAACATTTTGGCAACATTTTCGGGACCAAGATGTTCATACAAATGTATTATTACTTCTACATCACACTGTGTAACACATTTAAATTCATATTTTTGGCTAATCTACAAAATTAAATGTACAATTTAGTCATGAAACAATGAAATTTTTGATAGCAACGAAAAAATAAGTTGTAAAATTAGCTTTACTTGTTTATGATTATATATTTCACCATTGCACAACAGGAAAATGTGGGGATACTTGTAAAGTCTCATTGGTTGCATTCCATGGAGATTATCAACAATTGCCAGTCTGTGAAATCCGAAATAACCATTCTATAAAAAGAAAACATAACATTCTATAGTTTATTTAAATCATTGTATTACTATAGTGCAGTATTTAGAAGTTTTAGCATAAACATACGTTGACTGAATGGTCGTATTCGAGTTTAAAAGCTTCAGGACCACGATGTTCTATTTTTACAAAATTCTCACAAATGCAGGTCAAAGGCGAATTTAATCCAAACAGGGCCCAAATTCCGCACATTTTGTTTTGTGACACTTGTGTTGTATATATATATATAAAAAACGGAAAATATTTAAAACGATACCTCTAATCGTGAAGAATATACTTTATAAAAAGTAAGAATCCGGTGGAATCGAAAAAAAATTTTTCGGACGTTCTTTATTTGAATGTCTATAGAACAACGTTAAGAACAAAATACAAATAACCACCGTTCGTTTGCGTATTTATTCACTTACGACTTACAAAACAACACCGATAGCACGTTGACTCCACGTTCACAAATTTGTGTGCGGCTGCGCATTTTAGTCTAAACGTAAAACATATTAAAAAATTATACAGAAACAGAAATATATGTATTGTATAATTTTTCATTCTATTTCTTTTAATATTCTCTGAATGCTAAAATTGAAGAAGTAGAAATATAAATAATTCCTCTCTACGATAATTTTAGAAACAACTAATGTATATGTACCATATGTTTTTATTTTTTGCCTTTACGCATAATTAATTACATTAATCCATAAATACACCAAAATACATTCGATTAATATAGTTATAATCTTATTAATGTGATAAGGACCAATTTAATGCAGTTATATACATACACTTATCACGTTATAACGATAACATAATCACTCATTTTAATTCAAAAAATAACAATCATTATATACATTTCCAATACATTTCTTACATTTTTCGGTTTTCATTTAATTATTTTGGGTTGCATCTATCATATTCTATTGGTCAGTGGCATCCGCGCAGTCAGCCAGGCCTGTCTCGAGCAAAAATCGAGCCCAGCCTGGCGAGCAGGTGACGGACATTATGCTGACAGAACGACGCTCGAAGCTTCTGCCGGCAGAATCCAGGACCGAGCGGCTAGCATTGTGTCCGAGCAGCTTCTGCCGGGCAGATGCCCGGTCTTTCCAGGTCTTTCTGCCAGCAGAAAGCGTTACTTATGCGCGCACAGATGCCCGTCCAAAAAATCGAGCATTTTGCTTACTGGGCGTATAATAGCCATGAAATGAATATAAACTATACAATTGTAATTTAATCATTGAAATTTTAAAACTGTAAATCATCTCTAATAATTTTAAATTTCGTGCAACATATTGACGTTTTACAGAAAAGTCATCCCATTTTTTAAAGTTCTTGTGTCGTTCAGCGCAGTGTTAGAAGCGCTAAAACATATTTGTACATATAGAACAACTATTGATAGCAGTGCGTCGATTTTTACAGCCGAACGTTTGGCCATCTATACGATGGTATGGCCATCACGATATAAAAATCGAAATTTTATCATCTTTTTTGATACTTTAAGTGCCTTTCAATGTCTGCAATCGGTTAGCTTTCAAGCAAAAACTAACCCTTATATCTTCGACATCAAGAAAAAAATTCTTACAATGTAATCAAAATAACTCTAGTCACATAGGCTTGCGAGGAGTGAGGACGTCGATAATCTTGCCGACTCTGTCACTGCTTCCGATTCCATCGATGTATTGCATGTTTCCTTTTGCAAAACCTTCTTTGATCGTTTGTTTGTTTCTAATCGAATCCCTTGGTTTTGCCAATAATATAACTTTGAGAGTTTGTTATCTATGTCTTTTGCTTGGCCGTATCATTGTTCCGCGTAGGCATTGTTGATCATACCAACTATATGTAAGTGTGATTATGAACTGGAGGACCTAGACCATGTTTTGTGACAATGGGGTTCTTTTTACCCCTTAGAACCAATATGTTTTTTGCCAGACCCAACATTCGGGCGTATTTCCGTATTTATACTTTTTCGAAGGAATGCAACCTGCTAAACAACAATGTATGTAATTCAAACTGTATTCTGCGACACAAGACCTCGCTTACAAGAGGTCCGGGTCTGGGTAAGCTGAAATAAAAAAAAAACATCTGGACTTTAAATCGCACTCGAAGCAATACAAAACCTTTTGTTTGGTCGATTATTCGAGCAACGATATCGGTAATAAAAATAACAGTAATGGTTGTGCAACCATTGCGGTTAGTGGTGCCCTCCTACGATCGAACGTTGAATCCGCTAATACAAGGTGGTAATCATACCGTATGCAGGAGGGGGGCGCACGATCGTCGTTTGTCTTTTCCGGTTTATTCGTTTTCCGTTTAATTCGCCGAGTGCAGTTGCGACGACCTGGTTTTTCGGTAGTGCTCGTGTGCGACGAGGTGTTGCTCGATGCTGTAAAGTGACATTGATGCGAGTGCCAAGCGAGGGAAAGGAGCCGGTGCGCGAGTCGGACACCCAGGCCGTTAGTTCGATCAGCTGGTCGTTTGTGGAATCGCCTTGAATGTCGGCGTACAAGCGCGCGGGGCAGTTGGCTCTCGCCAGGGCTCCAGGAAGGATGCGCGATCGGGGGTGTGCGCTTCTCAAGACCGCCACCGGTTTTCTGCGTGCCGGCCGCTTTACGGCCTATAACGCGGCACCATAGCCACGGCCATTCAATAAGAAAACCTTCGCGGTTTATTCATCCGTCCGGTGTGGAAGAGTGATCAACGTATACTTACAAGAATTAAGGCTCACCGGTGGAAAAAGCTTGTCGCGCGGCAGCGGCCAGTGATTTTACACGGTGGAGATCGTACAGCAACGAGAACCGCGCTTAAACGTTCATCGCTTCGCTCTGTGTGTATCTAACCCACGTCAAGTTGAAAACTTACCAAGCTGAAACTCACGTTTTCAAGGTTAGAAGCGACGATATATCCAGAGCTACCGACGGGTGGTGCACTCGGCATTTTTACGAGGCGCTTAGGTTAAGTGTTAATACGTGTGTCCCGGCATCGAATGACAAATCGGAAGTAACGGAGAGAGATATACTTATGTGTTGCGGCAATTACTCCGACGATTCTTTCCTCACGGATGTCATGTCAGTGCGTGCATGCTGATCTCATCGGATAGCGATAGTAAAACGTTTCTATACATCGCTGCGAGAAAAAAAAACGGAGGCACAGATCTCTGTCTCTCTTTTCTCGCCATTGCAAGAGGTCAAATTCAATGTATATCTGTGTTCGTTCTTTAGTGTACCGTAAGTTTCCGGGAAAAAGCAAGCCGGTCGATACATCGAAAGGTTTCGAAAAAGGAAACTGAAGAGATTCATCGACGCCGCCTGGGATTACCTTCCGCGTTTGTGTTACCGACTGACACATATATACGTATACAAGTAAACGTACACACGCGCGCGCACACATATACACTGACGACTGAGAATGCGTTTTCGGCAGTGCAAGCTTCGATAAATTAAACGTTCCGATTCAGAGAGGAACGAACGGTGAATATCGCTGATTTGGCTGTGACGATATCGATCATCTGGATTCTGTAAATGTGAACACGCGATTGCTCGTGTTACCGATGCAAGAAACCGGAAGCAAATGTTTACGGAAGTTCGGCGACAAAAATCTGTAGTCTGACGCGTTTCTGGCGGATCGTAGGGCCCGTTATGACGTCACCGAACAGCTCGCAAGATTTTCGTACTTAATGTTAAACCTAACCTCAACGCAACCGATGCACAGGAATTACTAGAAAATTGAAGAACGTTGCATCTCGGGCTCGATCGACCAGACACGAAGAAGACGAATCGCGTGATCAGTTCGAACGACGACCACGACGATTCTATTTTCCAAGTTACCGAATAGTTTGTACTTAATCGCCAATTTCAGAGGAGAAACACTGTGCCGGCATTACCTGTTTATCGGCGGTGTAAACCAGTTCAGTGGTGAATAATTCCTTAGTGAGCACGTCGAGTATTATGGGAAACGCTTCTAGATATTAATAATTTATTACTACCGGGGACAGCGGCCGGGGACAGAAATTAATCGTGACAGACGCCAGGTCGATTATTACGCAAATTAACGTCACCGCTTCCCGAAAATTTTTGCACGGTGCAGCGCATTGCTTCAAGGTGAGTTTATTTTTATTTCCTGTATTTCGTACGGCACGCCACGTGTTCGCATAAGCTTTAATGATTCGTGCCGCTCCTAGCTAGAATAACATATGGTTCCAGTGACAAGAATCACGAACCCCGCCACTGCACTCTCGCGATCAATTTCTGACAATTATCTGTATGCAGCGATAAATATTTTATACTGTATGCAGTATTGTATTTGCTTCTTCGAAACTAAGAGGATAAGAGTAGGTTTAATTCATTCCGTACGATTTACGAGAGTCTACTGTGCGATGCACATGGTACCGTTACACAGCCTCCCTTAAGGGTGGGGTAGGTAAGGGGTGGGTAGCCGGTGGGTTGTCTTTATCTTTTTCATACGATGAAATATAAGTACGTATAAACAATTACACAAATGATTTTTGTTTTAGATTGTGTTGTATACGAACGCGATGTAAGAGATATAAAGAGAACATTAATATTACCTGACGTACGTGTACGATGCATTAATTTAATTTTGAGTTCACAAGTAATATGTTGTTTTGAATGAAGTTAGTATTAAAATTTTTTAGTTGTAAACATTCTTTGCAAACAGTTTTACGAACATAGTGTAACTCGTTTTTCTATTTCACTACAAACTACATTAAAATTTTTAAGAGCTTGCGACTGATGCTGAATGTACAATATCACGCGGCCATTTTTGTTTTAGATTGTGTTGTATACGAACGTGATGTAAGAGATATAAAGGGAACTTTAATATTACCTGACGTACGTGTACGATGCGTTAATTTAATGTTGAGTTCACAAGTTGTAGTTTTGAATGAAGTTAGTATTACAATTTTATAGTTGTAGAAATTCTTTGCAAACAGTTTTACGAACATAGAAACTCGTATTTATATTTTACTACAAACTACATTAAAATTTTCAAGAGCTTATGCCTGTCTGTCAATAACTTTGAAGTGTTGTTATTATATACCTTAATGGCGAAAGCGCATAATTGACTCCCATTTCGACAAATATGCTTCTGTTTAATAATCAAGATACCTAACCTACATTATGTCCCTCACTTTGCAACATCTTACGCGTATAAGTTGTACATATGTATGTACGCGGAGCGTTCTTCTTATATCCATCGGCTTTAGCTTTAAATAGAAGGAAGTAGCAAGCACAGATAAATATAGATATAAATATATTTACAGTTTAACATACAGAGTGTTTGATCTGAAATTGTCGCTCGAAATATTTTTGTTATTATTGGGAGTTCATAAAAATGTTACATAATTTTGTGGGGCGAGTATTAACAATCGTTTGATCCTGTTGGAATAGATTCACTAGACACGGTGGTCGTTTCCGTTTTCCTTTTTAACGGGATACTGTATTTTATTTATTTGTACGCAACAGGTAGATTAAACGTTTTATTTTTCTTGATGCGTGAGCTCTTCAGTGTTGTTATTGCCAGACGGTGGATATGTGTGCAAAATAAAAATTTTATACCTGAACTGCAACACAAATTGGAGTGAAAAAGAAATTTTCTTTCTTAATATGATTAACAGATCGAAAATAATATAACAATATTTTTAAATTCTTGTGATCTTTTTATTCTTTGAAATTACACCCAACCATTTTTGCCATGAATGCATCAAATTTGCAGTCTAGTTATTACGGATGCATAGTAGTAATTGATGTTCTCTGCATTTACCGGGTGCTAACCTGACAAAGAATTATAAAATCTACGATCAAATGGCATTAATTTCTTGTGATAAATGGAAATGCACATTTCTGCAGATCAAACCTTCCTTCGTCGAACTTACTTTTCTATGCGGTTTAATACCTCATTTGTGTGTAAATATTTTCGTAATCACTTCACGGCGCGCATAAGTGCGACTGTCAAACGCTGCCGTTAGACTATTAATTACTCGCGTTAATTACTGTTACATATGCGAGTAAATCGAAGGCTCGTTCGATGAACCCTATACCTGCAACCAAGCGTTACGTATCGCGACGGATTAAAAGCTTTTTCTTTTATTTCACCTTTTTTTTCTGTTTGCTATCGTTGCGGGAATAAAGGCTGTGTTAACCTGCTCGGTTTTATTGAACGTTGTTCAAATTTATGCATCGAGGGAACCAAAATAATACCGTTGAAAGAGAATAATATAAACATTGTGTGCGCGTACAATGTTCTTTTCATCAGAAAAACTTATTTCTTTCGAAGGGGCGGATACTGAGATTACATTAATGACAAATTTTCATTAGTTGTATTACGTAGAAACCGTTCTATGATGATTTGTAAAATTAATTTATTTTTTATGAATTGTTAAAATGAAATACTGTTTCTCCGTTGTTTAGAATAGAAAAAGAAACGATATATGTACACATGATGGAACGAGTTAATATCATTCATGAATGATTATTGATATTTTTAATTATTCTGAAATGTCCTTGTTTGGACATTTTCGTTTCATTTTCTCGGTTCCAGTGCACGCGAATACGCGAATCATTAAATAAGATAAATGATTGAGATGATTGGTGAATTTGCTTTTATCCGAGATTGGATTCGACTCTGTTCCTAATGCAAACACTTCGACGCCGGCTACTTGCGTCACCGTTCTATTTTCCAAATATTTGTGATATCACTGAAAATGGGGTGCACGCTTAAGTATCGTTGCGTTTAGGAAATGTTCGAATCGAATGCGTCGGTAGGAAATCTTTCAAATTGACCAACTGAATTGTCTTCGCTGTAAAGGAGTGTTATATAAAAATGCAATTGTTCATAACAATTAACTGAGAGTAAATGCATCGGAATTATTACATAAATTGAGATAAGGATGAATGAAAATTGAGACTCGCTTCTCCTTCTCACTAATGATCTACAATACTACCAAAGGATTGTGTCTTCAAATGATCTATGCACATCGGTAAAGGACAGTCGTGGCGAACCTATGTCGGGTTTAGATACTGGCCCACGAAGACTCTGTAAGTGACCCACGTTTATTGTAATATTGCCCTACATTTTTTAAATACAACAGAGAGGAAAGATAATCGAAAATATTAAACAATTATAAAATGTAAATATGTAATGTCAGATTTATAAAAAAATTAATAAATAAATAAAAATAAGATGTATAAATAAAAAATAACAAAAATCCAAGTGAAATGTGCAAAAGTTAAAGTTACAAATCAAAAAGGAAACTAAAACCTTTTTTGAATTATTTCAAAAGTGAGAACCAAAAAGAATAAACTGTCAACTTGATCTCTTAACAAAATGTTTGATGTTTCCAAACAATTGGCACCCTTTTTAACCCCCCTCCCCTTTCTTTTTAATTGAGGCCACTGCCTTATGATCCACAGGCTAATATTTAAGAGAGAAATAAAAATAATTGTGAACCACACTTCGAAAAGGTTCGCCATCGCTGGTCTAGGATGTTCTCTATGTATCGAGTTTGTTGAATCGTGACCAACTTTTATTTGGTCGTTTAAGCCCAGATTGAAATTTTTGTAACATTCCCAGCTCTGTCGAATTGTCGTTTTTACAGTTCTCTTTCGATATAAGACGATGACTCGGAAGTGGCTTTCGGCGCATTGCGGATCAGGGTACCTATTCGGCTTGACATTGTTCTTGAGTGGGTCGAGAGTTTATGGTTCCCATAAAGTTGTCCGGTAGACCATAAAGTGATCGGCGGTATCTTTCGTTGGAAAAGGGTAGAATACGAAATATCCTTTCGTTTTCGTACTAACAAGGAAAGGTCACAGTGGCGGGGTCGGCGAATTTAATTAAATTTTTTCTTGTGAATCTAGAGCAAAAATAAACTGAGCGTTTTTGACAATATTCATTATTTGTCAAGATAAATAACATTTAATTTTATGATGTCTAGACAATTCTTTCGTACACCACATTTCTTAACCCTTCGCACTCCGAATCGTTTTTCAATTTTGTTGCCAACAACTCCCTACTATTTAAGTGTTTCATTTGAAATTTACTTCAAAGGACAGTACCTTGACTCCTACTTATTTTAAACAATTTTGTTTACTGATTATATTAAACATAGCTCTCTCAAACTTTGTTGTAATTTATATTTGTGGAACTTACATTTGGTTTTAACTAAAAAATACGACATAAATAAATATAGGCAGAACCAAATATAAATAAAAACACGTTTCATTTACATTTTCGTTTCTCTGATGTGAAGTCATACTCGACAAAGGAGTGCAAAGGGTTAATCCTAATGCAACAGCTATGGTAGCGACGGTGGTAAATGTTACCTGTTCAAATCCCTCTTACTTATCCCTCTTAAGGGATTTTTCTTTGTTTCTCTTCTTTTAAAAAATGTTTTCTTTTCTCTTTCTTTCTAATCTTGCTATTTATTTAATGGCGCGGTTGTCAATAGTGCAACTAGTTACATATGTATTTTGTGCAGGAAACAGACAGTCCGTAGAGTGGTGTGTTTCGTAAAAACATTTGAAACATACATATTTTGAGTAGGGCTGTAACTTTTTCCGAAGCTTCGAAGTTTTCGAAGGAACGAAGGGACCTTCGAAGTTTCGAAGTTTCGAAGTCTTTGAATTCTTCGTAGTCTTCGAAGTCTTCGAAATTTCTAAATTTCGAAGTTTCAAAGTTTCGAAGTTTCGAAGCTTCGAAATTTCGCAATCTTATACCGTGTCACGATTTTTGATAAATAAAAATATTAACTGTCAGTCACCGGTGACTGACATTGAAGTTTCCGTTTGAACTTTTCGTAATTAAATTATAATTATTAAATTATATTTGCGCGAAGAAACAAGCGCAAATCCGAATGTAGATAGGTAAACTCTCCACCTACCACATACCTACCGTGGCCGTCATAATAATTTACGGAGGTTCGAAATTAAAAACTTTGATTCTCATCGCCTTCGACATTCGAAGCTTCGAAATCTTTGACCTTCGAAGTTTTTCAAATCGAAGCTTCGAAATCTTCGACCTTCGAAGGAAAGTTACAACCCTAATTTTGAGCAGTATGAACATTTTATGAATGCTAACGAATAGACTGCGGATCTATATGCATTCATTTACTGAGAGAAAAGATTTTTAAAAAATGCTAGAAAATAAAATTCCACAGAATTTAGTACGATCTTTATTTATTTCAGATCTACAAAGACTACTACCATTGAAAGTAACATCTTACATGATGCCACTTTTTCAAAATTTGCCTAACAAAATTGAAAATTGCATAAACATCGCGCAGTCTACTAATGAATTACATAACAAACTTGGTTCACGTTGTAAAAAATAAATCTGTCAGATATCAATGCTGTTGCGTACTAAGAATATTGAAATCAGATAAAGCCTGGAAAAAATTAAGACATGATTAAGAAATAAAGTATATCGCACAAGATATTTTCTGGATATCATAACAAATTAAATGTTATCTTTATATATAATTAGTATTGTCAAAAACACTCGGACATGGGTGTGCTTATTTTTGTTCTAGATTCACCAGAATAAGTTTAATCGAAATCGACGACCTCACAATTGTGACCTCTCCTTGTAAAAGGGAACAGAGATTTTCTTGTTGCGAACGAAACATCGTCGCCTAATATCGAAAGAAAATTGTGGATAGCGTTTCGATTCTGATGTCGTTTGCATGCTTTACACGGATTCGCTGTCGAAAGAATTGTCCTTGCCTCGAGTCCAGTGTTGCTTACGCTCAATCTCATATGTATGGAATCATTCGCATTGGCTGTGTCCTTTCTGGGTTAATCGGTATCGATTTCTGTCATGTTCTGAATAGTCCAAACTGCGTGCCATAATACTGGAGAGTATAGCATGATACGGCGCACATCGAATTATCAACTGGAAAAGTTTCTTGGTCCTCAACATAAAAAATTTGAATTCAGTTTCAGTTGTGTCTACTGTCGGCGAAATTGTTGTAATTTTATTAGCCAAGATAAGCGAAGTTCTTAGTCACTGTCCAAAATTTTCACGCGTATTAGTCTCGTTCCAGGTGTTGCTCCTTTTCCCGAACGCGCAGATGATGCGAAACATCTGTTCGGCTTGAGGTACATATTTATTTTATTTCGTACGTGTTCAAAGTTTTCCATATCTTGACACCGTTTCACTTTTCCTATATTTATCTCCGCCACTCTTCTTCGCGGCATAGATATTCACTCTCTATCTATGCAACATTCAAATAAGATGTTTCAACGAACCACGATTGCACCAGGCTGCCTTTCTTTAGCGCTGCTTGTTTCTGTTGCGTATACAGCGTAACAGGTCGTTTAGGTAAACGCACTTGTTTGCTGCCGTTGCGATTGAATTTTATGGAAAAATGAGCTTTTCGGCTTAATACGTTTACATGTCGTGTGGTAGATTTCCGAGCATGGTTTTCATCATTGCTCAGAGTTGGGCATTTATCGATTAAAACTTTTAATCAAGATTAATTGATTAATGTGTACGATTAAAAGAGCAATCATTGAAAAATCGATGACTGATTCAATCGATTGATAAAGTTAATCCTCTGATTAAATAAGAAATCATCGAAAAATCGGAGACTGATTTAATCAATTGTTGAAGTTAATCGCCACACGGTTTATCCATAAATTGTAATAAGGAGGAAGAGAGAGAGAGAGAGAGACAGAGAGCGGACATGGAGAATTGACTCAAGAAATATATCTCAACAAAAACTCGGTTTACATTCTTTCAATATGCATACAGTTTGACCAATTGCAATTTTTCGAAAAAATTTCTTTTCACAACATGTAGTAAACTAATTGCTCTAGCTTCTCAAAAAAGTTCAAATCGTATATTCCAATATTTAAAAAGTCATCGTCCTTTCAAGAGTGTCCGAATATTAGTGGAAGTCACTGTGCATGCGCAGTTGTACGCTTCCGAATAATGCAAATTACGCCTCGTGAACGAAAAAATAGGACTTTTGAGGGCGACAGCGCTTTAGATCGATCTCTTATCTAGCGTTTCTGACTACTGAAAAACCCCATCTTCGTATTATCGAGAAACGAGAACGCAATCCTGGAGAAACGAGTCTACCCCCTTAATAGGATAATTAAAAGAAGAATACAATTTTTATTTGACTGCTGTGTCCTGCAATCAATGCGAACATTTTTTATTCTGCATAAAGATCCGCAGTCTACCGATGACTAAAATAAAAATTTGAATAATCTCAACGAGTTGAAAATAATGTTTTGTTAAATTCTGCTTTACCCATTTTCGTAAAAGTCTGCCGATGACAAACTATCCTGATTTAACACAGGTTTCTGTTGGATTCATAGTTACAATGCGTCTATTCATAAAGCCAAAAATGGATTTGGTTACGTGATATAATTACTGAGGCAATAAACATGACAGCGGACCCATGGGTCCGGTGAATGTTTTGTATACCTAACTGTCAGGGTTAGAGACAGAATACAGGCCTGGTCCTTATCTCAAGCGGGCAAACGGACTTTTCCGGTCTGCCCCTTTTGGGTTTCCTTTCGGTCTTTGACTAGCGAGCATAGCGATAAGGACTGCGTCTCCTAGGCAGACGACACTCGCTTGTGACTGCACACAGTCACCACAGTACACTCACACACCGCTAGACCACGTATACGTACGCAAAGATTGCAAGGGTCC
>CM052198.1:4225098-4242579 GCA_028455805.1 Lasioglossum figueresi | reverse complement strand
TGCACACAGTCACCACAGTACACTCACACACCGCTAGACCACGTATCTTATTAGTCAAAATCGGTAGATAAAAGATCAATCTAGGCGGCTATTTGCCTCAAAAGTCTTACTTTTACGTTTACGACGCGTAATTCTCATTATTCTGCAGCATGTCGCGGAGCCGCGAGTAGCAATGGAGAGGCGACGGTGCTGCCGCCTATCGTGGCTGTCGATATGCTACCGAATAATGAGAATTACGCGTCGTAAACGTAAAAGTAAGACTTTTGAGGCAAATAGCCCCCTAGATTGATCTTTTATCTACCGATTTTGACTAATAAGAATCCCCGTCTTTGCATTATTGTGAAATCAGAAGTGGAATCCCGGACCCTTGCAATCCTCGCGTACGTATACGTGGTCTAGCGGTGTGTGAGTGTACTGTGGTGATTGTGTGCAGTCACGCGCGAGTGTCGTCTGTCTAGGAGACGCACTCCTTAAGGGAGTCTTCTGGTCTAGAACCTTGAAACAAGGGACTTTTATACTTCGCAGATTCTTAAAGCACATTCGTTTCGCGAGCGTTGCGAACCCCTCATCGGAAGTTAGAAGACGCACCGATACTGGTGTGTTTTCTGAACAATTGCGAAATTAATAATCGAATTACACTCGAAGAATGCCATTGCAGCTGCCCCGAAAAGCTATGTGCCATTCCATTTAAAAAAAAACATTGCTCGATATCTCGGAAAATATGTACTTCGGATGATCTCCAGGCGCGATATCTTTCTCCTCGCACATTTGTTTGTATCTCTGTACGAATAACAAAGTTATTAGTTTTATACATACTGTGACAAGAATTAATCCTTAGCAGTCGAGAGGTAACTCGGAGAGTCACCACTAAAAATTACTGTATCATCATTCACAATATTGTTGAAATTAGTATAAATATATTGGTATCCAATCAATTGCTACACGTATGAAATAAAATGAAAAAAATTATACAATGGAATTATTCTGCAGAAGGTTAAATGGGGTGTTTCGTAGGTAGGACCTCGATTAACCGGCTTGATCGGGAGACAAACAGTCCGGATAAATTAAAACCCGATGGATAATCGAGACCCGAGGGAAACCATTAAAATGTACATTATATTCCAAAATAAATTTTTTAATTTTGAGAATGTATTTCCCTTAAATCATATTTAAGCGCGTATTTGTTTATAATCGGGATCCGGTTAATCGAGCTCTCACTGTATATGTGTCTACAGTTTTGAGGTCTTCCGATTTCAAAAAATGACATTGTATAGCCCAAACAGTAGAAAATACGTGTGCAGAACCTGGAAAGAACATGGTGTCGTATAGATTTCGCCAGAAAAATGTCCAAACAAGTCCCAGACGCTTCACACCAGAAGAGACTCAATTGAAACGGAGCTGAAGCCGATCGAACAATCTGTTTCCGGGAGGCATCACAGTCTTTCTTCGCGTTGCGAAACACCCGCAATGCGATCCCGCGGCGCATCTGTATTCGAGAGGGGACCGGCCGCCGGTTCGCGTGGAATTCTGCCTCGAATGCTCCGCTCGTTTCGACGATAATTGACGCCGAGCACGTGCTCTGAGCGATTGTCACGTGGTCGTGCGCGGATCGCCGCTCGCAATCGACCGTTTCCCGCGATTTGTCCGAGAATCGCGTGATTCGCTCGCTAAGATTTATAGCCGGCTCTCGTAACGGAATTCTGAACAGAAGTCCCGTTTACGGCGCGAAATTAGCGACGGAGTTTGGGGAGGATTGAAACATTTCCAAAGAAAAGTTGTTCGTAAACAAAGTCAAACAGAAATCATTTCACCCGCGGACCATTCGTACAACTATACTATTGGTGTCCTTTGGCCCGATTATGCGAAGGTCCCAATTAGACGAAAAGAACTGGGGCTCTTCGATTAGGTTCTGCTCTTAGTGTTTTGCCCTAAGTCCGGGTATTGCGGTGAGATGACAAGAAGGTCCTCGGGAGGGCACAGATGCAAGAGGAGTCTATCGTTCTGAATAGTAGTACAGTAAATCCTCTATAAACTCAAAAGCCTCCGGAGGATTCGTTTGCATTTATCGTAGACGGGACACTATTTTTTGATCTTCAAAGGCCCAGCCGAACGTAGAGAAGGACAGCGCGTGTAAAGAAGAGACCGCGCGGCTCTCCGCGTCTCTTTCTTTTCCATACGCTGTCTTTACAGTAATCCCTTCATTCTTGGGCAGGGGGTGGTTCACCGGAGTGGAAAGGAATCGCGATCTTCCTTGCTTTTCTAATTTATGGCTGCGTCTACCACTCCGCTCGGGCCGAGCGAGACTACAAGCGTGTGACCGCTGCGTGTGCCCGTCGCCGACACAGTTTAAAGGCTCTCGTGTTCTCAAAATGTAATGCCAATTCCAAATGCTTTATTTTTCATTATTTTTTTTATCAGACTTTCACCGACTTGTTTCTTGCATTGTTCTGATTAAGGCAAAACCAAACACGATATAATTTGGCCCATATTTACTCTACATGTGAAGCACGATGACGAAACTTTCACAGTCGATTAAACCACTAAATACAATTCAAATTATATCGTGTTTGGTCTTGTTTTAATCAGAGGAATTCCAGAGATATGTTTTTAAGGGTTCCATGAAAAAATAATGAAAATTAAGATGTTTGAACATTGGATTCGTTGCGTCCGTATAGTGGTGTTCACACCGATATACCCGAGCCGACAACAATAGTCGCCGTCTTGCGACAAATTGGACACTAGTCGGAGCTTTACTGTACAGTAAATCCTCTATAAACTCAAAAGCCACCGGTGGATTCGTTTGCATTTATCGTAGACGGGACACTATTTTTTGAGCTTCAAAGGCCCAGCCGAACGTAGAGAAGGACAGCGCGTGTAAAGAAGAGCCCGCGCGACTCTCCGCGTCTCTTTCTTTTCCATACGCTGTCTTTACTTGCGCCCGAAACGTTCATCGTCGATTAAACCACTAAATATAGTTGAAATCATATCGCGTTTGGTCTCATTTTAATCAGAAAAATGCCACAAATATGTTGGTCAAAGTTTAATAAAACAATAAGTAATAATAAAAAAGATTTTATATTGCTATTACACTGCGAGGACGCATGGACCTTTGAACTGTGCCGGCGACAGAGTTGTGCTAATTCAAATACATTGTAATTGAATTACGAAAATTTGGCACAAATAATTTTTTAAAACATATTTCACGAGGTACTTCTTGTAGACACGTTAGTCTTTCTAATGTACCTGGCTGTTCGTTCAATTTAATCGCCAGAAATTGAGGAATTAAATACCGACTTCATTTGATAACGTAATCGTGCACGAACGATTCAATTTATTTAAAAAATTAACGATTTCACTTAATAGATGGCAAGACAAATGGATGTCAAAGTTTGGTCAAACAATTCTGTCGCTCGCACATGATTGACGTGGCGATCGATGTGTTGAAAAAAAATTGTCGTAAGTGTTAACAGAATAATTCGACGAAATATTACCGTGAAACTGACGTTCGCGCAATTATCGTTTCGAGTAGAAATTATTCAAATTTTTTAGACATACATCGTCAACCACTGCCGTGATTAATGTTAACGCTTCGTTTGCTTGCATGTCGGAAAAATTACAGCAAAATTGTGAAACTGGAGTGTTATTGCACGGTTCTCGAGGTTTCGATGTCAGATGCTCGCAATAGGTTTAATTCGCGAGGATCGCGATAACTAATTAACCCAATATCTTGGTGTGGTTCTCGGAAAATGGTTGCGGCCAATATTTCTTGATATTCCTCTGCGAAAATATTCGAAGAATTCCAAGCGTTCCGCGAGGTTCAATCGAAATCGTGCTTCATAGATCGCGCTTGGACAAGCAAATCTTTCCTCAATATTTTCCGTGTCTCTAATCTTATCATCTTGTCGTATCGTGGGAATACTTTTATATAAACGGAAAATAATCCGGCCGATGAATAAAACAAGCTTCCTCAGAGGCACGTGTTGGTTTTGCAACATCGCGTCTCTACGTAACAACACGAATTCCGGTTAAAGATGCCTGTTAGCATTAACGACACGAATTAAAGGCAAATATTTATGTGAGAATTTTGTTGGCGGAATGTTCATCGAGTTTTTTATAGCTCTCGGCCGCGACGAATTCAAGTGCTCCTCGCGTTTATGGCGTGGAACATTGGCAACAGCCAAGCCCGACTCGGTGTTCCCTGAAAAAATTTGCGTCACACGTTTCCGGTACTTTTCCAGCTTCCAGACCGTGGAAAGTTTCCCTTCTTTATTGCCTCTAGTATCGTTCGCGTGTAGCAGCATCCTCGCGCGCGCGCACGTATTGCATTCGATGTGCAGAACCTATTCGCAGGATGTATTTCGTGGCTCGAGTTATGTCAACCTTACACCACGAAATACATCTATGAAATGGACATTTTCCTGATCGAAAGAGTCGCGAAGAACTGGCAGGGTCTTTCTCCCCAGGAGACAAAGAAGGCTTATGTAGCCAACCAGAACTTTTTGTATTTTACATGTTCGCACAGATTCTCGTTTTACCAAGTTTTTTTAACGCTAAACCTACCACTGCCGGTCAAATGACCGGTTTTATATTTTTCATCTTACAATTATTGAAGTTATGAAATTGCTTGCATGGAAATTGATTTGATTTTCTTTATCCAACACACATATTGTAATAAAAAATTGCACAAAATCTAAATAAATAGAATAGGTTTGGTGTTAAGACTATAATATATTGGGTTGGCGAGAAAGTAATTTCGGTATTTTAAGGCGAAATAGAGCCTAATTTTTTTATTCAAGCAATGCAGTTTAATCAATCAAATATTTTCTTATTATTTATTCTTTTTAGCAAAAGATCGTCGAACAAATGGGAAAATATCTTATTCATTAAAGCTCGTTGCTTGAATAAAGAAATTCGGTTTTATTTCACCTTAAAATATCGAAATTACTTTCTTGCCAACCCAATATTAACGAGCAAAGAATGGACATTCAGAGAAATTTTGTAATATTTTTCGAGGAGTATTAACAAGTTGCTGAAAGAAATGCAGTAAATGGGTAACCGGTTTGCTATACAAGGTTAAACGTTACTCTTTCGGTAGATTGCATTTTCTGCCATCGCTCCTCTACATTTGAGTGACTCCGTTCTTTTCTCATTTGATAAATCAGTTTTTATTTCCGCTAACGAGTATCAAGTAAATTGACCACCACAACGTCCCATAGTGGTCATGTTCGGAGAGGCTGTTGCGTTGACATCAACTCGCGAAATATGATTTTCAAATGTCAAGGAATTTCGATGCTTTAAATGCTTTTCATTTGTAGATATAAAAAACAGTCGGGCACATTTTGTAAAAGATGCAACACTTTCCAAATCGATGGGATTTCGTTCAGAGAAATGTTATCGCTTACTATTAATTACTTGATATATATATATATATAAAATATAATTTATCTACAGCGTGTCGCCCAAGTTTATTCAAAGATTTGCTCGATATGTACGGAATAGTCGAATGAGTTTTTGCAAAACCAGAAAGAGAAATGTACTCGTGGTCGATGAGTTGGATAATTAATTCACGAGATAACACGAATTAATGAGACACTCACCTGATGACACCAATATAGTAAGGCCAGCGTGGAAAGCCGTCTGCGGCTTATCGAAGGAACACTTTAATTGCTGGCAAATTGCTTTCGAGCGATGCCAAAAAATTCCGTCGGAAATAACGTCGGATAACTCATACTCGTTGCCAATTAAAGCGGACGGAATCACTTCGGTGGCATTGGGCGTTACGTCGGGCAAGAAGCTCTCGTCCGACACTCGATCATAAAAGAACACGGAATAATAATTGAATCATTACGAACGGGAGAGCACCCTTTATTTATCACGGAGTGATGCCGTTGCGAAAACTCCGAGACCATCTAGTCGGACATCTCGTGCTTATGGTCGCATAATATTCGCGTGAATTACTAATCAATTGTTTCTTCTACATACCTACAATGCGAGTACTCGCGTTTAGAATGCTATAAATGAACTCGCAAAAATTTGTTTTGTTCGTTATGGATACCATTACAATAAAACTGTTAATGCTTTCAATACCATTACAGTTTTATGCGAACTTTGGGCAACTTTGGGAAGAGGAGACTGAAAACTGAAAGACTTTTTTAACGGTTTGTTTTATCAAACGTTGAAGCAATATAAGTTCCTAAATGCGCTCGTATAAAATTTGGAAAACCTGACGTAGGTCCTTCTTCCAGACACCTATTCAATTATTTTGGCTAGCTAAAATAATTCAGAATTGAATTGTGTAAATCGTATACATATAGTGCATTAATAGTCTTTTTAGGGCATATGTATACGTCTTTCATAGTGAAAGGGTTTAAAGACTGTGTTTCGAGCTCGTGCATATTATTAGAGGAGCTGTGCAGGATCGAGGACTCATCTCGTCTTTAGGGATCGCGACATCGAACGGGATGGAGTGTTGCTAAGCTTTGAATGTTATCGCACATCGAGCTAAAAACATGCAGTAAGACCTCGATTAACCGGCTCGATCGGGAGACAAACAGCCCGGATAAATTAAGGCCCGATGAATCATCGAGACCCGAGGAAATAATAATAATCATTATTATTATTGCTTTATTTCAGCCTTACAGCTATGATATGTGACATGGTTCACAGTATCCTAACTTTGCAGATCTATCTTATTCACACATTCGGTCCATACCTTCTCTCTCTCTCTTTCTTTTTTTGTCTCTACCCTGATCAACTCTGTTCGTATCCTAATTATTGCATCCTTTCCTATTCCCTAACATTTGTTTTTAGTTTGGTACATTTTTTGGTATATTTATGCTCTCTTTTCTCTCTTTCTCCTCAACTTCTTCAGCCACTCTTCGACATTTCTATCTTTCCTCGCACTGCATTCTCGATCCTGATCTTTTCTCCCATTACCCTACAGTCTCTTGTCAAAAGTTCTAGACTTCCATACTTGTCCCCACAAAGGTTGTATTTCTTCCAATTTTCTGTATTTCCGCATTTTACCTGTGCTAGGAGCTTTCGACCGTCCCCACGACCGGTTGGATTATTAGCAATGATAATTGATAATTGATAAGCGTACGTATACGTGGTCTAGCGGTGTGTGAGTGTACTGCGGTGATTGTGTGCAGTCACGCGCGAGTGTCGTCTGTCTAGGAGACGCAGTCCTTAACAAATGTATAGAAAACGATTTGAACGTCGGAGTTTCAAATTGACTAATCGGTGGCCCAGAGAAGGGTCAACTAACGGGAAGGGAAGGCAATTTGTGCGTGCACGATGCGGCGACCTTCGGGGACGACCTTCGCACGTATATATTTTATGCAAACGTTCGAGAACGGAAAGTTACGGGCCGACAATGGAAGATTTCGCGAAGAAGCGACGTGTGTCTTTGTTTGTTCTGGAGAGTTTGATCCTTCTCACGGCGGAGAAAGGAAACGCGAAGAGGTTTGCCCGACGTCGAGCAAACGCGCTCGCGCACGCCCCGTTTAGATGCTTAAGGTAGGTCGGAGGTTACCTCAAACGCGGGCTCATTACTATCGCAGGAACGCGCGACGTCAGTGGGCGTCAGCCTTGAATCAGCTGTTTGCTTTCAATGTTGACCAGTATGTATTCATGCTACGTCTATTCTCGAAAGCCTGTCTGCTCGGTTGGCGCGCGCGTGTTTCGTTCTACGCTCGGACTTCCTAGAAACTAGAGTCAGAGTTGGACAGTAGATTATTGTCCGATTAATTTTTCTAATCGATTGCGAAAAGTAATCACGATAATCGTATCCGTTGACACCTTGCGCATCGAGTCAAACTCGCGATGAAGATTTCAAACAGAATCTACTAAATACGTACGTGGTAAAACCCCTTGCTGTACTTTTTCTTTTACAGTTACAGCGATTGGAACGTCTTTATCCTGAAAAATGTAGAAGACAAGAGAAAATTTATATTTTTTTGTACGGCTACATTTAGTTCGATGCTTAAATATCGATTGCAAACGAATCACATTTCATGTAAAATGAAAAGCGTAACGTTCATATTTGTTAGACTTTGTTGAAAACCTTCGTGACGAGTCTGGCTCGTCAAAATACGGCAAGGATTTAATAGATTATTTCGGAGACTGCATAAAACAGTAAAAGATTAGAAACATTTAAGAATGTTGTAATGTTGTTTTTAACGCGATCAAGTCATTAAGGGATGAATTTAATTTTTTAATTTTACTCCTGCTTCCCACAGTCAATGCAGAACATTTTTATTTTGCATAGAGATTTTGTCGTTGACGATGTACAGGGTGAATTTCTACAATGGATTTCTGCAGGGTGGATTCTACACGAGAAAGTAAGTCGAAAGTGTGGAATAAAATTTTTTCAGCCGAAGCTTCCGCTTTCCGAGAAAATCGAATTTGAAAATGCAGATAATACGCATGTTATTCGATAAGAATCGTCTGACGCGACTGATTATGATCAACCAATTACACTGTGCAACACCAAATTTGTTTCGCTACAACTGTTGGGTGTCCCTTATAGAGTTTTTTTTGCGCTGATTCCGAATCTGCCTTAATTTTTTCCGTACGCGCACAGTTTTTAAGAAACACGACTTTGAAACAAAAACATATTGTTCAACTTTAAACAAATATTGCGATGTTATTATAAAAGATATTGAACTGTTCTTTGCAGCAAAAGATTCTGTAGTCAGTTATAGCGAAACATAAGAAAAGTTGAAATTTGTTGGACAGTGTTATTAAAGCGCACGAACCGGACGGATCTTTAAACTCGATTTTCTCGAAAACGGAGCCAAAACCGAAAAAATATTATTTGTTTGTACTATCGTTACTGAAACACCCTGTACAGGCATTGGAGAATACATTATAAAAGGATTGTCGCAATTTTGTTACATTGCGACCGTGCTTTTCGGTATACACCGCTGTGCAAAAGAAAGAAGCACCCGGCCATATTTAATAGAAAAGCGTAAAAAATCAAATAAGAACACAGTAAGGTTTGAAAAAGGGTTCTAAGAATATGTGTGTTATTGCGAATTATCTAATACTTTAAATGCAATAACTGAATCATTGTACAATACAATTTCTACATAAAGATATTGTTTGTCGTTATATCTTATAATCGTACTGGGCGCTTCTTTCTTTCGCACAGCAGTGTACAAGTAAGTCAATGAAATAAAATTGAAAAAGTTAATATGTACGATATTACACACTGTTCCAACCATCTTGCATTTCTTCGATCCAAACCTACAGTACACTCGATATAATATGTAGTTCGAAACTACGGCGCCTGTAATTATTTGATCAACGAACCAGGCTTTGCGTCCAGAGATTCATTACCGAATGAATGAGCCACGCGTGTGGTTAACGGTTGATTAATCCTGACTGAATCATTCGAACGGCTTCTAACTTTCTCGCTTAATTTCGTGTAACGAAGTCGCGAGTTCTACTTTAGGGAATCGGTGTCGAGACGCTCCGCGATGGTTGATTACCGCGAAGACAATTAGAGCCGGGAACAATATCAATTTGTTCGTGCGAACGATTAATTAAAAGTCACCTGGAGCGAGAGTCGCGGCCCTGGGAAAACTTGATGTTAGATCCGTAGTCCTCCGGGGCTGCCGGAGATCTTCAAATTATTACGCGCGGCTCGGTTACCGGTGCATTGACCTTTATCGATTTCACTTTCAGAGCCACTTCCGCACCGGGAGGGGAACGATAATAGATAGAAAGTTTAGGGTCACCGCGTGCGTCTAGGCGGCCCCGTGTTACGTTCCTGAAATCGATTTTAATATGTATCACCCTGTGTGCAACACACGTCCGCTCGTATTATTTTTGTCGATGAGTGTACACTCGCGTGGCCGCGCGCCTCGCCGTCCGACGACGAGGATTGGATCGTTAACAGGTTTTAGCGGGAAAGAGAATCGGTTACGTCATATACAGTGTCTTCCAAAAATATCAGACCACGGAATCTCTTATTCACCGATTTATTTATGAATCTGTTTGCCCCGATCCGCGCGTCTTCGGCAACATTTCGGTCGGCCATTTGTCGTATTCCGTTTGTTTCGAAGATAAAACTTGTCATTTATCAGCTTCTATGTACGGTGACTTCCGCTAATGTTCGGACACTCTTAAAAAGATGATAACCTTTTTCATATTGAAAGCAAGAGCAATTAGTTTACTACAGGATGTGAAAAGAAATTTTTTCAAGACTTGCAAGTTGTCGGAATCGCAAAGAAAATGCTAAAAGTTGTATTTCACAACTTTTTTATGTGGGCCTATATTGAAAATTTAAAGAGTACGTTTTGTAGATCTGTGTCAATTATACGCGTCGTAAAAGTTTCATCGAAATCGGTTGATGCTAGGAAAAACGAGAGGCATTGGAAGATGTAAGAGTTTTTAGATATAAGCCGAAAATCATGAAAATCTGTAATTTTACCATCTTTGAACGTTCGCAGTTCATTGCGACGTCGACTGATTTTGATATTGAAATTTTCAGGATATGTTTGATTGACACAGATCCACAAAACGTATTTTTTTAAATTTTCAATATATGTCCACATTAGAAAGTTGTCGAATGCAACATTTAGTATTTTTTATACAATTCCGACCAATTGCAATTTTTTCAAAATTCCTTGTTTACGTCATGTAGTAAATTAAATGTTCCAACTACTCAAAAAAAATCCAAGTCGTATGAACTGATATTAAAAAAGTTATCGCGAATATTATCGTGGTTCACTGTGTACATACATGTGCATGCATGTAATGCAAGTCCAGAAACGAAAAACAATTTTCTCTGAATTTCCCAAAAGTATCTGGGAAAAATGTTGATACTACATTGCATAGTGCATCATAAATATAATTTGTTCCCGAATATTTTTCAGGTCGACTGTACATTTTAAACATTTCTATCCAACAACGTGTATGCGTTTTGTACGAAAAAGCAATTTCGTAACGATCGTAGAAATTGATTGTACATACTATCGTCGCGTTGTCTTCGATTGATATTGTTACAGAACTTCTGATCGATTTCACGTGTTCGTTGAAGTTAGAAAGTAGTCTTGTTAGCAACAGTTCTCAAGAATCAAGAATCTTTCCTCGGGCTCTGTACGAAATGGTCATGTCTTCTCCAAAGTGAAAATAAACAAGTGTCAATCGAATGGGTTAATCAATTTTCATGCTTAATTCTTTCAGCGATCGTAGCATGATATGTATTTCTTATTTACACGCCGGACCGTGATGCACGACTTTCTGCATCGGAAACATTTTTAGAAATTCAAATGCAGAAATGCTTTTTCCTCGATTGGCTCTTTTATGAATTAAGGACTGCGTCTCCTAGACAGACGACCACGGATGGACAGTTGGACCACGCATACGTACGCGAGGATTGCAAGGGTCCGGGATTCCACTCCTGATTTCTTAATAATGCAAAGACGGGGTTTCTTAGTAGTGAAAATCGCTAAATGAGAGATCAATCTAGGGGGCCATTTGCCTGAAAAGTCCTACTTTTACGTCTACGACGCGTAATTCTAATTATTTGGCAGCCTGTCGCCGATCCGCGGGAAACAATGGACAGGCGACGGTGCTGCCGCCTATCGTGGCTGTCGACATGCTGTCGAATAATGAGAATTACGCGTCGCAAAGGTAAAAGTAGGACTTTTGAGGCTAATACTCCCCTAGATCGATCTTTTATCTAGCGATTTTGACTACCGAGAAACCCCGTCTTTGCATTATTAAGAAATCAGGAGTGGAATCCCGGACCCTTTTCCAATCACGCGCGAGTGTCGTCTGTTTAGGAGACGCATTCCTCAACTCTCGGACAACGGGCGATTTTTATTGCTATACAATTGGCAATGCTTAGGGCCGTTCACAGCTCTAATGAATAATTTAAAAAAATTTAATTTCGATTATATCTCGTGCAGTCCCATTAGTCTTTCCAATATCCTCGATGAAACAGCTATTCAGTTAGTTTGATTGCCACAAATTGAGTACTTAAATGACAATTTCGATGTTCCCGGTCCAAATAGACTCCGGCACAGTATACGGAGGTTTTATTGGAAATTCCATGCAAATTTGATATTCGTAACACCGTGTGTTCAATTCTTCTGCCAGATACTTTCTGTCCCGGAGTTTTCTTCGTACGAAAACGTACAACAACGCGAACCACAAGCTTCTGTCGGTCGCTGTCTATTTTTATTTTCACGTTTTTCCATTTTTATCAGTGTCTCGAGCAGTCAAGTTCCGCGAATCGATATGCAGCTGCTATGGCAGTGGCAGCGCAGGAATGGGGAAAAGCATCGTCGATAATTCCGAGAGATACACAGACCTTTTACTCTTGTCCCGGGTGCATTATCGTCGCAGGTATTGTCCTTATTGTTATTGACCTAGTTTCTCCGAATGTTTTCCATAATTGTTGTCACTGGTAAGATTTCGATGTCCGTATTCTAAAGGCTTCGCGCGGAATGGCATACTTTGTTGAATAGATTTCGTGGCGATTCAGCAATTGATTCAGTGATTGTGTGTGCCTGTTTACCTCGTTACGAAGCTTACTTTTGATATAATTAAGTATCGTCGCTTGATAGTTATTCATCGATAACCGTGTGTCAACGGGTCCGATGAAATGTACTCGATCGAACCAAGTGGAAAGAAAATGTGTTATCAATTCTTAACGAATTAATTTCGAGAAACGAACAATTTCATTCATTGTTGGTTCAATTTAATGCTAGATCAGGACACGAATTTTGTCAAATTATTATTTTTGCGGACGTGGCTTCGTTGGCAGTAATAAAAGGAGTGCGAGGTGTTTCTCAGACGTTTCCAAGGAACAGGAACCTTTCACTTCTTTCGTGTGTTTACGGCCATTAGAGTTACCGGCGCTTTCAGCATTATTGTTATTGTTGCTCGCGCGTCGCGTAAAGTCGACTGCTTTTACAAAGCTGCTATTTTTCTTCCGCGGCCGATAAAAGTCCACGGTGAATTTCCTGGCGACTGTTTCTCGATAAGCGAGAGCTACGGGTATACACGGTAGCCGATAAATCATAGTATAAGTGGACCGATGAGGTTTAACAGCTTAGTTTGACTGAAAAATCTAGCAGAACTTATCTGTACGATTAATCTCTCTGATTTTTTCTCTCAAATAAGCCGATACGAAAACCAGCTCTTATTCTTTTTAGCAACTCTGGAACTGCTGTCGAATACCTGCTCGTGGTGTTTTATCGTGACCGAAAGAAGGATTTCACTCGTGAATTAACAATTCGATATTTATTAATTTTAGGTACTGTGCCGGCAGAATTAACCTTGGTCGACTAGTTCACGGAACCAGTAGACTGAGTGGTTCTGTACAATATTAAACGGACTACACGAAAGGTTCTTTGGACGTTTTCCGAAATGCTCTGTTCGGACGAGATCGCGTACGATTCTTCAGAGTAGGGCACAAATCAAGTAATAATTTAAAAATGACTAATAGTCTGACCGATTGTTAGTCGAAGCAAAATATTCTTTAGTTAAACTTTTTGAAAGTTAGTGGTAACTACATGGCACTAGTTAGTCACAGCTCTAAGTAATCGTTTGTTATTGCTGATTAGTTATGATTAATCGTTAGTTAGTTGAAACGAGCAGTCATCGATCTTCAGTCATCAGTCACTGTTGTGCGATTAACATACATTAGTATGTATACTTAGACTATTAATTAAATATAATTTAAATTTAAATTCATCACGTTATTATTACTATATTTATGACGGTTTATAAAAATCTTTTTCATCTATTTTCTTCACAAAAAGCAGAATAAGGAAATCTTTTCCTATTCAACTGTTTTCTTTCTCGTCAGCATAATTTAATGTTTATAAAGTAATAGGATATTTTTTTGTTATTATTGCGTCTCATTTTAACTTGTAACAATTTTTAGTCATTAGTCGTAGTGAAATTCTGATTGCGTATTTAGTCATTAGTTATGCTGTTGTAGTCAATATTCAATATTCATCCTTAACAAAAATCTAGTCATTCAAAATCATTATTCATTAGTCGGTACGCTCAAATACTTATGTAGTCGTTGCTCATTAGTCACGCTCAAGTATTTATTTAGTCATTAATTAATAGTCACTTTTGTAGAGCTTACGAATTTATTAGTCAATAATCATAATTGTGACTACAGTTTGCCCAACTCTGCTCCAGACGAACTCACGAACGGTTCTTCGGACGAGACTACGATAAATCCTCAATCCGAGATCCCGATATGTTCGACGTACGAGGTTACGAATTGATCTGCTTTCTGCTCCGGGGTCCGTTCGCTTTGTCACCTCGTTGGTGCGAAAATCTTCTAGGGGATGGTCCCGATTTTTCAGGAGAATCATCCCCATTCGCTGATTGACTCGAGGGAGGCGGATCTTCCGGATTTAGAAATTTCGAAGACTTCGAAGACTACGAAGAATTCGAAGACTTCGAAACTTCGGAACTTCGAAGGTCCCTTCGTTCCTTCGAAAACTTCGAAGCTTCGGAAAAGTTACAGTCCTACTCTGATCATCTGTGTCCGCAGAGTCCCACACTACACCTTCTGGGTGTACATAAATGTATTTTTTCCATACGTCTTTTTAACTAAAAACGAAAAAAAAAGATGGCCCAAGAGGGTGCGAATACTTGCCTCGGACCTTCACGGGCCTTGAAGATGACAATGGCGTGAGTGCCAGGCGTGGCGTTTATAGCCATGAAGCCACTAAACGTTCGAAATTTCGAAACCCTTGCCGACTGTAATTTAGAGATTACGGTAAGAGTGGTAAAAAAATATAAAACGATTGCCGCGCGGATTGGCAGATGTCTAACCGTTCGATATTTGATGGAACGCAGATATAAGACGTGATGAGCAGTCGTTGTCGCGTAACCGGACACGCGGAGATCTCGGATTAGTAATACATATTATCCGCTGCAGAGCGAAAAGGTTGACAACTCTCGCAATACAGAAAATTCTTTGTAAACAGCTTTCTAAGGAAAGGAAGATTATTCTTGAGAAGTGCTTAAACCCTCTAGCAGAGCGCACATGTAAGAAACTGAAGGGATCAGAGACAGAGCTCGCTTTGGGGATGGTAAACTTCACGGTTTGACCTGGAAGGTATTATTGCACTCGATTGCACACAGCAAAGAATTTCTTGAAACGTTTACAGTCGTTGGTCTCAGCGTAAGAGATGATCTCGAGCGTACAGACAGGAATTACATCCTTTTAAGTTAGAGGTTCCTATCCCAGCTGTAGTAAATGGATCCGGATCTTAATCTGTGTGATATTTAATACGAGTACATAGGCATCTGTGAAAATCATATTCGATTCGTTACTTTCTATCCGATTCATTCCTTACTTTTGTTCTATAAAACAGCCAAAACGATTACACATTAGGTTTTCAAGGATCGCTGCACTGGCAGAAAAATATCGAAATTCAAACGGTTTTGGACGGCATCGAATTAGTTTCTAGATTTAATAGAATCGGATCCTAAATTATAGGGCCCCTAGGAAAAGGAGATCGATCTGGTGACATTCGAACTCTTATCTTTGATATACATACACCGATTGGCTAACTGGACCTTGGGCACTATGGCTATACCGTCCTTCTAGCTATTCCTGGTCTTCTAACGCTTGTTAAAGGTGTATGCAGTTCTGACTTAGCAGTTTCAAATCAGCATTTATTTAGTTGCGAATCGTTGAAGCGAGATTTCTAAAGAATTTCTTGAGATCGTTGATTTCTTCACCCTTTGTGGTTCAAAGAGTATTCTTCCTTTCGTTTCAGAACTCGTTACAACATCGCATAAGTCAATTACTGCCGCTGAAAAGTATGTGGACACTTCCGTAATTCTTATAACTACCTGAAAGAAAGTTACGACGTCTTTGGAAAATTTGATTACCTTGCATGTATTCCAGTTCGTACAGTATTATTTTAATAATAATTTATTAAATATCTCACCGATAATGATTAAAAATAATTGTATCTTCTTTTCATCTACATGTCCACCCAGATTCTAAGATTTCCCACAAATGTTTTTCAGATTTCGGACATCGTTTTCGGACTTGTCAATCTGTGTGATCCCATAGTTTTTATTTTATTTATTTAACAAAATTGAATAACTAAATTGTTCATTTAGAATGCATCACATACATATTCATAATAGACTTTAGCAACAAATATTGCTTGATAATCAAAATACACATTACATATCACAAATTTCATGAACACGGTAAGTGTCCATATACTTTTCAGTCATCACTCACTGGTTGACCTATGTTTCATGTTAATAAAAACAAAAAGACAGATCTTACGCGTCTCCGGGGACACCCTGTAGATTCCATACGGTTTCAAACATATCCGCGAGACATATGTACATGTTTGATACATTGAAACTTGCAAATGCAAGCCGTCGAACGCTATCGTCGGCCACTCCAGTTAAAGTCAAGAGGTCGTTGCAACCCTTAAAAAGATTTACGGAGTTCCTTCCGTTCGAACTTTTACGAGAAACGTGTAATAACACGAGGATGCCAAACTTTTAGCTTTCTCTTCCTGCTAGAAACAGGTCTGCCAAACTGATATCGCCATTCTTAACACCGGATTTTCGAAACAGAGACTACAAAGAAAATTGACTTTTTGAAAGTTCCGAACCAGAATACAAAGGAGCCTGTAGAAGCTTTTCGCGTACCTGTCATCATAAATATATGCATAGTTATTAATGTTTTAAAATGACAAAAAAATCTGTAATTCTTTTTACGATTAGAAGATTTCATCAATTATTTTCCTATAACGCTGTGCGAGGTCCGATGCTCTTTTGCGGTCTCATTACGTTACGAGCCAACAAAGTTCAGTTCCGGATTTGTTCGGATTGAAGTTGTATAGCTAATTTAGCATTCGCGTACCGGCTAGCCGCAGTTGTGCGCTCAGCTTCGCTTACCGAGGTTCTTTTATGGAACTGACTAAATCAGTGGCACTCGAACGTTTAGGTTTTTCTTTGCATACGACCAATTCCCTTCGAACCGTTTTCTGCAATCGTTTTTAGTTGAAAAGCGGCATTAAAATAGTCTGTGAGTGCCAAAATGAAAATGCCGAGGAAAATCCAGGTAAAACTTGTGAGATCGTTCTCTAATCCAACTCAAAACTAGTGACAATCGTCAGGGAACTTTCAGCCTTATTTCATTGCATGAAAACAATTTTTGAAAACATGCCACTTACAGCCTACATTAACTACAGACTACAATTCATTCTTGTTGCACAGCTGACAGAATTAATTTGAACAGCTAGCAACAGATTCGGTGATGTTGTTTCGTTTGACTTCTGGGAGAACCTTGTTTGTGCAATCGAATAAAGGAAAAACCTGTCAATCTCGGAATATCAGAAGACCATGTCTCCCGATTTAGTGGCTGTTTGCAGGAAAAACAATTTTTGAAAACATGCCCCTACAGCCTTCCTTAATTCCAGACTTCAATTCATTCTTGTTGCACAGCTGACCTTAGAG
>CM052198.1:4208917-4224998 GCA_028455805.1 Lasioglossum figueresi | reverse complement strand
AAAAAAACTGATCGAGGTGGTTTTTGACCTCCTCGTTTGAAGCGAAGGTTTTACCGTCTAAAAAATTATGCAGTGACCGGAACAAATAATAATCCGAAGGTACCAGATCTGGAGAATACGGTGGGTGTGGCATTGTATCCCATTCAAGCTGTAAAAGCTTTTGGCGAGTGATCAAACTTGTATGAGGTCTCGCATTATCTTGGTGGAACAGTACACCTTTTCTGTTGATTAATTCTGGCTTTTTCTGTTGAAAAGATGAAGAATGAAGTGATTCATTCAGTTTGTCCAGCTGATGACAGTAGACTTCCGAATTAAAAAAACAAACAAAAAAAAAACAAAATTTGCAAACCAGTTCTGGCACTGGCGTACTGTCAGATACATCGGTTAATTTCTTTCTGGCTTGAATAGTATTTTTACCTTTTCAGAAGTAAAATATGACGAAAATGCTGCTTATTGCTCTCCATATATAAAAGGGCACCAACCAAAAACTACTGCGTAGAATCAATTGGACTTTTTCTCACGTAAGCCTTGCTATATCAACTCTCAAAACATATAATGATTATGCGGCTTAAGTGTGAAGTTGGGTGCAAAAAAATACAATTAAA
Source organism: Lasioglossum figueresi (assembly GCA_028455805.1). Lineage (NCBI taxonomy): Eukaryota > Metazoa > Arthropoda > Insecta > Hymenoptera > Halictidae > Lasioglossum > Lasioglossum figueresi. The sequence goes on along the minus strand of CM052198.1, from coordinate 4,224,393 downwards.
TCCACCGTCGGGAAAAAACGAAATTACTTTCCGAACAACCCAATACAACGAAAGATACAAATGCAACGAAAGATACAAATACAACTATGAAAAGAGCTACATGCGCTGTTGTATGCTTCCGAATAATACAAATTATGCCTCGTAAACGAAAAAATAGGACTTTTGAGGACAACAATGCTCCAGATCGATCTTTTATCTAGCGGTTTTGACTACTGAAAAATCTCATTTTTGTATTATCGAGAAATGATACCGCGAATTCCGCATCCTTGCGATCCTTCTTTTTTGTTAAGAGTGAGGATAAAACCGGCGTGCCGTAAACACACCTCATCCTGGATGGTCAATGGGCCGCCCCTCTACCAAATAGTTGATGACCGAGCTTATGAAGTACTAAGGGCTTCCACTTTTCGTATTGCTCCTTAATACTTCGTTCTTCGGGCCCACTACCACGCCTGTTCTTGTCTTTCAACACCTTTGCAATCCTGGAAAAAGGATTCTAATCCCTTAACACTAAACCTACCACTGCCGGTCAAAACACCGGTTTTATATTATTCATTTCACAATCATCGAAATGATAAAGTTGTTTACATCGAAATTGATTCGAGAATTTTCTTTATCCAAGCACATATTCTTGTAAAAATCATAAATATTGTTATTATTATTATGTACGGACCGAAATCCATTTGTACAAATGTTATATAAAATCTTTAATATAGAACAAAGAAAATGCCCCGAATGAAAAATCGAGAAAAAACGTGAAAAGATAGAATTTAATAACTATACGGTCACTGGGTGAAACTATTACGCTTCGTATTCTGATGGACTAATGACGGATAATAGTGCATAATGTCACTTATCTTATCGGATTTGTCGGTCTATTCGTTATCTGTTACGCGATAGATAAAAGTATTCCAATGTAAACTGTCGAAAATAAACGGAGACTCGAGCATTCGTTCGAGCATGCGTTAATCGCGTCAGTTGCGATGTGACCGTGGCTTTTCGAGCACGCGAATGTGCAATAAATGAACAAGTTCGAGGAAAATTTCTTCTTTCGATAATGGCGCCGTTAATAATAGCTGAAACACGTAAGTTCTTCTTTAATTCTCGAGGATAGTTTTACTTCTTCGAGTCTCGTGGAATAAGTGTCCGCAGCATCTACGAAATGATACGGAAATAAATACAAATTCGATACGAAGAACGTAATGAACGTCGTGTACAGTTTCCACCACAAAATGTACGAGAACGTTCGCAATACATAGTTAGACAGGCAGCCAAAGTGGGAGATTATCATTGGACTGCGGATTTCTTGAATTTATAACAAAAATGAATAGAACAAATAAAAAATTGTATAGCCGTTAGAAGAATTTTAAAAAATACATTGACCCGGGTAATTTTAATTTTCCATAAAAATCCGCAGTCTAATCGTTACTAAAAATCCAGATCATACCGTGAGTTTTGTTTACGTAGCACTTTTATGGTCAGCGGTTCGCGTCGGTGAATGTATTAAATGATTGTGTAAATATTTGCCGTCGAGTAATTCCTTCGGACAAAGGGAGAGTTAAAGCATTACACGCACGAATATTACTTGCATGCCCGTGTGGGTGTTCTGCTTTGGACGTGAACGCCTTTTGTATCTTCGCCGAACAGACGATGTTGTTAGTAAGCGTACCTGTTGCTCCTTCGACAGTAAAATTCGAAATGGCCGATCGTTTTACAACGAAAGTACATATGTCGATTTGTCCGATACGTGCATTTTTCACAGCGATTTTAATCTAGATCAATGTTGTGCACGGTCGCACAAACGTTGTCAAAGTTCATTAACTTAACCTTAAGCACGATAATGCTTCCTCAATGGATTATCAATTTGCCGACTGAGATTTGCAAACAACGCATTCGTAGAAATTGTTCTATGCGAACTAAATAAACATTCGCATTTGTTTGGCATCCGATTATAAATAGTTTCTGACGCAGGCGTGACACACACTCAATACAAAATGGGCAATAGAAAATTATAGTAGAATTATTTGTCCAAGTCACATAATTTCCACTTTGAGGTTCAAATTTTCCGTTTGGAATCTAATTAATCTTTTTTTCGAGCTGAATACAAAATGGGTAATAGAAAATAATAATAGAATTATTTATCCAAGTCACATATTTTACACTATGAGGTTCAAATTTTCCGTTTGGAATCTAATTATTCTTTTTTTCGAGCTGAATACAAAATGGGTAATAGAAAATAATAATAGAATTATTTACCCAAGTTACAAATTTTACATTTTGAGGTTCAAATTTTTCGTTGGAATCAAATTAATATTTTTTTTCAAGCTGAATACAAAATGGGTAATAGAACACAATAATGGAATTATTTATCCAAGTCACACATTTTCCACTTTTAGGTACAAATTCTTCGTTTTGAATCGAATGAATCTTTTTTCAAGCTGAATACAAAATGGGTAATATAAAGTAATAGAATTATTTGTCCAAGTCACACATTTTCCAGTTTTAGGTTCAATATTCTGTTCTAATCAAATTAATCTTTTTTCATGCTGAATACAAAATGGGTAATAGAAAATAATAATAGAATTATTTATCCAAGTCACAAATTTTACATTTTGAGGTTCAAATTTTTCGTTGGAATCAAATTAATATTTTTTTTCAAGCTGAATACAAAATGGGTAATAGAACATAATAATGGAATTATTTATCCACGTCACACATTTTCCACTTTGAGGTACAAATTCTTCGTTTTGAATCGAATAAATCTTTTTTCAAGCTGAATACAAAATGGGTAATAGAAAATAATAATAGAATTATTTGTCCAAGTCACACATTTTCCAGTTTGAGGTTCAAATTTTCCGTTTGTAATCAAGTTCATCTTTTTTTCAAGCCGAATAGAAAATTTTAGTAGAATTATTTGTCCAGTCACACATTTTCCACTTTGAGGTACAAATTCTTTGTTTGGTATCAAATTAATCTTTTTCGAGCGGAATACAAAATGGATAATAGAAAATAATAATAGAATTATTTATCCAATTCACATATTTTACACTTCGAGGGACAAATTCTTCGTTTTGAATCGAACGAATCTTTTTTTCAAGCTGAATACAAAATGGGTAATAGAAAATAATAATAGAATTATTTGTCCAAGTCACACATTTTCCACTTGGAGAAACAAGTTCTCCGTTTTGAATCAAATGAATTTTTTTTCTAGCTGAATACAAAATTGGCGATAGAAAATAATAGCAGAATTATTTGTCCAATTCGGACATTTTCCACTTTGAGGAACAAATTCTCCGTTTTTAATCGAATGAATCTTTCAAGCTGAACACAAAATGAGTAATAGAAAACAATAATGGAATTATTTGTCCAAGTCACAGATTTTCCACTTTGAGATACAAATTCTCCGAATCAAATGGATCTTCTTTTTCACTCGGACAATTGAACGGTTCATTGTCTTTGTATGATCCCACAGTAATTTTATAGATTGTCGCAATTGTCTCCTAAGCAGCCGAGACGAGTTACATGCCATTCGTGTCGGACATTAGAAAAGATCGACTCGCGGGTGTGTAATGTATATCTAGGGAAACTCACTATACAGACAAACGTTTCCACGGTTACGAAATAGAGGGCGTACTTACCGCAATGCGCCAGTGACGTGTTCACGTATGCAACAAGGCGTTCCTCGCTTCTTGAAAAACGCTGGTGATGAGCAAAACACACTCAAAATTTTTGGAACGAGCTCAACTGTCCCGGAATCGAAATATTTTATCGCGGGGAGAAATACGGTCCTCGCAAATCAATCTTGCGGACTCGCCACGAATGCCAGTCCTCGCGGATTGTTTGCTCTAATTTGATCCGGGAGAAAAATGTATTTCTCGACCAACTCCGCAGAGGAGAAGGTTACTCGTTAATCGTTACGAAGAGACCGCAAATTTTTACGCGGAATAAAAATAGAAATTTCTTTTTTTATTTAATTCTCTCCGGATCAAAAATAGTTTAGGTCGAGCTAAAAATCTGAGAATTTGTACGTAGGCTAATACGACGTACTCAAGCCAAGAAAAATAATATGTTCAATCGTTTGTAAAAGGTTAAACTGTACAAGAACGTTAGAGTTACATAACTTTATGCATTTATAACAAAAAGGTGAAGTCCAATTTAAAAAAGTTTACAGATTAAGAGAATCTAGAAACTCCAACGTATTATATTCAACTCACTAAAATTATTAGAAAAGGAAAGAACTTTTTTCTTGGCTCCTGTTTTTTTTTAAATTGATGCAGAAAATTTTTATTTTGCATAAAGATCCGCAGCCTACATATGACCTGTCTACAAAGGTAAACCTCGTGCGTTGCATCACGGAAATACTTTCAGTATTTATAGATGCATGTAGAATCAGAACAATCTTTTAATCTACTATAAATATGAATTTTTATCTACCCGTGGCGTTTGGAACAGCTCGAAAACAAATGGTTCTAAGTTTGCGCACCTTCACTTTCATAAATAAACATACCTACATACACAAACAAAAACTCTCAATAAATGTTTATCTTTTCCACCAATAAGACACGACGAGAGGTCTGCGAGGAACTCGATGAACGTCGAAAGCGCATAAATGTGAACTTTGGGGGAAAGGTACAAAGCCAAACGAGACCACTGACTTGCGAGCACATTATCGGCGCTAATTAATCGATTCGCAAGTGTTATTTTTACTTGTTTCTTTTTCGGTGCTCCACTTATCCCCGGCCTGATTGCGCATCGTGCCGCGTGGCTACTAAAGAAGTTCGCGTTTCCTCGTCCAGAGGATCGCGAAAGTGTCTTGGACGAATCGTTTCGCCGCGTCTTGAGACCGTCCAAGGAACGGCGACGCGATCGTGCAATGAATAGTCAAGCAGTCACCTTCCACCCATCGTTAACTGTCCCGAAGGAGATCATTCATTCGCGGGAAAAGGAACTTCTTTCACGTGTTTCGCGCCGGGTGACCTTCAGTCATGAACACTATTCACGAGAACTGATTTCCACACGAAGAGACGAACGTTCGTCTCCCGTTAAATTTCGATTTCTTGACGTACAAAGACGTCATACGTTTCTTATGCCAATGTACACATTCAAGCAAAATATTGCTAAATATTAGTGGGTAGTATTACCAACAACGTGTTTACTATTATTCCAAGAACACATTCGTTTCAAACTTATACAAAATATCATTGTGTATAATAATAATAATACACATTTTATATGACAACTATATGTTCGCTGCACAACATGTTTACTATTATTCCAAGGACACATTCGTTTCAAATTTATACGAAATATTATTGTGTATAATAATAATAATATCAATTTTATATGATAACTATATGTTCGCTTCACAACATGTTTACTATTATTCCAAGAACACATTCGTTTGAATCTTATAGGAAATATCATTGTGTATAATAATAATAATATCAATTTTATATAATAACTACATGTTCGCTTCACAACATGTTTACTATTATTCCAAGAACACATTCGTTTCAAATTTATACAAACTATTATTGTGTATAATAATAATATCATTTTTATATGATAACTACATGTTCGCTTCACAACAAGATTACTATTATTCCAAGAACACATTCGTTTCAAATTTATACGAAATATCATTGTGTATAATAATAATAATACCAATTTTATATGATAACTATATGTTCGCTTCACAGCATGTTTACCATTATTCCAAGGACAAATTCGTTTGAAACTTATACAAAATATCATTGTGTATAATAATAATAATACACATTTTATATGATAACTATATGTCCGCTGCACAACATGTTTACTATTATTCCAAGGACACATTCGTTTCAAATTTATACGAAATATCATTGTGTATAATAATAATAATACCAATTTTATATGATAACTATATGTTCGCTTCACAACATGTTTACTATTATTCCAAGAACACATTCGTTTCAAATTTATACGAAATATTATTGTGTATAATAATAATAATATCACTTTTATATGATAACTATATGTTCGCTTAACAACATGTTTACTATTATTCTAAGAACACATTCGTTTCAATCTTATAGGAAATATCATTGTGTATAATAATAATAATATCAATTTTATATAATAACTACATGTTCGCTTCACAACATATTTACTATTATTCCAAGAACACATTTGTTTCAAACTTATACAAAATATCAAATAATAATACCCATTTTATATGATAACTATATGTTGGCTTCACAACATGTATACTATTATTCCAAGAACACATTCGTTTCAAATTTATACGAAACATCATTGTGTATAATAATAATACTATCAATTTTATATAATAACTACATGTTCGCTTCACAACATGTTTACCATTATTCCAAGAACATATTTGTTTTAAAGAAATATTATTGTGTATAATAATAATACCCATTTTACATGATAACTATATGTTCGCTTCGCTCACCAACCCCCGCGGCGCGGAGCCTCGCCGCTTCGCCACTCGCAGTTTTTTCGTGACAGAACTATTTTATGTAATAGAAAAGAAAAAGAAAACTTGATTTAGTAATAATAATAAATTATGCGATTTATTATCCCGTTTGTGATTTATTATTCGCTGGCCAACCCCCGCGGCTTCGCCACTCGGAGTTTTTGCGTGACAGAACTATTTTATGTAATAGAAAAGAAAAAGAAAACTTGATTTAGTAATAATAATAAATTATGCGATCTATTATCCCGTTTGTGATTTATTATTCGCTGGCCAACCCCCGCGGCTCCGCCACTCGAAGTTTTTGCGTGACGGAACTATTTTCTATAACAGAAAGAGAAAGATTGTTAGAGGTTGATGAAGCCTGGTAATAAAAGAGACCTGGTTTTTTCAGATACCTCGATGGAGAGTGCCGGCGGTGACAAGCAGAACGAGTCGGACGAGTGTGATGTGATCGGGAATAATCAGCACGTGAGCAAGATGACTGGCCAGGAGGATACGAACGCGAAGATCGGCAAGGGTCTCTGCAAAGAGGAGTCCCTGAAGAACCTGAAGAATCTGGAGAACATTGGCCAGAATGACGAGAACGTCACGAACAAATTGTCCAAGTCCAGGTCGAACGACGACGAGGACGAGGAGGAACGGGACGAGGACGAGTGTAAGGGATCCGACGAGGAGACCAAGGAAGAGAAAACCGACGGGAAGAAAGAGGAGGAGTCGTCCAGCAGTACCACGTCCACCAGCACTTCCGACGACGAATCTGAAACCAGTTCGGACGATAAGACCGAGGCGTCAAAGACCGAGCAGACCAAGACAGTCGAGCCGGAAACGAAAAAGGACGATCAGACCAAGAACGATCAGACCAAGAACGATGACACTACCGACGACAGCGACATCGAGGATGACTTGATCTCCGCTATCAATTACAACACCATTACCTCGCTGGCCGCGCTGAAGGACATGCTACAATCCTCCGGGGAGAACTCGGACGGTGTGGACAGTTTCTTTCATCATTACTTTCTGTCGCACGTGAACAGGCTGCCCTCCAGAAACCAAACACACAGTCCTTATCCTTGGGGGAGAAGACTGTCCGAGTGCAGGGAGGAGGACGAGTACGAGACTGAGGAAGGTAAGCGACTTACGCGACTTCTTTTCCCTCTTGTATCATCCCCTACTTTTCCGTAAACCGTTCTGACACAACGGACAAATCATTCAGTTAGGATTAGGGGTGTGCGGGTTCCCGCATTTACGGGTTCGGGTCGAGTCGTAAAAAATCGGGCGGGCTCGGGCGAGTACTCGAGACATCTGAATGTTCGGGTAGCTCGATCGCGTCGGGTAGCTGGATCGTTCCGGGCAGCTTGATCGTGTCGAGTAGCTTGATCGTCACTGGTAGCCGGAGACATTCGGGTTACGATTACATAGATTGGCCAAATTCGGACGCGATCTTTCTATACTCGAGATTGAACATGCGATTCGTAATTTGCACTAACGCGATATCGAATTATCTGGAAAAGTACTAAACGAGCAACCAATAAACAATTTAAAATTTTATTTTAAGACGATAAAATTTAGACACTCGATTAAAAAATGATAATAAAAATATATATCGATTGCGATAATTAACAGTAGATAGGAATCATTTTTTTAATAAATTCATCTCGATATCTCTTATAGCCCACTGTGCGCGGTCGTCCGAGGCTGTATATCACGGTGCAGCATCGAGTTCGATTAATTTCAATTTCGACAATTTTCAAATGTTCATCTTTTTAAAAACATGAACGTACAAGGGACACTTGGGACTATATCCTCACATTTATTCAAATTTTTAAAAAGTACCCTGCTACGAAAACGTTGCATTTGTTTAAAACAATTGCAAAATAAATAGTGAGAAAACATTTTCTTCGAATGACATTTTTAGTAGATACTCTTATGTTACTAAAAACTCATTTTCATCGGTTTGTTAGTTCTAGGTCACTTCGCGTGGAATGACTCCTATACATTAAAAATAAGAGACAATTAATTAATCCGTTAATAGAATATACATATGTACGTTCAAATTTTAATAAAGGAAAAGGCGGAAGTCACGTATGTACATACGACGTACAATGAAGATTACATATTATAGTGTAATTATAATTGATTTCGAATTTCAAATGAGACTGGAGACTGTTGCTGATCGACTACCCGTGGACGATCAAGCTATCCGACGCGATCAAGCTACCCGGAACGATCAAGCTACCCGGAACGATCGAGCTACTCGACGCGATCGAGCTACCCGACGCGATCGAGCTACCCGAACATTCAGATGTCTCGAGTACTCGCCCGAGCCCGCCGATTTTTTCCAACCCGACTCGACTGTCGGGTACCCGTAAATGTCGGGAACCCGCACACCCCTAGTTAGGATGTACAGAGTAGCGATTACATAGTATTTTATCCTTGGCGTCGCACTTCTATCCTCGCCATCGCGACCAGTCGAGCTGACGAGGGCGAAGACAAAAGAATCTTCTTCATTGCCTCCGGCGACTCTCGCGACGCTATAGAAGACGCACGGTGCTCCCTTGTTAACGTCTCGGGTTTTCAGACACTCAACAGCATTGCTTCTTGACTCCATCTTCAAGACTCGTATCGTGGGACAATACTAATCCAATGACAAAACATTTTGTATTTGTACCGAGTTTTTAACATATTCGTTGCCAGCCGATCCGAAAGTCCAGGACTCCACTTGATTATCTTTCTTTCTTGTTTACAGTATCTTTTCCATCGATTTTATTTAAATATCGAAGGATATCTCTTAATCTTATTTCTTAATATTATTCTGCTGTTTGTAACAGCTCGATTTATTCGTTCGACAGAATTCTTTGTCGATATCTTCCTACCGTTTCTATACTTACATACATAACTTTCGAAGTTCGATTCCGTGTGTCCATACCGGTCACAGCTATATTTTTAAACATCTCTTGATACCACGTTTCCACTGTTCGGACGCCACTCACGAGCTCCTACTTTATGGATCGACACTTACTTGAAAAGTTGTTGGCTCGCTGATATTCGAAGCTATTTTCTGACTTGCAAATATGTCTCTCCCGTGGCTGTCCTTCTATGCTCTTCTGAGAAATTTCAATTTAGGTATAATCATTTGTCGAACTTTCAAAATTTTGTTTCATTTAGCTTGAATTTTTGCAGCCCTCCACCCATTAGTTTGGGGCTGGCAATGGCGTCCGGATAAAGGTAAAGTCCCACTTCTTTTTTTTTTTTTTTTAAAACAATTTATATACGGCTACTTTGGGTTTCTCTTGATTCTATACGACATTTGTAAAACTGTGCGTTCTATAACGTTAATGTGCTCTTCGATTGTCTTGTGTTGTCCGGTGGTATTTGCAAAAAGCGATGCTCGGGTAATCTGTATTTAAAAGAAAAGGAGAGTTAATCAGTTTATTCCATTCTGGTCGCGACTTATTCCGCTTGTTATTCGCAGCTCAGTCGAATACGAATTAATTGATCCAGTGCCGAGCCTTTCTCAGAGCTCATCATTGTTTATAAATGATAAATTACCAGATAAACATATTAATGCTCACGAGGAAGTTGCTAGAAACGTCAGCCGTGTTCTACCCGTAGATTCGCGTGTTCCGAACATTGACAAAAGTGTCACGCGCTAACGATGGAAACTCGTTCATTGAAATTCATTTATTGTCACCGACTCTCTGTACTGTAACGTACTGGATCATGCTGGATCGGTTAAGCTTTTCATTACGTAAAATGATCGACAACGTTCTGTAATGGCATGTGTCGGGTTTTTGCAGCGGCTTGCATCACGTCTTGCGAATATGGAAATTTGTTGTTGTCGGAATAATTCTGCTTTACACGTTACTTGTGCGACACAATTGTCAGGCGTGTCCGTAGAAGTTCGATCCGGTAATTGTGCTGAAATTGAAAAGTCCAAAATCTAGTCACTGTACGAGTATTATACGTTTTCAATGTTGGGAACAAACACTGAACAACACTTTAATTTAATTGTCCTCCTTTAGGTTATACAGAATGTCTCAAAAATGTTGTGCTTCCTTGAAACGGATGATAGCTAAGATCATTTGAAATAATTTTTTTCGCAAAGGGAAAGGTTATTTAAAATGACCTTAGGAATCAGCTTTTTCAAGGAAATCCAACATTTCCGGGACACACTGTGCAGTACATTGTAAATAACTTTGTTGACATTTTCATAATTGTATCTTTGCGTACTGTACATGTACGTACACTGTATACATAACGAAATAACATTATTACAGTGGAGTTCTATTATTTATCTACTGATCTGCTATAAAATCGTCGGGAGTGTAAAATAATATTGAGCTAATAGAAAGTAAAAAAATGTACTCCTTCATCGTAAATCTCTGCGACAATTTAGCCAAATAAGTGCCATTTTGATCGTTTTCCGCCATCTCGTCAAGAAAACTGAAAAGTGTTTTGTAAATTGCCATTCAGAAACAAGGGAGTTTAGAAAAATGAACTATTGGGTTGGCAAGAAAGTAATTTCGGTATTTTAAGGTGAAGTGAAACCGAATTTTTGTATCCAAGCGATGAACTTTAATCAATAAAATATTTTCTTATTTATTCTTTTTGTCAGAAGATCGTCGAACAAAAGGGAAAATATCTTATTCGTTAAATTTCATTGATTGTATAAAAAATCGGGCTCTATTTCACCGTAGAATACCGAAATTACTTTCTTGCCAACCCAATGAAAACCGCAGAAATTTTGGATTGGCGAAACAATGGCGGAACATCATCCATGAAAGTGCTGCACGCGTGGTACGATTGTATTCTCGCAGAGATTTCGAGCGACGCTCGTTTCGATTAACGAAAGCGTTAATATCGACGAGTAGATTGGTTTGGGCGCGTACGTTGATTGCGCGTGTATGACGGCCCGCGCGGAAACCAGCATATTACGAAACACGATTCCGGCATTAAAACGCGCGTCGAGCTATTAGAAGGAGCCCTCGCACTCGTTCAATAAGAGCTAAGATTAGCGTAGTAGCTGGTGGTTTAGCTTCGTTTAGTTCCGTTTGGCAACGATTCTACCAACAGCGCGAAAAGTCACTCCACTTAGGCAACGATTAGATCATATTTATAGATTATTTCCGTAACGGGAATCGCGGTAACTCAATCCCCGCGGGAATTGTTATTATTAAATAACCGTCGGGTTAATTTAATATTCTCAGTTTCAATTTTTCCTGACGAAACGCAATCGGCGAACCACCCTACGCGATATCGTCGAATAAATTTTACGAATATTTAACATGACAACTAGACTAATCTTTATGCATTTACCATACCATTTAATACGATTTTTACGTATTTTCGATCCGCAAAGGCTATTCCCGCTGAAAATAAGATTCCACGCGACTCCACTTTCTTAAAATTTGTCTCGAAAAATTGAAAATTCCGTCAACATCTTCCATAAACATTTCTGCCCTTGATAAGTGTAACACAAAAGTGCGTAGTTGTAATGTCAAGATTTTCAGTCGAGCTTGATCACATTTTCGAGCCGAATACAGTTCCCAGCATTGGTAAAACATTTTGCTGTAGTCGTTTGAGAATAGTATAGTAATCAGGCACACGAGAGCAATTATACGCAACAGATGTGGAAGAATCTTACGGAACGGAACAGGCAAATTAAACAAACGCTTAATGCTCGATGAAATTCAAAATTACACACAGTGTTTCATAACGAGCGATACAAGCCGCAGGTAATTTTTCATGCGAAGATGAGTCGGGGAAAGCGTAGAAGAAAATACGTACGATACTTCAGCTGTATACGTAGGTAGATATCCTCGGTAAGCGACTTCTAGTTTCAAAGGAGAGAACAAATTACAGACCGCGAAAGCATTATTTACGGTGAGCACAATTTTCATAATATTTATGGTAAGCAATCGCATTTCTATGCGACACTTTTATGCAATTCGTTCGTTCATTCTCGACCTTGGGCTACCCTAAGAATCATTATCCCCGCATATCTTTGAACTCATCGTAATGTCTTTGTTCTTCGTATTTCAGACTCCGATGTACAGGGTGTTCAGCAACAAATGGGTGAAAATTCTCGAGACGATTTTCCGCGAGAATATAAAATGAAAGAGTAAAAGAATCGCGATACCGGTATTGCTTTTAACTTAATAACTTTCAAGGTCGACGGATAGCGGCGCAGCGTCCCTCTTGATCCGACTTACGTACACGATTACTGGCGGATCAGAGAGATCTCTAATTGCTAATAACATAGAAACAATGCTAAAATCGCAATCTTTCATTCTCGCACTCAATCTCTATTTTTTCCTACTGCTGCTGAACACCTTGACTCAGTGCTTCGTTATGTTGGTACTAAAATACTCTGGTGATGTAGTACCCCGATAAAATATTGTTAACGTTTCGAAAAAGCTTCGTTTGCGAAGCCTCAAAAGCAGGGATCGAAATGAATCTTCAGTTTTAAAGAAAGGTCTGTTCAAATTTATTTAGCTAACAATTTTTATCTTGCACAAAAATCCTCGGTCTATTCGTAATACGTGTTTAGTAGATTTCTTTCAAAATCTTCATCGCAACTCGATACGATAGTCTCCACTTAAAACGTTCTACAATTCTTTCGATCCCTGGTTCCAAATTGTCCACCACGTACTTGGCAAAAACTGGTGTGAACGACTATCGGAGGGTCAAAGCTGTTCGAGCGGCGAGTCCTGCGTCGCCACGGCACCGGTTCAACGTGTTAAACGTGTTAATCACGCGAGCAGCACGCGCGAAAGGGGCAGAGAACCTGCCGGCGAAGAAAAGCGCTGACAAGCCGCAAAGACGCGAGCGAGCCTCGATCCGTCGATCTACGCACAGCGCAAGATCCTTGCGACAGACTTGTCTTTGTCCGGGTCGAGTCCCGCGAGTGCAACCGAGCCGAACAATGATCGCTTTGTCATGATCGTGGTCGCCCGTCGGGAATCATCGACACGGCAATCTCACCTCTCTTCGCTGCATGTTTCAGGGAAGAACGTGGACCCAACTCCGACGGTGATCACTGGCAGCAAGAACGATGTCTCGAAGACGGAGGAGGCGGAGGATAAGATGGAGAATGCCTCTTCGAAGGCCTCGAGTCCGTCCGCCTCCGAGAAGTCCAGCTCGGAGAGGATCGATCAGAAATCGATCGGATCCACGGTGTCCGAGGAGAAGATCACGGCTGTGATCACGCCGACAACGACCACCGCGTCGACGTCTACCACAACGACCGTCGTCGCGACTACCACCACCTCGAGATTCACCACGTGCACAGTTACCTCTCCGACATCCACCACGAAGCCCCCGTTGAGGAGAAGGCACACCACCGGTCCCGGAATGACCTTCCCAGCCACCGATCCTCCGACTTATTCCACCAGTATGACCTTCTCCAGGACCAGCCCACTGCCTAGCCCTCATCTCGACAAAAGGTACTTCGACAGCAGCCTCATCGAGATGAAGAGCCAGGCCAGCAGCTCCAGCACCCTGGACTACGACTCCACGGAGGAGGTCTGGGTTCGCAGGGTCGACTTCGTTCAAGAACGGAAGCGAAAGGTAAGCCTGACGGTTATTACAACGGTAGCCAAAATGAGCTGCGCCCATGCGAGCTCGAAGGTCGAAGATTTCGAAGCTTCGAAGCTTCGATTTGAAAAACTTCGAAATTTCGAAGGCTAGCTTTCTGGTAATTCGAAGGCGATCAGAATCAAAGTTTTTAATTTCGAACCTCCGTAGTAAATTATTATGACGGCCACGGTAGATACGTGGTAGGTGGAGAGTTTACCTATCTACATTCGGATTTGCGCTTGTTTCTTCGCGCAAATATAATTTAATAATTATAATTTAATTTTTTAAATATAATTTAATTACGAAAAGTTCAAACGGAAACTTCAATGTCAGTCACCGGTGACTGACAGTTAATATTTTTATTTATCAAAAATCGTAACACGGTATAAGATTGTGAAATTTCGAAGCTTCGAAACTTCGAAACTTTGAAACTTCGAAATTTAGAAATTTCGAAGACTTCGAGGACTACGAAGAATTCGAAACTTCGAAACTTTGAAACTTCGAAATTTAGAAATTTCGAAGACTTCGAAGACTACGAAGAATTCGAAACTTTGAAACATCGAAATTTCGAAGACTTCGAAGACTACAAAGAATTCGAAGACTTCGAAACTTCGAAGGTCCCTTCGTTCCTTCGAGAACTTCGAAGCTTCGGAAAAGTTACAGCCCTATGCGAGCTTGAAACATAACACTTTCAGACGTTTTGTCAGTTAGTAAATCGGATGTGCAACTTTTGGAAGGATTGCTATCTAAGAGTAGATTGATTCATCGTGTTGATGTTCAAATCAACGACAGCCTGATTGAATTTGCTTAAACGTGTACCCGTTGAGCCTCGAGAACCCGATTCGGTTTAAACATTTATATTCTCTGAAGCTACGGAGTAAATTAGTTCTAGTTTCCCCCGAATATCGACAAAGAGTTCGCAGTGCAAATATTTACAGTTACCTGATAGTTTGAGTTAGTTCGAGGGTGGATGCAGAGTCTCGCGTGACGAGGGGAGGGAGCACGAATCGAGGGGAAAATTTACAGAGTGGAAACGCGTCACGTGACCTGGCCGCTGCAGAAGGTAGAGCGGGGAGAGATAGGTCTTAAGGACTGCGTCTCCTAGACAGACGACACTCGCGCGTGACTGCACACAATCACCACAGTACGCTCACGCACCGTTAGACCACGTATACGTACGCGAGGATTGCAAGGGTCCGGGATTCCACTTCTGATTTCTCAATAATGCAAAGACGGGGATTCTTATTAGTCAAAATCGGTAGATAAAAGATCAATCTAGGGGGCTATTTGCCTCAAAAGTCTTACTTTTACGTTTACGACGCGTAATTCTCATTATTCGGTAGCATATCGACAGCCACGATAGGCGGCAGCACCGTCGCCTCTCCATTGCTACTCGCGGCTCCGCGACATGCTGCAGAAT
>CM052198.1:4154498-4195335 GCA_028455805.1 Lasioglossum figueresi | reverse complement strand
GAGTTCTCTCATATATGAAGTTCTAGCTTCGCGATATCTCTTCGCTGATAGTTTGTACAGTAGTTTTGCATATTTATCATTGAGATTTTTCCAATTTAAATTCATCGCATTCCACTATCTGTTACGACTTCCCACAACGGCTAACGCAAATGCTCGACTTTAAAAGAAAAAAACTAAACGAATCGGTCATTTGTGCGATGTAAAGGTTAGCGAGTCTGTGAGGGAGAGCTAAATGAGTTTGAAGTGAGGAAGTGTAAAGACCTTCGATTCGTTCGAGAATTTTAACGAGTGCGATAAATAACGTAAAGCCGTAACGTGGAAAGTTAAACGTAAATCTGCTTGTAAACTATATCTTGATAAAAATCTGACGGAGTCCGTTCATCGTTCCGAGATATTCTTCGTGTTTCCTCTGTTTGTCGACCCAGTTTCTTAGAAGCGAACTGTGCCATGCATTTTTGTTTTCGTTGGACATTTTATGAAAGCGTCAACCTGCGTAAATCACGGTCATTGTTTGTCGCGAATCTGACGAGGAAGGGTCATTCGTATAATGTTGGAATCGTGGAAATTCTCGCTTGTCGATCGAATATTTGCGCGTGAATATTTTCTCGCGATGCACGTACGAATCGCATTTGTTCCTTACTGCGTCGGGGATTAGATCGTCCCCGTTGTTTACAATATTAGTGCAGTGAAAAATGATTCGCCACACGAACGCGGCTTCTTTCAATTATAAAATTATAAATTTACGAATTACTATTTAAAATTTTCCCACAATTTTAAGTTTAAATAAAAATTATATATTTTTCACTGAAAATTTCCTTTTTATTAATAATTTACGTTGAAGATTAATTAATTTAGTTATAATTAATTGATATTAATTAAGAAACGCTAATATTTGCAACGATCTAAAAGCAACTGGCAACGTGATTTGTAACGTCATAGATTTCCAATCACGAAATTTTGTAATGTTAAGTTTCACCGGTCTCGATAACTTTTCACAAATCATTTCTAACTTCTTCCTTGGTAAACAGTGAATTCATTTTGTACGGTATCAGGTGACCATTCTGACTGATCGAAAATGATTAATTTCCGCGGCGATGAGTTGTACCGGAATAATGATTTGACAACTGCACGTTCGATGGCGTAATAGTATCTGTTTCGGATCTGTCGCGTAGGAACCATGTGTCGTTTGTCGAGTACCATTTTTTCTTTTAACCCCTTGCCCTACGATCCATTTTACGGTTTCAGTGATTAGAACTTTCTTTGTAGTTCGTAATTTCCTAAAGAAAAAGGAAAATTTATATCTATTGTATGCCTACATGTTCTCCAATAACTATGAATACATTAACGAAATCACAAAATAAAATTTCATCTCGGTTTAAAGGAAATTAATAACATACATATATTTGTTAGACTCTGTTCAGAATCTTCGTCACGAGTGTGACACGATATTGCAGGGCGAGGGGTTAATTTCCCGGCTTCAATGAATTAAAAATTTCATCTATTTTTCATCCCTTAAAAGGATAGATACAACTGCCGGAGTACAGTGAAAATTATCGTGCCGTCGATTCTGAAGTTATGTGACTGATATTGTCGTGAAAGTGTGTTGGAAGTGGCAAGTGCAACATGTCTTCATATTTTCGATGGATAAAGAGTGGAAAGAAGGACGACCTTTTCGGCGCGAAGCCGAGGAGTCGTTCCTTGGATTCGAAGAGCCTCGAGGCTTCCGGTATACGTCTGATCGTACAAAATGTATATACTTAACATTTATAGTCGCAACACATTGCTAAATATTCATTCTGATATCGCCATATACATATATATGTATAGATATACAAAAAAAGTGCTGCAAAATTAAGGTCTTGATCTTGGTTTTTCGTCATATTTATCATAGATAATTTTTTAAGAGAACGAATAGTGAGGAATAGACTAGACGCAATAAAAATAATTGTCGACCTTCTGATCTTGAGATGCAAGATCAATTTTGCAGCACCTTTTGTACATCACTTTCCACCAAATCGAGGGCGTAGAATCACGCCATATACATATACACTACTGTGCAAAAGAAACAAGCACCCAGTATAATTATAAGATATAATGACAAACGATATCTTTTTATGTAGAAATTGTATTGTACAATGATTGAATTATTGCATTTAAAGCATTAGGTAATCCGCATTAACACATATACAGTGCGTATACAAAGTGTTCGTACACCTTTTAAAATCGAACAACTTTTTTATAATTGTACCAAACGACCTGATTTCTTATAATCGATTAGAAGCATTGGTTACGAAATGATATGCAAAAAAGATTTTCCAAAAATTATAATTTACAAGATTACGTGCAAAAATAAAAAAGACATTTTCTTGAACTGTTTTATTTGGGCCCTTACAGAAAATTTAAGATATATGTTTTGTTAATCTATGTTAGTTATACACGTGCTGAAAATTGTATCGAAATGGATTAACATACAAGCGGTTAAAAATGGTGAAAATCGTAGTTTTACACGATTTTTTATCAGATTCTGCTTAAAATCCACGGAATCGTACATCTTCCGATGCGTGTCGTTTTTTCCTGCGTCCACCGCGCGATTTCGATGAAATTTTCAAAATGTGTATAACATGGATCTACAAAACATATGTTTTAAATTTTTATCGAGGACCCAAATAAAAACGTTTTACAAAATGTCTTTTTTATTTTCGCATATAACCTTGTAAATTATCATTTTTGGAAAATCTTTTTTGCATATCATTTCGTAAACCAATGCTTCTAATTGATTATAAAAAATCAGGTCGTTTGATACAATTATATAAAAGTTATTTTATTTTAAAAGATGTAAGAATACTTTCTACACCCACCGTATATATTCTCAGAACAATTCAATTAAACAGCGGAATCCTTTCTCAAAACTTACTTGTATTCTTATTTGATTCTTTACGTTTTTCTATTAAATATAGGCGAGTGCTTCTTTCTTTTGCACAGTAGTGTACGTATACAAATATACATAATTCTAATAGCACTAACAAAACGATTAGTACAAAACAGAATGGATTTTTATCATTACACGTTTGCATTTTGCGAATACAATCGATAAGAATAATGAATGACTTGAACAACCACCTCCTAGAATTAACATGCCAATCTAAATTAATTGTAGGGGTTATATTAATCCAGAAAAGTCGAAACTAGTATAAAGTCTGAATTGTTTTAACCCTTTGCGCTCGGAGCTATTTTAACTGGAAAATTAAACATTTCTTCCGATCTAGAATATTTCTTGTATGATTTTTTAAATTTGGTGGATATGAAATTGACGTAATACCTCATACAATACTTAAATGTTTAGTAATTGATTAGATATCGACAGATCTAATAATGTAAACAATATTTTAAATAATAGTACAGCAATTATTAATGGCGCCTCGGAGGCGTCACTCGAGTGCCAAGGGTTAAGTGGAGGGAGGTTTAATTTACGAACAGATCCCCGAGGGTCATTGCAACCCCGGGGAAGTGAGAAACTCCCCAAATTGGGACTACACTAAACCTCCTCTCTCCACTGGCTCCTCCGGCAACTATTTAGGATAACCGCCCGAAGACTATACTCGGCCAACGTAATGAAGTTGCTGTAAACATTTTGATGAAGTTTCTGTGAAATACAGTTCAAGAGGAATGCATTCCAGATGTATATGATCTCTATATCAAAATTATTCCTAAATTCCATTCTTAGAACCAGCATAGCTTGTGAGATAATATTAAAAAAATAAAAATGATTTTGATCGATAAATAAACAATATCGAACAATTTCTGTTACAGAGAGCCGCGGCGGCCCAACATCCGGTACAAGTAACTCCGCAGGGTAAGTAGCAAATATAATATCAACTATACTGATTAGACTACGAATCGAGTGTCTGATAATAATTGCCGGCTGCATAAGCGCTGAAGCAGTCACGATAGACCATATGTGTCAAGATAACCGAGAAATGCCACTCGGTTGCGATACCTGAAAAATAACTTGGTACGCTTCTATCGCATCTTTCCCCGTTCCTGGAATGCATTAAAAGGCATTAATGCATATTTAAATGAGTACAAATGTATTCGTCTAGACTCGGTTATAATCTGCGTCGTGTGAAAGCACGTTGACAATCTGTCAACCATTTTTCTTGAAAAAGCCTTTCATTCGTTTGTCTTTTGTGACGGTAAATCCATTTTGATGGATAACTAAATCACACAGCGAGATTTTTTAAATGTTTTAACGCGTTCTTGTTCTTCGAAGTTCAGTTCTTTGCTGCAGCTACAATCAGATTAAAAAGTTATTCCAACCAGTCGCAGCGGCTGTCACGCGAATCTGATAACTTAACAAGACAATTTCATAAAATGTTAATAAACCCCCAATAAAGAGTTTCAATCGGGGTTTGTAGCCGATAATTGCAAAATTTCAGAAATTTCAATCTGCAACCAATTACTAGACAGCGGATCTTGTGCATTTATTATAAAAATTAGTAGGTGTAATTTCAAACAGTAAAAACATTAGTAGAATTTTAAAAAATACTCGAGACGAAGTTTACGTTATCATAAATACTATGCTTTTAAATATATATTATTAAAATATACAGTGTGTTTCGTCTAAAACAGGACACCTAAATATTTCCTCTATCTCTGAAAATACAAGAAATGTTTCTAACGTAATTTAAACGGTTTCAAAAGACGAATCAGATGGAAGAATCGTTTGTTATAAATTGTAATTTTTTAATCGTTTTTTTAAGGTCACTCGTGTTTTTTACGTATATACACACATTTTTTGTTGTTGTATGTTATAGCAAACATTATTGTGCATTAATCCATGTTTAATAACACGACCTTGAAATGACCGTGAACTCTAAAATTTGCTAATTAATGCAGAACTTACTTTCAGCGACATTTCAGATTTCAACGGTAACAGAAATTCGACCATGAACTTGAACTTGTAAATAAACACATTGTATCATTCCTCTGTGTACAGAGAGAGTGAGAGGGATATGTATTTAAGAGTTTGCTCACTGCTAGATTTCTCAGTGTATCGACAAGCGATCCATAATGCGTTGTTCAGAACAGGAGAAAATTCAAATGGTTTCTTCCATCTGATTCGTCTTTTGAAACCACTTAGATCACGTTAGAAACATTTTTTGTATTTTCAGAGATAGAGGAGATATTTAGGTGTCCTGTTTTAGACGAAACACTCTGTATACTTGAAAATGAAATTTTAAAAGCGCAATTTTTAACTTTCAGAATTTTTTCTGCTCTAACCACAATAGCTACATAGCAACCACCATAGCTACGGACTCTCTGAAAGATAACAGTGCACTTTTCTAACAACATTACGACCGTTTAAACAATGAGCAATTTTCTCGGATAGATACCACTTCTCTACTTTTGGAAGTTTGTGTGCTGCAACAGTATATGCGCTAGTTTTTAATACCGTTGTAAACATTGAAAAAAGCTTATGACACACGGTCAACACGTCAACCTGTATACCCGATATAATATTCGTAAAGTGCCACAGTTTTATTAATCGGGTCACTGTGACCCAAACGGATACGAAAGTGCAATGTTGAGCGAGAAGGACAGCAGAGTTAACCATGATAAGAGAGAAAATAAATTTCTATTTCACTCCAGTTTGTTGCAATTCAGGTAGAAAATGTTTATTTTGCGTAAAGATCCGCTGTCTACCAATTACATTAATATTTGAGATTACGTGGTACCGTGGTCCGGTAAAGAAGTGAAAATCTCATTGATTTCGTAGCGGCTGTTCGCGGCGTTTTGTCGAACTGATAAAATTACCGTCTCGCGTAAAGACGGTCAATAAGAGTGACGTTTACCCATCGAGTCGACACATGTTCGAACGGTTCGCGACATGGCCGTGCGATGTCGACACAGCGACTATAGTTAACATGGCGGGCACATTCCGAAGCGCGCACGGTAGTCGTTGCCGCTAGGACCTGCGCCTCAGAACGTTTTTGTACTGCAACGCGTACGGTGGCACGTGCTTCAAACTTGCCCGCTTCGCGTTCACGTTAGCAGCATGTTCAGGGACGTTCGATACTTGTCCATTTCTTGAGGCTTGTCTTGACCCGGACGATTCTGCTTTAATCAGCCGGTTAATGAGATCGCGGCGTTAGTGCGAGTCATCGAACAGTTCTACGTGCGAAATGTAACGTAGTCGACGGTATTTGTCAGGGATCGGCACACGCGCGTATCGTCGATTGTTTTCCTATTTGATCCTTTTGATTTTCTGTGCGCAGTTCCCATCCCCCACTCCTTGTAACGTCAACGGTCGAATGGCTCTTCAAACGTGTCGCGACAAAATCGTGCCATTAACGACACGGCCCGCGATAGTCCATGTAAACATTATTGCGGGGTGCGCGGTGCCCTGCGTCGATCGAGCTCGGGGCACGTTCTTTCCTTCTACGTTCATACGTCGCAGATAGTTTCTGCCTAATGCGACTCTTGTCCGATGACGTTCACATCGAACTCGTCCGCCCGAGTGTGCACCAAGAAGCGTTTGAACCGCCCCTGAGACGGGGTGCGAAGTGATCGTCGACTGTGTTCACCGTGTAAAACGTGTACGTGACCGAACGTGAGCGGTGCTCGAGAAGTCGTCGAGAACGTCGGGCAAGGTGCGCGCGGAATCGTGACGAGTGCGAACTCGAAAGTGAAAAGTGTCGGGAGCATCGTCTTTCGCGACACCCGCCACGAAGCAGTTGGTAAGTACGCATTATCCCGTCGCTTTTATGTAAACTTGTAAACTTGTCGAGAGTCGCGGATACAACAAGGCAGCATCGCAACTCCGCCGGAGGCTCCGAACGTACTGCTGTGCCACGCGCTTACCCAAGGATACGTTATCGTTTCGTGACTTAAAAATTCACCCGAAACCAGAGAATCGAATAGCAACGACCGAGGGGAAGTCCTGCGTACCCCGGATCTACTGATCTTGTCAAAGGTCATCTTCTCTTGTACATTATATTGATTTAGTCGCGTTGGGGATTCGCGAACCTGAATGAATCGCCGCGTTCCACTTAACGGACCCCGTGGCTCGTTTCCGCGGAATTCTCTCGAGTTTTTCCTCGGCGGTCAAAATTCGCAAATGGCGACCTACATATTAACATTCAAATTCTCGTCGGTAGCCGCGTGCGACAAGCCACTTTCGAGGCTGTGACGCGTTTTCGCTCGGAGGTCTTCCGATGTCGGCACGTAACGACACGTTTCCTTTTTCTTCGTTCGCGGCAATGCAGATGGGAATTCAGTCAATTCAGTCATCGTGGTCAGGTTCGGGGATTCTTGGCGAGTGCTTCCACCGCACAATGGATCGGGACTAACGTCACGTACTCTCGGGACACTTGATTGCTTTTTTCGTTGGTCTCCTTTGTTATCTCACCTTGTGTGACCGTACAGAGATACGACGTTTTATGAAACTGTTTCGTTCACCGAAATTTCTTCTTTTCGTTTCAAATATGTTCTATTAAGATGTCATCCGTTTCTCGAAGAAAGGAAAATGGCGGGACAAATCTCTTCTTATTACGTTTCGTATTACGTATTACGAAAGTCTGAGTTATGAAATCGGTTCTTGTTATCAGCTGTTCTTGGCTACAAGAGAAGGTGCGAGAGTGTTTATAGGTTATGTTTAAGGACACGTATCGCAGACACTCAAATATCTTTTTGAGGCTACTTTCGTCAAAGTTCGTCGAACACATTTTTACTTTTCTTTCGATCGCGAGGTCACTGTAATTCTTTTATTTAAATTCTTAGAATGAATCTTCTATTTTCCATGAAACTAAATATAATTAATCTTAGAACTTCATGTTCTAATACCAAAACTTCGATATCTAGTTTACGGAGATTAGTATTTACTTTTTTTTTTTACATGTTGACCTGCAGAGTATGTGTATCCTTCGTATTCAAATATGTTGGCATTTGTTTGTCAACGTTAACCAAAATTAGGGTTGCGAAGAGAAGAATTTGCCTGTGTATATTTAAACCGATACATAGCAAAAGTGACTGACGAGCTAACGATTACATTTGCATGGATTTCAAAATTTTTTAACTATTTTATCGAGCTCTCCTTTTCTTGATTTTAATTCGTTAGCGGAAATAGGTTGCTCAAGATTTTTGTTTATAATTCGTTCGCTCGATTGTTCTATTAATACACTCGAGTGACTTGGAAGTATCACCAAAAAAAGACTGTACTCGAATGATCGAGCTGGTTGGAACACTCGAGTACTCGTGCTTAGCTCAGCTCGCTTTTTAGCTGAGTAGTCAGCTCTCAATTAGACACGCTCGTAAGTGATGTCAGTTTAAGTAACTGATTCTCAACTCATTGGCAGCAATGACGATCTAAAAAAAAATGTCATTTCTACTTAGTAAATCAAAGCAATTCATCAGATAAAACAAAAACTACCAAATTAAGATTTAAGAATACTTTCTTTCGTTTCTTATATAAAACCGATAATTTTATACATTACATTAAAACTATCAGCTCTGAGCATTTTAACGAAATTGGATTGCTGACCTAATTAACACAACAACTACCAGGCGTGTCAAAATGATCCATTTTTAATTACTGAAAATGTGAAGACGTTCTTAAAAAAGATTATTAATTTAATTTAAATTTCTAATAATTTCTATGATATATGATACGAGACACACGATCTTCTCAATCATATTAAGTACGCTATGTATAATATGAGAAATCATTCTCAAATTAAATTCCAGTAGTTTTGCATTTTAATTCTCAACAAATTATTTTTGAATACCCTATTTTAACTCAATCTCTAGTTACTTTCCATTCCAAATGTTTATCTCCAGTTTCACGCATTGCCTGACCAGAAGCAACACGAATCGTTTGCCAAACTTGTGCAACCATATTGGCCCAAATGAATTTTGCCGCCTACAGCCAGTTAGTGTACGACTCGACCGGCAAGAATCATGAACGACGCATCGCGTGCAATCCCTGGAACCTGCGTAAACAAACATAATCCGGATTGTTTTTCTACAAGTTGCTCTAACCGTTTAATAATTGCGAAAAAATGGAACGCGACGCGAGAGCGTGTCTGACTTCATTGTTGAAACGAAAATAGATATGATAACAAAGTTGCTCTTGGTATAAGAACAGGTCAGTGATGTTTATACTATATCTTTCGATTCGAGCTGTGTTTACTATTTCCCGGCTATTTAGCGTTCCCACTAATTGTGCGATCATGCTTCCTTTCAGTTACGTTGATAGTCGTCGCGCGGTACTACGTTCCACGGAAATATCGAAAGAATTATCGAACTGGATGAAATTAGAGTCAGATTAAAGGGATAACTTGCTTTTCCGACTCGGCTAATGGACCTCCCTCGACAGATTTTCGCCCGGAAGAAGAATTACGACGAGCAACGTTTCGCGAGTAACGTGATATATCTTTCTTTTTATTTTGATTGGCGTTTCGCTGGGAATTATTTAATTCAAAATCATTTTTAAGAGTTGCATCAGATCTGTTGATTTGATCAAGCTTATATTTCTGTGAGTAAACTGGTATCAACAAGCTAGAAAATCGGTTTGGGACATGTCCAGGATATTAATAACCCTGAAAAATCACGGGCTTTTTGGAATTGGCAGAACGTCAGAGTCCAATTAATTCACTTGATCAGTCAGATCAGATATTTATGCAATGCCGAAGCCGCTGTTGCTAATACATTGCTAATTGGGAGACATTGTACCGATTAAATTGTATTATGTACATGTTCGTTAGCTTCAGTAGCAATCCGGATATTGCGAAGTGTAGCAACATCTACGAGGCTTCATTCGATTAAACAATAACCGCAGCGCTCCTTCGCGTAACGTGGTTTCGATTATGCGTGGGTATTTATTTTGAACAGTTTCGACGTACATTTCAATTGGCAAATAAGAAGGTTAGTATTTGTGACGATCCACTTCCGTGTAGATAATAAATAGTATACACGTAGATTTTTTTTATTTACGCTGTACACATAAAAGAGAATATTTCTATATTTTTTTTTCAAAATGGTCTGTCCGTTAGTCTTTACAATATAAATAAATCGCCGGTCGTGAAAGTGATCGATTACTATCACGATACACGCGTTCTTGTATTACGCAATACATGCAGTCAACTTCGCGAGGAAGTTCGCAAATGTTTCCATGAAAGGTTCGCCTCGAAAACTCCGACCTATTTTATTCGCGCCGATAAAGGAAACTTTAATAAACGAAACTGATGAATCGTTTTAATATGCGACGGGATTGATTTATGCACGTAGTTGCACAATGTGTTTTCTCCATTTGCTTGGGAACTTTTTATATCTTGGCATTTCCAAGTCTACGATATTTTATTCTGTGCTCTGGTAAAAAGAAGTTTCCGTAAGAGAAGATCTTGATCATTCAATATCTATGGCGCATCCGGTGCAGCAGTTTTTATTGGATATGGATGGTTGAATAAACTGCAAACAGCGTATTCTGTTATAAACTCTAGTTTATTTAACAGAGCTCGAGAGGACGTCGTATCGCGTCGAAGGCTAGACTAAAAGTGAAGAGAAAAGTAAAATAGTCAGTTCGAAAAGTCTGTTGTCCATTCGAGATAAAGGACCAGGCCTGCGTTCTGTCTCTTACCCTCGCAGTTAGGTATACGAAACACTCGCAGACTCATGATTCCGCTGACATGTAGTTTATTGCCTCAGTCAGTGATTCTCACACGTAACCAAATTCATTTTTGCTTTCTGAACAGACTCATTGTTACTCAAAATCCAACAGTTTTTCGTTATCTCGTCGCCATTGTTAGCGTTATTACTCGGATAACGAACGCGTTGAACTAAATACTCGAAAGCTATCATAGCGGATATTGAAAAAGATGTCTACCTTTGAATGGAGCCGCGAAACAGAGGCGTAGGCTGGCTGTCTCGCAACAGCATCCGTAGATAACACTCGCGAGAGGGTAGACAAGAGAGAAGTGTTCCTGAAGGAGTGCCTGTGTAAATGTAGAGCGAACCGGCCAATAGACGTCGCAATCCTCGATTGTGCCAACTCTTGAAATCCTTACAGTAGCGGTCCAAGGACAGGACAAGGTCGTCGAGCTTCCCGCTAGGTTTACGGAACCCGTTAAAATGATGACTTCTAATATTCGCCATTAATAATTGCTGTACTATTATTTAAAATATTGTTTACATTATTAGATCTGTCGGTATCTAATCAATTACTAAACATTTAAGTATTGTATGAGGTATTACATCAATTTCGTATCCACTAAATTTAAAAAATCATACAGGATGGAAATATTCTAGATCGGAAGAAATGCTTAATTTTCCAGTTAAAATAGCTCCGAGTGCAAAGGGTTATGATTTGTAAAGATCCTTCTCCGTGGAATTATTTATCAAATTTATTTCTTTGGGTATATATTATTGGAAAAATGGCAAAAAATTTGGATGCACACGTTCCTGTTATGTTTATAAAATAATGTGAAACAGTTATTTCTAGAGCTCCGTGAACCTAGTGTTAAGCAGAGAACTCTTTCTCAATGTTTTCATTCCCACCGTGCATTATGGCAACCGAGTTGGCTGTCGAGGACGAGACTCGTAACCGCATTATGAAATACGAGCGGGAATCACAGGAAATAAATTGTGGAATTCACGGTGTAGAACAGGCATGTCAAACTCTTTTACCACCAAGGGCACTCGTCAAGTATTATAATTTAATGCGAGGGTCGCAATAGAAAAAAGCAGACTCGAATTAAAAAGGAAATACATTTTTTCTTATTAACATTGCTGTTACACATACAAAAAACAAAACAAAAGTTGTTTCTTCCAGGTTTACTTTATTCGAATAAAACTATTTCATTTTTGTTTCGAAGAAACTTGGCAATGTTCAGTATTCAAATTTTCAAAATTTCTTCGAATTTGTTGAATTGTAATTATTTTTGAAATTGATTGTACACGATGGTCCGTTCATCTGGACCTTTCCGCAGTTTTATTATTTTTTAACGTTGAAAATAGTGGTTCACAGATAAAATATTTAAAAATCGGGCACAGTTAACAATTTTTAAAATCGCGACCTTTACTTTTTCCTTTGCAATTGCGACCAATAACAATTGAAAAATAAATTGGACTCTTGGGTCCAATTTTGAAAAAGTTATTCGTTTTTAAAAGGTGTACGAATAATTTGCACACCCCCTGTAAGTGTTTGCGCCTGGAATTAACGCTTTTAAACGTCAGAGATTCATTCAGTACATTCCGGTATCGTTACATATTTAACGCATTAAATCTTGAAAAAATATTTACAATACGCGTACACTAAATTTACAAAAGATATATTCACCTTCGCATAAATGTCAAACGTCTTTCCAATGCCACTGATAACATCCGCAAGATTCGATAAAAAATGGCCGTGGTTGTGATGGATTCTATTGTTTTACGACGGAAGCTATATGTTATCGGTAGATGACTTTGAAAATTTAGAATTGGATGCATTCATTTTTAGAGTTGTTCCAAGCTTCGGATAGCGAAAAAATGGTTAAACTGTTGCTGCAAATTGCAAGTACTATTGATGCAGTGACAATTTTATAAATTTCATTTTCAGTATTCATTCAGTCTGAGCGATAACTCGCTAGAAATCGAAATTGATGAATCAACGCCCGCATAAGTGCGATAGTAATTATCAAACTTGTGAGAAAATTTGGAATTGATGTTTCTTCTACAAATGAAAGAAAAACTTTAGCTGAAATGAGAATTCTTAATTGAAACGAGGTCCTTTCACCGTACTTTTTCGCGCGACCACGATAGAATTGTATTAATCCCGTATAAAAGTCGCTTTATTGCGCGAGTTAATAAAATATCACCGGCAGATTCAGTTTTCAACACTTTCGCTGTCAAAGCTTGACCCATATACAATATCAAAAGGAATACTAACTCGAGGAGAAATAAAATGTGTATGATTTATTGAAACGTCGACTTGTACCACTTTTTGTAACATTCCAATTGTTGTACTTTCGTATGTATTAGCGATCAATTTATTGATTGAGACAGTCGAGAAGAGTAGTAAAAATAACATTTCAACTTCGCATTCGCGCAGAATAACCAGTTTACCGATTGACGCAAACGCGTTCTGTAAAAGCGATTATTCGGCTTTGTTGGTTCAGTAAATGAGCAGATACATATTTATACATATGTATGTATATCTTAAACTGTGTTGTCAAAATATAACAGTTCTAAGTACTTACATGCATAGCCAGTCATCCATAATTTTTTCACGGTTACTTAAAAGAGAAACACTGGAAATAATACTTTGTCGTTAGTGTTTGAAGTTTCAAACAATTCCAACTACGTGATGAAAACTATAGTTTTACAGGTTGTCTTATTTGCTGTTGTTCAGACAAGAACATTTGTACTTCATTATCATTTGTTGCCTTAACGAATATAGCGAACTTAACCAACTTCTGTGGAATTGCTTAGACAAATATAAATTGGCGTAAACTCACGCGGTCCATCAGCGATACGAAGTTTCTGTTCAAAAGTAACAAACTCACAGAGCTATCTAGACAGCTAGATTGCAGATAACTCTCCTACCTTTACTTAACACTACTAATCGCTCCTACCTTTTCTTAACACATCGCCGAACAGCTGTTGCATTGGTCAAAAAATAAAATTCAAATAATTAATGAAAAATACTGCTGTCGTTTCTTCGAATGTAAACAGTAATCTTCTCAGAAATATTTCTAATGATTCCGTTACGAAACTTTTAACAACATATTTGCGACACTGCTTGGAATTACACCATTACGATACAATTCGGATCATATTTACTTGTTCAATTCACGATATAGTAGAACCTCGATTATCTGTACGAATCAGTGGAATGAATACTAATGCTTGTTTGAATAATAGAACAATTACCTAGCTACCGTGCCAGACTCAATCTTTACTGATTTGTAAAACGAATCGTCTCGTATATAGCTCGCTTTTAGATTGAACTGTTTACATTCGGATACCATCGATTCCGAGATAATCGAGGTTCTATGGAATCGTGCATTACACAGGCAGATACACTTCTGACGATGCCATGTTTGGTCTCGTTTTAATCAGGAACCGTCACAAACACGAAGGTCAAAGCTTTATAAAAAAAAAAAGTGTTTAAAAACAACAAATTTGAATTAGTATTGTCTGGGTTAGTTCTCTAATATTCTACGCAGAAGATATTACATTCATCAAGTTGAAAATCGAATGCAGCTTATTTTTCTTCGCTGTTAGGCAACAGTTGCGTGAAGCCCGAACACATGTGCGGCGCACGGTGCTGTAAGATATAAACAAGAAAAATTATAAACATGACGTGTCATTTTCTAATAATAATACTGACCGTCATTGCTCGCTGACCTACCTTATTCTCCTCTATACCCTGTAATAGTGGAGATAAGTTTTTCGCAATTATGTTGGTCATTTCTTTCACATGTATCGAGGTATTACTGTGTTGCGGATAGCAACTACCTATTCTCCTCTACGCCCCTGTAATAGCGGAGATAAGTTTTTCACAATTATGTCAGTCATCTCTTTTACATGTATGAAAAGGTATTACTGTATTGTTAATAGCAATTAGTCTATTCTCTCCTACAGCCTGTAGTAGGGGAGATAAGTTTTCACAACTATCGTGGACATCTTGACATGTATCGAGGTACTACTGTACTGTAAATAGCAATTACCCTATTCTGCCCTCCAGCCTGTAGATTAGTTTTTCACAATTAAGTTGGTCATCTCTTTTTCACATGTATCGAGGTATTTCTGTACTGTGAATAGCATTTAACCTATTCTCCCCTACAGCTTGTAGTAGTGGAGATAAGTTTTTCACATTTATGTTGGGGTCATCCCTTTCACATGTATCGAGGTATTACTGTGTTGCGGATAGCAATTACCTATTCAACCCTACACCCCTGTAATAGTGGAGATAAGTTTTCACAATTATCGTAGACATCTCCTCCACATGTATCGAGGTACTACTGTACTGTAAATAGCAATTATCTATTCTCACCTACACCCTGTAATAGTGGAGATAAGTTTCTCGTAATTATGTTGGTCATCTTTTCCACATGTATCGAGGGATTACTGTACTGTGAATAGCAATTATCTATTCTCCCCTACACCCTGTAGTAGTGGAGATAAGTTTCTCGTAATTATGTTGGTCATCTTTTTCACATGTATCGAGGTACTACTGTACTGTGAATAGCAATTATCTATTCTTCCCTACACCCTGTAATAGTGGAGATAAGTTTTTCGCAATTGTGTTGGTCATTTCTTTCACATGTATCGAGGTATTACTGTGATGCGCATAGCAATTACCTATTCTCCCCTACACCCCTGTAATAGTGGAGATAAGTTTTTTACAATTATGTTGGGGTCATCCCTTTCACATGTATCGAAGTATTACTGTGTTGCAGATAGCAATAACCTATTCTACCCTACACCCTGTAATTGTGGAGATAAGTTTCTCGTAATTATGTTGGTTATCTCTTTCACATGTATCTAGGCATTACTGTACTTTGAATAGCAATTATCTGTTCTCCCCTACACCCTGTAATAGTGAAGATAAGTTTTTCACAATATGTTGGTCGTCCCTTTCGCATGTATCGAGGTAAACATTACTGTGTTGCGGATAGCAATTACTTATTCTCTCCTACACCCCTGTAGTAGTGGAGATAAGTTTTCACAATTATCGTGGACATCTCTTTCACATGTATCGAGGTACTACTGTACTGTAAATAGCAATTACCCTATTCTGCCCTCCAGCTTGTAGCAGCGGAGATTAGTTTGTCACAATTATGTTGGTCGTCCCTTTCGCATGTATCGAGGTACATATTACTGTGTCGCGGATAGCAATTACTTATTCTCTCCTACACCCCTGTAGAAGTGGAGATAAATTTTCACAATTATCGTAGACATCTCATGTATCGAGGTACTACTGTACTGTAAATAGCAATTACCCTATTCTGCCCTCCAGCTTGTAGTAGTGGAGATTAGTTTGTTACAATTATGTTGAACATCTCTTTCACATTTATCGAGGTATTACTGTGGATAGCAAATTTCCTACGAAAAAGTAACGAACGCAGAGACATCGGCGCAGGCTGTTACGACTGTTTGCACAAGGGTGTCCACGATCCTAGATATGTAGGTCGTCGAAGTGCACGCCATTCAAGCGTGCGACTACAGCCTCGGCTGGTTCTGGAAGTGCATCGTGCGGTGCAGCCGGGTCTTCGCCGGCCTTGAGGAACCGGTTTCATGATCCATGCGTTGATCGTATCGATGCTCGAAACCGGAAACCGTGTTTCGGGTAGAAGGCGAAAACGTTGAAACGCTTGTTTGTACTGTACTCTCCCCGTGTTATAATAAAATTGCGGTGTCCGCTCGCACTTCGTTCAGTTTGATTGCCGAGCACCGCGGCACTTGGCCCCATCCGTTGTTCGGAGCATTGTTGCTATCGATGCGCCATTAACAGGCTCGACTGTCGGTCTCCGTCGACCGTTTTGTCTGCAGAATTGTAAACAACAGTTCTCCGATCACGTGGCGACCGAGAAACGTGATGATCGAGTCGCAGGACACACGTCGCGTCGCGCTGTGACACGAGACGATCTGACGGCGATCGAAAGCCGATGCTCGTAACATTGTAAATTAAAATACCAATGCGATGCAAACCTTTTTATTTTCAATTTTACAACCTTCTGTTCTTGTACAACCGTTTCTCAAGATATTCGTCACAGCTTTCTTATTGAAACGAGACCTTTGAAAATCTCCATGTGGCTGTAGCTCCGTTAGTTTGAAATATTCTAGTCTAATCCTTTGAGAACATATTTCCGAGATGTTAAGCTGTTTATGTAAACAAACTGTTTCTCGATCGCTCGGCTAAACTCGGCTCCCCGAGCTTACTCGAATAGCGTTTCACCTCGGAACGTCACGGATCAGACTCATTCACTGAAGAATCAATCGTATTGTATATTCGGTGAACTCCATTTTCTAATTTTTGCTTTCGTTTAACCTGTGCGATTGTGCTCGCGGAGACTGCGTTTTCATGTTTACCTGTTACTCCTCGCGACCGAAACACCGAGTCAAAGTTCAATCGAACTCTGGTGAATATAGCGCTCTCGAAGAACATGCTGCCGCCTCCAGCTTGTCCTCGCAGATAATTATGCGAAAATTTATTCTTGTTGCATTCAGGGATGACGTGGAATGCTTATGGAAATATGTACTGTTTTAAAGAGACAAATCGGCTACAGATAGAGGCAAATAGATTTTTGGAGAGGATAAATTGAAATATTATTATATTATGTTTGATTGTTTTTTATTATAATTTCTAAATGTGGTATGAATAGGGAACACAAGGTGTCGCCAGCCGTGTCCATGAAATTTTCAATAAAAAAAAAGAAGAAAATTATCCAGGAAAAATTAAATCGCTATTCAGAATTACGATCGCTAAGCAATTCTTGTAGGTTTCTTCTAAACAATCCGTTTTACCACCTCGTCTCGAGTTTTTATTTGAAAACGGTGAAATTTTTGATTTCTCGAATTTTTCAAATTGTTCCACAAACTTGCGCAAAAGAAACAAATTGTATGCCCGTACAATGTCGCTTCAAACAAAAGCCTCGTGCGAACCGTTGTACACAGCAATTTTCTATTTCGAGGAACAGCGGTTTATGGTCGAACGTAGTCAAAAACTGATGAAAACGTGGAACGTTCGAGTGGGATATGTTTTCGCGAGGGCGTTTTGCATTTAGGATACGATTCGTAGCGGTTATGGCTGCTCATAGCGGCGAAGCTTTCGGAATCTTGTTAGCAGGTCTATCTCGTTAAGTAGATCCCGTGTCTTTTTACCAAACACGTATAGATTCCGTTCGCTTCAGTCAGCCTAAATCGAATTACAATTTGTCGAGAGGAATTGCACCTGCGGTCTTTAATCCACGCTGCTCAAGGTCTTCGGCGACGTAATACCCTCTTGTTGTGGCGGCGTTGGCGTTATGCTGCGTTTACAATCGCGAATATACGTACACGATTCGTACGAATTTTGCTCACGGGTTTCGAAGCTGGTGTTATAGTCGCAGTGCTGGCTCCAGGTCCAGTATGTATATGCTTTTATGTGTCCAGCCGACAGTAAAAATGGGGTCAAGTTTCATAACAGTTGCCTGGACTTGGTCACCGCTTTTGTGAACCCATTTATGCCGCTAAATTTCCTTTTAGGTATTTTTCTATTTTTCTCTCGCCGTAACGCTCGAATTCCTCGAAATCGAAATCACGTATACACCGTGTCCCATTTGAAGACTCGCACGCGATTATTTATTAAATTCATTTTTAACAAATATTTCAGCTATAATTTAATCTGTTTCAGGGGCAACGTCTTATGGTGGTCACAAATCTTGAGAAAGAGTTCTCTGTTTAACGCTAGGTTCGCGGAGCTGTAGAAATAACTATTTCAAAATACTTTATAAACATAACAAGGATGTGTCTATCCAAATTTTTCCCTATTTTTCCAATAATATATACCCAATGAAATAAATTTGCTAAATAATTTCTCCGGGAAGCATCTTTACAATCTTAATAATCGCAAATTAAGAATATTAGAACCCGTAATTTTGACGGGTCCCGTAAACCTAGTGTTAAATAGTAAATAGTAAATAATTCTATTTATTTTAAAGCATGTGTATAACTTTAAAAATAAAATATTTTATTTGATGCCTTAATTTTTGAAAATAAAATAATTTACTTGAGGCAGTAATTTTTGAAAATAGGATTTTATTTGAAGAATATTTTAAAAAATTGTATTTTGCCTTTATTTTCTTGTTTAATTTCAACCCTTAGCACTTGAATGGCGACTCTGAGGCGCCACTAAAAATTGCTGCACCATTCTTGAGAATATTGTTTAGATTATTAAATATATCGGTATCAATCAATTACTAAAAATTTAGATATTGTATGAGGTATTTATACCAATTTCATATACATAAAGTTTAAAAAATCGCAGGCAATGGAAATATTCTAAATCGAAAGAAATGTTTAATTTTCGAGTTGAAATAGCATTGCTGTTGTGGATCTTGGCTTTATGTTGTTACACATACATTAAATTACATAGTATTTAATCAATGTAAAATAATATTTATTAAACTTTTATATCGATATTGATTATTACAGAACTCTTTATAATACTTATTACATTTTACGCAACGAGAGAACATTGACAACGCTTGCTTTTATTTATTATAACAACGGTCGTTATTTGTTATTCATCGAAATGAATCTTGCCGCGTTACCTGATCTGCGCGCGCATTCTAGTCTCTAACCTATTCATATTTAAATATCTATATTGCACATAGTGCCAACCCAATACAATAATCTGTCTACGCGACACACCATCAATTGCTGAAAACAATGGTTCGAATTCAATACATTTATGAGTGTAAATCGTTTCTTAACAATAAGATACACTGCATGTTTACGCGGTTTCTCAGAGTATCGTAACAATGCAAAAAGTAAAATATTTTATTTCGTATTTCAGATTGTTAAAATATGAATATTTCATTTTCTGGATCAAATTGTCGAAATAGAAATATTTTATTTTGAGGTTGAGATTGTTCAAATAGAAATATTCTATTTTCGAAATTGTATATCATATTTAAAATACTATTTTCTTTAAGCATAACAAAATCTAAAATATTGAATCTCGATAGCACCGTCCACCTAGAAAAAATGAATGACCACCATGAGATCTTTATTCGATAATTAACGTAACGAACAGGCTAATGCAATTTCTGTTAATCAAGTTTCAAGTAGAGTGAAAATCTCGCAACACTTTGTTAAACTTTTTCATCTAAAGGAAAAAACCTGGCTGCGGTGTTAACGATGTAAATTCGTAAACAACGCCGTTGTATTGTGGTTTTATAATTTTCCATGTTCAGAATAGTCTGTTAATGATGTAATGCGCTTTAAGTCACGGCGTGCAAGAGCTTTTAAATTGAAAATTTAAAACATGCTTTGGTCTCGCCGCTCGACGCGTTTGGTGGTCTTCGAAAAATTTATGCAAATTTTGATTTCCGTTGGCAGATTTGCATAAGCACCGTCATTAAATTGAATTTTAATTCTGTTGGTACGCGATTTTGGAGATATCGAGATAACGTAACGTCGCACACGCGTGTTAAGTGTCGCCCTCTAACCTTTCCAGTTTCGAAAACTTGTAGAAGCCACAGATCCCCTTCGCCCACGCACATAACTTCGTTGTAACCTATCCGAAGAAGTAGGTCATTCTAACTTTCATTTAAAATTTTAATTATCCGCTGGAATCGATAAAAATTTAATGTAAACAGCACTTGACGAGAAAGAAGGCGGAAACGCATGGAACAAATACATACGAATAGAAAATGTTCGAACGCAGTTGCCGGTTGTCTTTACTGCAATGCCACTGCAGTTTACTATAGTCTACACTACACTGCGCGCATGTATGTAGTCAGGTGTAAAGTTGCGGGGCGAAGTTTCGTCATTAACGATTGAAAAATATTTACTGATCCTTCTCGATGAGGACAATTTCGCACATCATCGGGCGTTTGTTTTTATGTCATATTTCCACTACCTTGAAAAAGCTATTCGAAAATAATAATTTCAAATTAGCGTGTTGCGTTATGTTCATCGTTACGCAATATATTTCTTAATGTTAATGTATAAACCTCT
Organism: Lasioglossum figueresi; assembly: GCA_028455805.1. Taxonomy (NCBI): domain Eukaryota; kingdom Metazoa; phylum Arthropoda; class Insecta; order Hymenoptera; family Halictidae; genus Lasioglossum; species Lasioglossum figueresi. The sequence goes on along the minus strand of CM052198.1, from coordinate 4,174,632 downwards.
AAAATGGTAGACATTGGAATTGTTCGCGTTCTTTTCGAGAAGTAAAAAAAAATGTACACACGATAACACCACGCAACTTTCGTTTCAAGGTTTTTAAATATCGTTTGTTGTTCTTCAGGTATTTTACTAAGAAGAAAATATTGAATTTTTTTTGCCGTACCTTTTCTTTTACAGTTACAGCGATTAGAACGCATTTATGCAGAAAAATGTCGTAAATATCGTAGAAGGGAATAGAAAATGTATATTTTTTGTATGGCTACATTTATTTTAGTGCTTAAATATTGATTACAAACGAATCAAATTTTATTTCATTTAAAATGAAACGCGTAACATCCATATTTTGTTAGAGTTTGTTAAAAACCTTTATCACGAGTCTGGCTCGTCAAAGTACGGCAACGGGTTAACGCGGGAAGTAGCACGGAAAAATACGGTTTTTGAATTTACGGACTCGATAACTTCCCTGGAAAGTTCGCAGAAAAAATCCAAATGTAAATCACTGCATATGCAACCAACATGTTACGCAAAATTCCCAAGTGTGATCCTGAATACTATAGTGGCCAACCCCGGCCCATTAAACGTTAACAGCTTAGTTTCCAGGATTGCAAGGGTGCGGGATTCGCGTTCTCATTTCTCGACAATACAAAAATGGGGTTTCTCAGTAGTCAAAAACGTTAGATAAAAGATCAATCGGGGGCGTTACCTCCCTCAAAAGTCCTATTTTTTCGTTTACGTGGCGTAATTTGCATTATTCAGTAGTATGTAGCAATAAAAATCGCTGCATGCGCAGTTGTATGCTTTCGAATAATGCAAATTACGCCTCGTAAACGAAAAAATAGGATTTTTGAGGAAGATAGCGCCCTAGATCGATCTTTTATCTAGCGTTACGAACTACTGAAGAAATCCCCATCTTTGTATTATCGAAAAATAAGAACGCGAATCCCGCACCCTTGCAATCCTGTAAAAACGAGTCTACTCCCTTAATCGCTTTTAAAGTTCGGTGGGTTTAGTGTTTCGAAAGCATACAACCGTGCATGTAGCTATGAAAATAGTCTTTTACTGCCGAATAATGCAAATTACGTCTCTTAAACGAAAAAAAGGACTTTTGAGGGCGATGGTGCTCTAGATAGATCTTTTATCTAGCGTTCTTGACTACTGAGAAACCACATTTTTATATTATCGAGAAATGAGAACGCGAATCCTGCACCCTTGCAATCCTGTAAAAACGAGTCTACTCCCTTAATCGCTTTTAAAGTTCGGTAGGTTTAGTGTTTCGGAAGCATACAACTGTGCATGTAGCTATTTTCATAGCTACGTACTGACGAATAAAGAAAATTACGCCTCGTAAACGAAAAAAAATAACTTTTGTTGGCAATGGCGCCCTAGATAGATCTTTTATCTAGCGTTTTTGACTACGGAGAAACCACATTTTTATATTATTGAAAAATGAGAACGCGAATCCCGCACCTTGCAATCCTGGAAACGAGTCTACTCCCTTAAACCGTTCACGAAATAAATCGAATTCTATTCGGTGTCGGTTTCTTCAAAGTTCTTCGAGCGCGGATTTGCATAAACCTCGGCAGATAACAATATTATGCGTTATAGAATTAGCACGCGGAGCTTTCAATGTCAACTGTTTAAATTCTAATGCTGTATCGTGTATTGCGCGATGATATCGCCACGGTGACCCAGTTTATCAGCATTTACATATACGAGATCCTCCGATACGAAGATAGGTCAGTCCTGTTGTATATCGTGTGGCGAGAATGCCTCGGTCGCGTCTTCCGAAAAGAGGAGGCTTGCCGTCCAGTCGTATACGAGGATGGAACACAGTTATCGTTTTAGTCGATTTTTCCTTCGGTGGTCTCGTGCGGTCTTGCGTATTGAAGTGCATGTCAGGGTTGTGACGTAACGCCGAGGACCCGGTTACGTCGACCAGTATCAACGACCTGTATACTTTCGTTCGGCGTCGATATTTCCTCGTTCGTTTTTCATTTTACCGGCAGCTCTCATTCCGAGCCAGTCGACTGCGAACTTTATTGTGCGCCTACCACGAACTTCCCTAGGAGAAGCGAAACGATAAAAACAAAAGAATTTCAGGGAGCGAACGTCCAATCACCACAATCTTTTATCACTTGACAGCGGATATTTTTGCGAAACAAACATTTTCTACCCGAATCGCAACAACCAGAAGTGAAATAGAAACTTTCTTTTTTCCCCCTTAATATGGTTAACTGGTTGACAATAATATGACGGTATATTTAAGGGGACATTACACTTTCTCGGTCGAGAATTTGAATAATTTTTATTGGATCGATAAAGTTATGAGGAAACATTTTTTGAGTCCGTAATTTTTTTGACCTGCATTTCAAGTCTTCTAATAGAAGAAATTTTTTTGTATAATTTTGTGAATTACTTTTTATAGGGGTTTCTTGCAGCCTCGTGAAAGTCATTTTAAGAAATTTTGATCTGCTGGCGTGCACGATTGCGGCTCGCTGGAACGTTTGAAAAGAAAAGAATTATCCTTAGAAAAAATATGACTGTGGACCGCAGTATAGGCTACGAATATTTTGGTCGAGCAAAAATTCACAAAATACTGGACCTTCGAAGTTGATGGTCTCAAAAATAGAATTTTCTTCGTAAAAAAAGAAATCGTTAAAAATCGAGGAAAAAGTTATTAGATGTCATATATATATACACACATTTCCGCTCAAAAATATGTGGACACTTTGTTGCAAGTACAATTTATTTCAATAATACCAAATTGTACAATTTAATTATCGAAAGATGTAAGAATTCTTAGATATAGGCCGAAAATCGTGAAAATCTGCAATTTTCACCATCTGTAAATGTTTGTAACTCGTTGCAACGTCGGCCGATTTTGACGAAACTTTCAGAACATGTTTCATTGACACAGATCTACGAAACGTATTTTTTAAATTTTCAATATAGTCCCACATACAAAAATTGTAAAATGCAGCTTTTAGTATTTCTTTTACAATTCCGATCAATTGCAATTTTTGAAAAAATTTCTTTTCACATCCTGTGGTAAACTAATTGCTCTAGCTTCCCAGAAAAGTTAAAAAATCGTACGGTACAATATTAATATTGTAATATTGAGAAAGATATCGTCTTGTTTAGAGAGTCCGAATATTAATATTGCAACACATTGAAAATCGCAGGCAAAAGACAGGATCATGGCCCAAAAAATAATCGATAATTCCATAATAGACAGGTGGACGCGAACACAAAGTCGGATCAACGGGCAGAAGGTCGGTATCGTTTTCCTGTTTATCCGCACGTCGACGCTGGTTTATGTAATCGCTACTCATGCGCTTATCGGGTTCGGTAATACATATTCCATGAAAGCGTCCATAACAATATAACGCGTAATTAGAACCTCGGGTCGTGTCACGCACTGGGTCTTCATCTATCGTAGGTAAAGAAACGTTCTTGGTGTGATTATTACGTGGCTGCATATGAGATTTACATTTGCCCTAAAGGACTCTCAACGAGACAGTTACTTTGATCTCATTTATTAGGTTCCCATTAGGGATTGCAATACCGGTATACCGGTATACCGAACACCGATATTTCGTGCTATTTTGCAATTTCGTGAAACCGGTATTTGCTAAGTTAAAATACCGGTATTTTCGGTATTAACTATAAATAATAAATATTTCTTTTGGGCATCTACTCTTATTTGAAATACGTTCGCCGCTCAAATACTCTGGATTTAGAAACTTCTGATTCTGATTTCGAAGAGAGTGACAACGAAGAAAATAATAATACATAATTGTTGAAAGTACCTCATTTGAATATGACGAAGATAATAGTAACGAGGACGAAATATTAACTTACCAAGGATTGCTTCCTGTAATTAAAAGAATCCGAAAAATTGTTAAAATATTTAAACGTTCCCTTACTAAAAACGCCGTTTTACAAAAATATATACTTACCGAAATAAAAAAAGAACTTATGCTAATATTAGATTCTAAAACACGCTGGAATAGTTTGTTATTAACGATGGAACGATTTTTGAAATTAAAAGCTGGCTGTGGAAGCATTATGTCGGAAGGATTCCAACTTGTTAACAGCGAATGCAGCAATAAATTTTATGTTGCGATCACTTAAAGATCAGGACGCGCCACTGTCCGAGGAATTATACAGTGCATTGAAAATACGTATACAGGAAAGGCATAGCGAACTAGGAAATATTTTAAGGTATTTACATAATTATAACGACTTTAAAAAAGAAAGTTTTCATTATGGGATCTTATTGTACATAAAAATAGCAGGAATTTTCGTAGGATACTTTTGTTTATCTGCGCACTAGTTTCGGAGATATTTAAAGAGAAGTGAAACGAGTCATACGTATACTGCGAGAAAGTTTGTATTTTCTTTATAACTGTAACAAATTTTCAAAATGTTCTCCGTTGTTTTCTGAACAATGATAAAGACGATTGGTATCTGTTGGAATAGCTCTACGTTCCTGTACAATTCTGCGACGCAAAATATAAGGTGGTTGTATATAAGGCGTCCCACTTTACACCGGATATAAATTGATATGGACTGAAATTAGACTACGTAATGTCTGTCTACATTATAGACGAAGGTCATGTCAAGATCATGCCTTTCGAAATGTTTACCAACTTTTCTTTCAATAGGATAACGAATCCTTTCATTTTCTGTGAAGAGAAGGTGGCATCGAAACATCTTTCGTGAAGTATCAGAAAACGCCTTTGAACCGACTTTGAACCGACCTTGAACTGAACGTATTTTGTATTTTAACAAGTATTATAATGAGGGAAGGCAGAGTTTAGCGAGACACTCTGCACAAGGCTTCCGGAAGAGAAATTTCCTCTCAAAGAGAATATTAACCCTTAGCACTCGCGTGGTAACTCAGTCACGACTGAAAATTGTTGTACCGTTATTCACAACATTGTTTACATTGTTAAATATGCTGGAATCTAACCAATTACTAACCATTTAAATATTGCACGAGGGATTATAACAATTTCATATCCATCAAATGAAAACAATCGTAGGCAAAGGGTTCAAAGCGTTCTTTCCGAATTAACTTTATTTTCGGAATCCACTTTTAACTTTTAATGACGGTTTCATCTCTTTGACACTAAACCTACCACCGAGCTTTAAAAGTAACTGATACATGTTCCTTTATAAAAATGACAAGATCGATTTTATTTCGACTCTGTGCGGTTCCTATTATAATATACGTGCTCTACTAAAGATATTTATACAATCAATTCTTATAAAATCATTTTTATTATTTCAATAATTGTTAAATAATATATGTGGAACCGGTCATTTTGACCGTTGGTGGTAGGTTTAGTGTCAAATCGTTTGTGTGTTTTACAGAGTTATTGAAAACTCAATAAAAATAGGCAATAAACGATTAATTGTAATATTGTCGTCGATCGTTGGTTTCTTCGATAATTTGATACCGGCGAGTTATAGCACTTAATGGATGATTAACATTTCCCGTGGCGCGCGCACGAGCTACTAAATACTCCATAAAGCTATCCGATGTTGTTAGCGCATAATTCGAAAGTAAAGTTTAATATTTACACTATAACTCTCGTGACCAGTACCTCGCACAATGTTGCCCGATTCGACGATAACGTAGACAGCTGATGAAAGTTGGTGAGGCCACAATGATCGCATCTTCCACTTTTCCTACAATAATTAGATTCGCGTTAATGAAGACGAAGGCGAAATTAATTACTTCCACACATTTGTACCGCAGACATGGCAGCGTACATATATCGTGCGAGGAGCAAGTGAACGATACTATTTGTGCGTTAATTCACTTGTTTGTTAATGCAAAGCAGCACGTGCGCTGCCGAGTACAGGCATACTTAACTCCTCCGTCCTTTACCGTTTGCTCGACCAGCTCATTTGCGTTTGCATTAATAAATTGTTAAGAACTCTCGTTGTGGACCGTTCAATTGCGGGACATTCGCTGCGTTACTCGACCTCTTAAAATAGAACCATGTCGAGACATAAACAAACGAAAGAATGACAGACGATCGCGAGATATTTTCGATCGGTGAAAAACACATGTTTTCCATAATGGAAAAACCAAGATCGTCGAATATGGTAATTAAGGACCTAACCTAACACGACCCGTGCATGTTTAATCAGTGAACGAGTGCAATCGAGGCGACATACTTGAATCACAAAACTCATCATCGTGTTATTGAAACCGCAAAGAACGTCTCTATTTATATTCTAATGGAAAAATTAGTAATGGAAAATTTGCTCTTTCAGAAATAAGTCTTTCTAATATTTCGTCCGATCGCCAGAAATGTTGTTTCCAAATTCAAAAACTCTGACCACAAGAGCACCAGTGTGCTTTAATCCATTTCAAACATTTAACACTGAACTAAGCACCAAGAATTAAATGTTTAACCTTATAAAAATGACAAGTGTAGTATTCGGACCCTTTTAAAAGGACGATAATTCTTTTAATATCAGATCATACCACTGGGATTTTTTTGAAAAGTTAGAACAATTTAGTTTCTACATGACATGAGAATTACAAAGAAAATAATAAGTGTTGTTGCTTACAACTTTTTTATGTGCGGGCCAATATTGAAAATTTTAAAAATACACGTCCGCTGAAAAATATGTGGACACTTTGTTGCAAGTATCATTTATTTTAATAGTACCAAATTGTACAATTTAATTATTACAATCTCTTGAATAAATAAAAGCTCCTTCGGCAGGGCCAATACTGTTTCAGTCTACGATGATCCATTAGCGTGGTTTGCTGTCTTCTCAAGACAATAATAATAATTATTGGTGAGATATCTAATGAATTTATTATTAAATGTATAAACTAGACCGCATAAAAAATTAAACGTGTTGTCCACATACTTTTGAGCGGGGGTGTACATATATATATTTATGTATATATTTATTTTTATATATATATTTATATTTATTATATATTTATATATAATATTTATATATATTCTTCTAGCCTTACAGAGGAATTGAAGTCGTTTGGTCCATTAATAAATAAGTTATTCTGATTTAAAGTGTGTGTGATCGATCATGCTCGTAACTGTAATTAACAAAATATTAACACACTTTATATATTGGTAGATACATAAGAATGTTTAAAAGTATACGATTTCTGAATAAATTTCGTAACAGCCATCGCGATTTCATAACAATATTCCTATATTTTTCTCACGCGTAAAGCCGCCTTTGAAAACCTGAGTACACGATCTTATAATAAATAATTACACGGTCACGGTAATATCCAAATAATAAAACTCTCAATAATGAAAGCAAAATTTAAATCGATATCTGGCTCGTTTAAAAGAAAAAGAGCGCGCAAAATCCTTTAAATGTACCTTGTATAAGATTTATGGTGAAATATTAATTTGAGCAGTGTGCTGTACAATTTCCTGGAAAATATATGCCAGATACAAATTCATCAACATAGTATTAATATTCATCTGTGATAAACGTATATGAAAGTAAAAAAAAAGAGAAAACCCTCATCTACGTAAAGTATTCAGTCGATTCGATAATATTTCTCGAAGGTTAGGGCTGTAGGTAATCGGCAAACGTAAATTTGTTTTTCTTCTCTTATCATCGGTACACTTTTAATGACGCAGAGATCGTTAGAATTTAAAAATATATAATATGTATATTTACCGTATTAATTCAGAATGCGCACGTAATCGTGAAACGATTAATTAAATGATGCCTTGTAGGCGTGTAATTCATCGTGAGTTCAATATTCGTAAATCTGTGTCAATTGTACATATTCGGAAAATTTCGTCAAAATCGTTTCATCAAAATGTTGTTGGCTGAAAATCGATTTTGATGAAATTTTCAGCCGTTCGAAAAATATCGCGACTTCACTGTATTTGTAGTTTCTTCGAACTTTCTTTGTTTCTCGGCGTATTGCTTCTGTCGCGGAACACGTTGCCGTATTTCCTGGGGAGAACGTCGGGAATTATTACGTCGTTCGGAAAATACATTTCAAACTCGAAAGCAATTAAAATGTTTAAAATGAAGTTCGCATTTGTCGCTTCTGCATTGAAATTGCAGATAGTATTAACAGAAACCTTCTGCTACGATCAAACAACGGGTTTCTGGCTTTTTATTTCACAATCATTCAAATTATAATGATGCTTTCACTGGAAACGATTATACACATTTTTGTATAAACCCACAGAATATGTATACCGTAGAATCTATGATGTCATGTTTATGAAGCAACACATGCTAGCCATTTTTAGAGCTCGGTAGGTTTAGCGTTAATAAGATTTGAACACGTTGAATTGCGAGCACACTACTGTACGAAAGGAGGAAACACCCAGTGTAATTACAAGATATAACGACAAACAATATCTTTATGTAGAAATTGTATCGCGATAACACATATTGTATATTCTCAGAACTATTCAACCAAACAGTGAAATCCTTTTTCAAAACTTACTGTGTTCTTATTCGATTATTTACGGTTTTCTATTAAATATGGCCGGGTGTTTCTTTGTTTTGCACAGCAGTGTATGTCGGACATAAGAATATAATAATTTTGCGACGAATAAATATTGTCCACTATTTAAATGCACGGCCGATGGTTCGTTCATTACAGTGAACCGAATAATGAACAAACTATTGCTCGTGTTATTATTGCTATATAAGAAACACCAATTAAGTCCCAATACGCTTCATGATTGGATTCACTTAAACATCGTTCGAGGGTCATATTGTTTAACACGGTTAAATTCGTTTCAACTTGGTGCCTAACAGTTATCGCAGAAAATGATGGATGTTAATTAAAAAGTCCGTGCTCTAACGACATTATAATTATTTTAAATTCTACATATTAAATTTTATATATTAAGTTATTCGATTTTTTAAATTGAATATCAGAAGCTGTTTTAGGAATGTTTTCAGTCGGCGTATATTTCATTCTAAATAATAGGCGACGCTCTAAAAATATCCTGTTTTCTAAATCTGTCCCGAATGTCCGGTGAAATCATAGGCGATGGGTTTATCGATCGTGTTCGATGCCAAATATCTTGGGAATTCCGTCAAAACGTGAAATTTCTTCGAGCGTGAAAGTAACAGTCGAGGAGTATGCTTTTGTAGTAAACGGAATAGGTGAATAGCCGAGGAGGACAGCAGGACAGGCGATTCAATTTTAAATCCCGTACACGAAAAGCACAAAATTTAATCCCCATACGTTCCACAGAAGTAGAATGAGAAATCAAGAATACGAAATCAAATTGTATTGAATTATCTATGAACAAAAGATGTGTTCATCGTTCCACAAAGAGCGCGTTAGAATTAATCCGCCGTCTGCAAATAACATGGTTTTAGCTTCTATAAATAATGTGTGCAAACTCTGCTGTGCAGTCTTTGGACATTCTCCAGGATGATAATGTTTCGATTTGCGAGGCAGGTTTATTACACGGGAAATAATTACGGAACGCAGAGACGCGCTGCACTCGATCAGTGTAAAATCGTTTCACTGGTTTTAAACGAGTTTCATTTTAGAAACGGCGTGATTAATATCGTCGACAGCTCGGCGGATTTCGTTGCGAGTTGTTGTTTATCGTAATCGTCCTGAGCCACCGCTTCGTTCTTCGTGCAGCTTCATTTTCGTAAACGCCGGATTGGAAATCATTTCCGTTACAAAAGACGTGCGTGAGCGGACGAACAATCACTGTCGCCGACGTCAGAGCGAATTCAGCCATTGTTGTGCATCGTGAAACAGTAATTAGTTAATAGTACGCTCGTCGAGAACCTCGTTTCAGAATTCTCGCAATTTGGCTTGCATCATACTTTCTTCGAAGCGATGGAATGAAAACGTCAACTTATTAAACGTTTACAAATATAGGTCGGGAAAAGTGTAAAAATTCATTATTCACAATGAGAATCGAGAATTTAACATATTTTTTTTTATAGCGATCGTAATACGTGTATATTCGAAGAGGCGTTCGCCGATGCGTCGAAACGACTTAAATAACGATGGAAATATTCTTCGCGTTCGATAGAAATGCATAACCATCAGTTTCAAAGTACGAGCAAGACTAAAATATCATTCAAGGTGACATCGAACATGAAAACAATTTTTAACTTCCGACGAGGTATAATTGACAATCATCGAAACAAGCGAGACAACTCGTGTGGTGATATCTGTACAGGTTGGGTAAAATAAGAATGCATACTCGATTTTGAATTTATTCTGTCATCGAAGTTAATAATAACAAGAATTCGTTAACTACCACATTTTAAGCAGCTCTAAAGCTCGAGTTTCGTGGCCTCTCGATGGAGGGGATATTCGTTTTTCTTAGATCCTACGGTTTCCGTTTTCTCAGATCGAGGCTTTACTGTATCTACAAACACGCGTAACGTGGGATAGATGAAAGGGGATAGCAGTAACTTGTGCAATCCAGAAGGATCCTTCGTTTTACGACAACTAAATGTTTCTCTTCGCTGTTTCGTCGCTACACAGCGAAGTATTTCGCTCGAAAAGACGGAAAAAATTATTTTAGCGTTATTTATGCCCTCGGGCTCGTAACATATTAGGTCGAAAAATCGTGTCTTAACGTCAGCTATAACGTTACGAAATCAAAAATGCATTTCAATATATAAAAAATCAAAATGATTTTTGTTTTTTGAAGATCACTAACCTTTGTCGAATGTAATAGTACCGGAAAGAACACCGGATATTGCTCGATGGCACAAGAAAATCGTCAATGAAGTTTTATGATCGTATAAAAACTTACAGAACGAATGATTATGTTAAACTATTAATAACTTGAAAATCGCTAATACTTGAACGCTGTTTCGAAGACTGTTTAAGAACGCAAAGCGTGCCATAAAATCTCTCGACTTTCGATGAACTAATGTACTTCACAAATAATTAAAAAAACCAATACCGAAACCTTACTTTTCAGACCTTTAACCCCTCGCCCTACGATTTATTTTACGGTTTCAGTAATTTCAGTAATTTCAGTAATTTCGTAAAAAAGGGGAAAATTTATATACTATACAGGGTGTGACAAAATTTAGTGTCATAGTTTTGGCGGATGGTTGTACACCTTCCGATCGGTGGAGATTCGTTAAAAGAAATTGATGAAGAAACAAATTTTTTATGCTTACATCGCATTTTACTCGTCGAAACAATATATAGAAATTTGACCTTGAATCTCAAGGTCAAGGTCAATTTTGCGGCAATTTCTTTTAACGAATCTCCATCGATCGGAAGGTGTACAACCATCTGCCAAAACCATGACACTAAATTTTGCTACACTCCGTACATTAACGAAACCAAAATAGAATTTCATCTCGGTTTAAAGGAAATTAACAACATACATATTTATTCGACTGTGTTCAGAATCTCCACGAGTCTGACACGATATTGTAGAGCAAAGAGGTTAACTGCGTCGGACAGCAAAAATTGTACTATTTACGCAAAATTTTCGAATCGACTTTTTCACGACTTTTTCACGACTTTTCGGGCCAAGTACCTCACTGCGTGCTGTTCAGAGAATCGCGATTTGAAATGTTTATCGAGTTCAAGAGACGTGCAGGTGAAGTAAATAGAAGAAGGGACAACCCTTCCGCAGATGAAGGAATCGAATGTTGTTTTGTGGCGTAGTTGCAGAGTTTCTTGCGTTAGCCTCGCAACCAATTCAGCCCTCGGTATCCCCGAACAAAGGAGGGAAAAAGAAGGAGACCTATAATAATGCCTTTGAGCGTGCACTTCTCGAGAATGGGGGGGACAGTCAATCGATACGACCCAGTTTCTCGCCCGCCACCCCGAAATTTGCCACACCGACGACCCCGTTGTCAAAATCGGGACATTTCCAAGTGTGTATCGCCGGAAGGTCAATGCCGTGATTTCAGCTTCCCGATAAACTGCAGTCAGGAAGCGAACGAGAAGTATAAAGTTAATTTAAAACTTTTTCAACTATTACATCGTTTTCTTTCTATTTCTTCGAAGGCACCCCCTTTCATTGCGAAATATCGACACTTCCATTTGCTTCCCACCAGTATCGTATCGCGCAATACCTTCTCTGTTGCCTTTCTTCCTAAATAGTTGATTATGTGAAATTTCGATCTCTCGTCACTGTTTGTAATTTTCTTCATTTGCTGAATTTTTCGCAATTCTTCGTTCTTCTGTGTCCTTCATCGAAATGCTATATCATCCCGGTTCGTACCAAGGATATACAAATTAATTATAGCTTTCTATCGATCGTATTTGTTGTTAATAAAATCGTTAATGCTTTCGGCGCAAGGGTTCGATCATTTGTTACTTACTTTACAAAGCAATTTTGCAAATTACCAAAGTAATTCCGACGTTCCGATCTTCATTCGTACCATCCTTCGAGAGTTACTAAAATTGCATCTGTGAAACGTTTTTTTTAACAAATTAAGAACATTTTGAAATTTAAGAATACATAACAGAAAGGATTACATAACATTGTAAGGGGGAATACATAACACTAAGGATATACAGTGAGGAGCGTAACTGATTCCACAGACTTTATATCAGAATAACTTTTTTATGAATGGACCAAATTTCTTTAACTTATTTTTTAGACGTCATTTACTAAACTAATTCTTCTAGCCGTCCATTCATAAAGAAGTTATTCTGATTTTATGCGTGTGGAATCAGTTACGCTCCTTACTGTACAATCGACACATTAAATTAATTTCGAAGTGTTCGTAATCTGTCCGGCTCAACATTCTAAGGCAATTGGTTGAATATTTACTTTTTATCGGTCGAAGAAACCGTTTATCATTCCAATTAAGTGGTAATCAGTTACCAGCAAGGTTGAAGGAATTAACCAGACGTGGAACACACATGTGGAAAACAATCATTAGCCAGTCGCGAAAGAACTTTGTTCCGTGACGCCAGCGCACGCTCGGGAAAGACTTTCGCGAAAATTGAAATTTACATTTATACCGTATTGCGTCCGTCGTATCGCCGTCTGACCTTTCGCCGATCGATCTTCACGGTGGAATCTTTCGACAATTACGGAGCAGCATTGTTAAGAATTGAATACGGATAGCGTAGAAGACCGGCCCGGCTCGTCGAGTCGTTCTCGCAGAAACAACTAAATAATTGACGGCACTGACTACTTCCTCTAATCTCGCAATCAACCGCGTGTGCTAAACGTGTTCTCGTGAATTCTAATTTAACCCTCGACTGACTATGTGCTCGGCAGTTCAATTCCGCGGTTAATCGCGCGTCTCTTGATCGTTCCGTCGAATGCGTAACGATTTCATTCCTCGTAATTCTCGTCAGTTCTCTGGACAGCTCGGAAACAGAAAATTCTTTCGACGTGGTCGTTCGAATATTGCATCACCACGTTCGCCATTAATTTTCTAAATTTTACGGATGAAACGAACATTATTCTATGATCGCTGGTCTACCATTTCCGTTTAATTGATCTGCAATGCTTCCCCGGTTATAATTTATCTTCAAATTCTTCGATGTTGTTCTAGATGCCATTCTTGGTATTGCAATTCCGACAAATCTAAGTTAGATTCGGTTTTAGAACGTACAGTGAAGTCTCGATACATGTCGGATCCTCGGGTCCGTACATCGACATAGATCGTATAGGGGATCGTGTGGAGGGATTTACGAACTTACCAAGATCGTACAGCTCCGTCCGACTTAGATCAAGATTTCACTCCACTGAGTTTTTGAGAGCAATCGTTTTCGAAATGGCGAGCTCGAAACGAAACACTTGAACCAGTTGTCGATAAACTTCTTGTGAAGAAGTTTCGCGAGAGGGTCATTAAGAATTTTAACGATCTGTTTCAATTGATTTAAGTCGAAGGGGTAGACTCGTTTCCAGGATTGCAAAGGTGCCGGATGCGACTTCTTATTTCTCGATAATGCAACGATGGGATTTTTAAGTAGTCAAAAGCGCTAGATAGAAGATCAAACTAGGCCGCGAACGCCCTCAAAAGTCCTATTTTTACGTTTACGAGACGTAATTTGCATTATTCGGCAGCATAATTTGCAATATTCGAAAACATAAAGCTGCGACAGCTACAACCTGCCGAATAATGCAAATTACGCTTCGAAAACGCAAAAGTAGGCACTTTGGGAAGCTTGAGCGCTAGATTGATCTTTCATCTAGCGCTTTTGACTGCTGAATAACCCCATCTTTGCGTTATCGAAAAATGAGAAGAAGCTCTTCAGCCTTGCAATCCTGGAAACGCGAGTCTACATTTCTCGATAATGCAAAGATGGGGGTTTTCAGCAGTCGATAGCGCTAAATAAAAGATCAGTCTAGGCCACAGTTGACCTCAAAAGTCCTATTTTTACGTTTAAGAGACGTAATTTGCATTATTCGCCAGCGTAATTTGCAATATTTGAAAACATATAGCTGCGACAGCTACATGCCGCCAAATAATGCAAATTACTCTTCGAAAACGCAAAAGTAGGCCATTTTGGAAAGCTTGGGCGCTAGATTGATCTTTCAACTAGCGCTTTTGACTACTGAATAACCCCATCTTTGCGTTATCGAAAAATGAGAAGACGCATCCCGCTACATTTCTCGATAATGCACAGATGGGGGTTTCCGGTAGTCAAAAGCGCTGGATACAAGATGAAACCAGGCCGCGAACGCCCTCAAAAGTTCTATTTTTACGTTTACGAGGCGTAATTTTTTAAAAACTTTGAAAGACTTTTGATAAACCACATCTTTGCGTTATCGAGAAATGAGAAGGAACGAGGAGAAACGAGTTTACATCTTAACAGTTTTTATGGCGAAGACGGAAATGAGATGTGTTATCGATACGAGAATACTTTATGTTTGGAACTAACGTTAGTTCGGACGAAAATAAGACAGCGTTTGTTTATAAAGAACTTACATAAAAATCAATATCGATTATAAATTCTTCATCTGTAGCGCCATTGTAACGTAAAAACAAGCTTAAAAATTTTTTGGCTACGTTAAAAATAAACGAATGCTCCTGGGACTGACTTTTATGGATAAATTTACATTAAAGTCAACACAATATGGCAGTACTGGTTGTGTTACATGAATCAATGCTAATGAAATGAACGGGAATTAATGACAATTAATTTGCATACTCAATCACTGAAATTATTCGACGAATTTTTCATTGCTGATTTACCATCACATTTAACTTGGCCTTTGATTCGCAATCAAGCATCGATCCAATGTTACTGCGAATCTTATCGCATTCTCTAAAATACATCGATCATGAATTTTCAAAGATACGTTTAGAAAATTCCACTTTGCCAGATAAGCTTGCAAGAGTTGCTTTTACTCGGGCAATATTTCAGAAAAGTCTTAGGAACAATCTCTGAAATCGTCGTGTCCTGCGCTGAAGACATAGTTCTCGAACGAGAAGAGGATTATTTTCATTCATGAATTCGACAGAAGTTTGGACATTCTTGGCTAAAGCGGCATCAATCAATGGCACTACTAATTTTGCACTCTCGCCAGATGCGCACGAACAGTCGCGTCTATTTCCCGAAGTTCTTGTTTACAAATGTCTTCGTTGCTCTTCTTGCCAAAAATCGATTCCACATATATTCGCTTGCGCGCAAATTTCATCCCGTTTGCACGGAAAACAATCTTGCACATGGTTGTGCAGCGGCTGAAAGTTTCTATTAGGTCGTTGCATGTGAAATGTTCCGTTCGTAACAGCAACTTTCAACGAACACGACGAGTCTTTCTATTATACTAAAAATATACTAAAAATTTTGAATTTTTTGGTCGTCCAACTTCCTCATTTATTAGATCGTCATGTATATTTTTCAGCGTTTGCTACCAATTTTGACTAAACATTTTCTCACACGTATAAAGGACAATCGCGTCGACTGATGTTGAAATAAACGTTATTTAAAAGTAAAATTGGATGTGTAAGTAGAAGCTAAAAAGGAATCGAAAGATTCGTACCTTCGTAATAGTATTTCTCGATTAAAACACTTCGTAAAACATGCATTCTCTAATCGATCATTTCATATTCATATGCAACGAGCTAATAACATTGCTAGTACACCGTGCGTAGAACAAATTCAGACATCGTGGGAGAATAAAGCATATGTGCACCAGTTTAAGGTGAAAACTGCTTACATCTTCGCTGTGCTTTCGTTACGCTTTACAGTGGAGGGGGTAGGCGAACTCGCTAAGATCGCACAGTTCCGTCCGACTTAGATCAAGACTGTACTCCAGCAATCATGAATAAACAACAGTCGTCTCGATGTAGTTATACTCTATTTATAGAAAAATTATTCGATTCTTCGTTCATACTTTTATCAGCTTTCTATTTCTGACTAGCTATACCCGGCCACGCGTTGCTGTGATTCAGTCTGGTTAAATGGAAAATAATGAAAAGAGAAAGCGCACGTTTCTAATATGTTTAATTTCACATATAAAAACACGCGCGTATTCGAATGCAACGTTGTGTCAAAATTTCAAAGCAACCGGTGAAGAACTTTCGGAGATTTCAGATTTCAAACAAACGAACATTTACATTCTCATTTATATAGATTAGGTGTAAAAACACGTGATTATTCGAATGCAACGTTGTGTCAAAATTTCAAAGCAACCGGTGAAGAACTTTCGGAGATTTCAGATTTCAAACAAACGAACATTTACATTCTCATTTGTATAGATTACATAATTAGGTATATAAAAACACGTGGGTATTCGAATGCAACGTTGTGACAAAATTTCAAAGCAATCGGTGAAGAACTATCGCAGATTTCAGATTTCGAACAAACGAATATTTACATTTTTATTTATTTGGATTAGGTGTAAAAACACGCGCGTATTCGAATGCAACGTTGTGTCAAAATTTCAAAGCAACCGGTGAAGAACTTTCGGAGATTTGATATTTCGAAGAAACGAACATTTACATTTTTATTTATACAGATTAGTTGTTCACCAACGTTGGGACTTCTCTATGAAACGAAGAACTCTTTTATAATCAGTGAGACGGGGTCATAAACTTAGATAACTCGCTATGATGAAAACTATTAATAGAGTTCAGATAGGTGAAGCGATTGGCAGTTCGTAGCAACACCCTTTTCTCTCACGGTAGAATCACTGTTTTCAATTGACACGACAGTTTCGACGATCCAGCTCGTGTCCTGCGTCATACAAGCCAGCAGTAAGAGTTCGGAGCCTCGCCTAAATTTAGGAACCGCGAGAATCTCGATTTTCGCCGTCGCAACTTATTTGCGGGACAGATTAATCCTACTATTTTCGCGGGGATCCAACGGCAGCCATGTATACAAGCTGTTTCATAAATGCATCGCGACGCTTGAGGCGGTAAATCAAATGACTAAAGCGAGTCACAAACATACATATGTCCGATATTGAAAAAAACCGTTTGAACTATTCAAAGTGCACACTTTGTACCTCGACACAAGCTACTGTACGCAGCTTCGTAATTAGATACGTATAAAAAACTATTCTGTATGCAACGCAAGCGAACGATGTGCACGATACCTTCAAGAAAGTATACAAAATACATTTAATACTATTCTGTATTTTCCAGTGGCGCACTTGAAAAATTAACATACACTGTTCAAATCGATAACTCCTAAACTAATTCACTATCGATCCAGGACACCCAGTACTTTTTTTTAAAGATCATATGAAAATGAATATTAATTGATTTAAAAAAATACAATTTCGTTCAACCCCTTTCTCGAGTCAGACTTGTGACGAAGATTCTTAACAGAGTCTAAGAAATATGTAATTGATGTCCTTTAAACTGAAATAAAATTCGATTTTGTTGTAGTTACACGATACAGGCATACAATAGACACAAACTTTTTTTTCCCTACGAATTTCTGGAGGACGACGAATTTCTAATCGCCACACCCACAGGGTAAATAGTAGTGCAAGGGGTTAAAATGTTCCCTATGAACTTTCTCTTGCAAGTTGTCATACAATTACTCGAGTTACATTTGCTCGAACAGTTACGTCGTCGGTTTATCGGGAACGTGCGAGCAGGCGAACGCAGGCGTTGATATGCATTTGTGAAACACCCTGTATATTCTCGAGCGCTAACGAGTACTCCCGTCCACGTTGAAGTAGCGTAATTGGTTTCGCGTAATCAATGTCGTCAAACGGCTCTCGACACGGAAACTCTCGCTCGAGTTCGTCAGGTCCGTTTCAATACCGTCTCATCATGTTTTTCGCAGTTCGGCAGACAGCGTCCGCCCTCTAGCGTCTTCCACGTCGACGAGCAACGAGATCTCGTCCCGAGGACCTAAAATCGCAGAAGTAGACGAGATCGGAATCTGAAGACTGAATGCAGAATCTCTTTTCGGGAAATTGTCCAAGAGCCTAAAACGATAGCTATAGTATAGATTTAGAAGATCGCTGTCGTGTCGTCATTGATCGAGATGCATGGAATCACACACCTGTTGTCCCATCAAGGATCCCAGAATGGCGACGCAAGGACCAACCACCAGAACCACGAGTCGAGAAGCTCGTCGAAAAGCTCGTCGAAAAGCTCGTCGACCTCGGACTCCAGGCACCACGATAGCAAGTTCCTTCACGAGCTGCTGAACCAGAAGCACATCCAGAAACGTGTGTCCCGCGGTTCCGTCAGCTCGACGTACTCTTATGGTTCCTCAACGTCCTACGGTTCCTCTCACGGCTCGAGCTCCTCGAATCACGGGCCGTTGTTCCACCATCCGGTGCAGGGCCACTCTGTGTACCACACGATCCACGGTGTCGGCCATCACCATCAATCCAACCATCATCATTACCACCCTCTTCAGCATCTGCATCAGATGCACCACAGTATCAATGGAAGGGCGTCTCCCACGTCGCCGAGCCCCACCGGCGACGAAGAGAAACGCCATCATCACCATCATCACAGTATTCAGGAGATGATCAAACATTTCGGGAGACGGTTAGGACACATGAGGAGGCAGAGCGAGTGCCAAGATTCGGTACCGCGAAAAAAGGAGGAGCAGGACTTTCGGAACAGGAGTCAGAGTCTAGACGGGGGAGCCAGGATCCCCAGCTTGAGGGATGCCGACTGCGAAACTACGTACAGGATCTACGAAAGCATACTCAGGCAAGGTAACCGAAACGACGATCGTCCTCCGATGGGTGCATCGGAGACCGGTTTAAAGGATCGAACAGAGAATTTTAGTGAAAGAAATAGAATATTAATGGCACAAAGGATTAATTTCGATCGCCTTGAAATATTTTGTCAAGGTCGCACCGTTCTGAACAACCTTTACCATCCCAGGGAAAGGTTCTTGTCGCACACGTTGAACAAAGTAAAAAGGCTTTGTTAACACTTTACCTATCGGAAGCCGATTACGGTAAAGTCGATATTACTGTCCTCTGTTTACACCAGGTTCTATGTCCAGTGCCAACTCACTCCACTGGCGGCGATGATCGATCTCGGTTCGGGTATATCGGTGTAAACATCACACATTGACTCGAATTAATCGAAATGTTAAACTTTCTCAATTTTCATTATTTTTTTTATGAAATTTCACTATCGTATTTCTGGTATCTTTCTGATTAATTTAAGTAAAATCGAGTCAAAATTAAATCTGTTAAATCGAGTTTCAAGCTTCGGTCGCAAGGAAGGACAGCGTATGGGAAAGAAAGAGACACTCATTCTGTCCTTCTCTATGTTCGGCTTCCCCTTTGAATTTCATTCTGTCCTTCTCTATGTTCGGACTCTCCTTCGAATTTCATTCTGTCCTTCTCTATGCTCGGCTTCTCCTTCTAGTTTTATTCTGTCCTTCTCTATGTTTGGCTTCTCCTTTGAATTTCATTCTGTCCTTCTCTATGTTCGGCTCCTCCTTTGAATTTCATTCTGTCCTTCTCTATGTTCGGACTCTTCTTCGAATTTCATTCTGTCCTTCTCTATGTTCGGCTTCTCCTTTGAATTTCATTCTGTCCTTCTCTATGTTCGCACTCTCCTTCGAATTTCATTCTATCCTTCTCTACGTTCGGCTTCTCCTTTGAATTTCATTCTGTCCTTCTCTACGTTCGGACTCTCCTTTGAATTTCATTCTGTCCTTCTCTATGCTCGGCTTCTCCTTCGAGTTTCATTCTGTCCTTCTCTATGTTCGGCTTCTCCTTTGAATTTCATTCTG
>CM052198.1:4141648-4154398 GCA_028455805.1 Lasioglossum figueresi | reverse complement strand
CCTTTGAATTTCATTCTGTCCTTCTCTATGTTCGGACTCTTCTTCGAATTTCATTCTGTCCTTCTCTATGTTCGGCTTCTCCTTTGAATTTCATTCTGTCCTTCTCCTTTGAATTTCATTCTGTCCTTCTCTATGCTCGGCTTCTCCTTCGAATTTCATTCTGTCCTTCTCTATGTTCGGCTTCTCCTTTGAATTTCATTCTGTCCTTCTCTACGTTCGGCTTCTCCTTTGAATTTCATTCTGTCCTTCTCTATGTTCGGCTTCCCCTTTGAATTTCATTCTGTCCTTCTCTATGTTCGGACTCTTCTTCGAATTTCATTCTGTCCTTCTCTATGTTCGGCTTCTCCTTTGAATTTCATTCTGTCCTTCTCCTTTGAATTTCATTCTGTCCTCTATGCTCGGCTTCTCCTTCTAGTTTCATTCTGTCCTTCTCTATGTTCGGCTTCTCCTTTGAATTTCATTCTGTCCTTCTCTATGTTCGGTTTCTCCTTTGAATTTCATTCTGTCCTTCTCTATGTTCGGCTTCTCCTTCGAATTTCATTCTGTTCTTCTCCTTTGAATTTCATTCTGTCCTTCTCTATGTTCGGCTTCTCCTTTGAATTTCATTCTGTCCTTCTCTATGTTCGGCTTCTCCTTTGAAGTAACAAAAATACGATCGTACACACCAACCTTACCGTCCACCATAAATACGACTGTTGGACAGTAATATCGACTTTACTGTAATAAGATTTTTAATAAATGTGCTGTACTAAGGGAAAGCATAGAAATTTTATTTTACATTGCAATCTTAAATGAAACTATTAGATCACGTTATCAACCTCAATGGTGACTCGTTAATTCGCAATGAAAATTGCTGTTGCCATTGAAGATTCTATTAAAATGTGTTTAGCAATGTACCATAGATTTTCCAAAATTATGCAATAATCACCGGTCGGTAATGTGTTAACACTAGATTTACCAAGGGTGATCAAAATTACTTGCTTCTGATTTGTTCTTTAAGGAGTATTAAAATTATAAGTATGTTTTCCCGAGAAATTGTTTTAGCGAACTTGTCTATTGAAGTTAACATTTAATTGTATCAGGTACGAAGTCTTAATAAATGCAATTTTGTCGTTATTAAAAGACAGATTATGCCAATTGCGTTTAATGCTCGGTAGTTCTAGTGTCAAGAATGTTGTTTAAAACGTTGACCTTGACCATATATTTCGAGAGCGTCCGAAACCTTCAGAAGCATCACTTTGTAAATAATTATGTACTGAATATTTGATTAGAAACAATTTTTTTGTTGGCACCTCGCGATGATATTCAATTTACAGAACGTATAATCCGATCCATAATTGCATAATTGCAACTACATTTAACACATGCAACCTCTTAACTATATGCAGTGCGAGTTAACCATGACTTACATACACGGCTTTCAACGTGCTCAGTACAGTATGTACTCTACAGGAAACATTTATTGCATCACTTAAATATTACGCAAATTATTATTTATATCTCTCCTGACGTTAATTACCGGTTATTTAACAGCTTCTGAAAATCTATGCGTAATCGTGAATCAACAAGAAAAGAAAATTTGAGCTCCTTGATAAAGCACAGCCGTTTCGAGACCTGTAAATAGATTTTTAAGTACGCAAGTGTTCAAATTTATTAACCCTTTATTTACTGACGGGACGTACGAGTCCCGTCAATTTTCTCATGTTACCGTATTAGTTTAAACGCTTTGAGACCCATTGGGACTTTGAAGTCTACTTCTATGAAGTTCGTTCTTCAATTGTTGGATGGTAGCACAAGCTTATTTCTCTTTGGAAGCTTGCTAGAGACAAGTATATGAGATGATGTAAGGCCAAGATGATGTAAGACCTAGAAGATTGAAAATCGTCCATGTGTTCGCATACATAAAATACTTATTTGTTTTGCATTTTGGTAGGTTATAATTTTTATTTATTATCATTAATTATATATATAATGTAAAATTTGATATGTTATGAACTTTATGTGAGCCTATATTATAAAATTATATACCATTTCATGGTTGAGATTTTCCATGTAATTAATGACTTTGGTGACGACTTATAATGAAAATTGTGCTATAGGGTGTTTACTTGCACCTAAATCAAGTATTTAAAAAAGTTAGAACGAATTTTAAGAACTTTTAAGAAATTCAGAAATAAAGGGTTAAAATGAACGTTTATTCCAAAAATTTGTAACGAGTTTAAACAAAATAGCTTGAGCATATTATTCCAAGTAGAAAATATTGTACTCTCACATACTTAACAATTTGGTAATCACCTTTCAAAATTTTTCTATCCGAACCTGGACTTGTTAGTTTTGTCACAGTGTTTATTGTTAGTTTTACAGTTAGTTTTGTATTGTACGAAAGGTTGTGTTTTTAAAGCTTCTGTTTACGCGATAATATCAGCTACATCTGTTTATTACGACACGCGGAACGATTGTTGGCAGATTCCTTGTGTTAACTTTTCGACTGCATACGATTACGCAATATGTTTTCGCAACGATCCACTGCACCTATTCTCTCGTTATTTTGATGTGCCAAATTGAATAATTTTGCTCTCTCGCGTTAGACACGTCGTTGACGCAGATGTTTAGATAGCAGGTGTATATCTAATACCGGGAAATGGGTTGTTAATGTTAGTTAATTAAACACTAACGCACATTGTTGGAACATACACTAAGCGGGCACGATGCAACTATAAAGTTAATCACGTATAACTTAACGTACAAGACGATAACTTCTTTAATACTGTACTATACGATTTAAACTTTTTTGGGAAACTAGAGCAATTAGTTTACTGCAGGATGCGAAAAGAAATTTTTTTAAAAATTGCGATCGATCGGAATTTTAGAAGAAATACTAAAAGTTGCATTTTACTACTTTTTTATGTGAGCCTACATTGAAAATTTAAAAAGTACGTTTTGTAGGTCTGTATCAATTATATGCACTGTAAAAGTTTCATGGAAATCGGTTGATGCGGGAAAAAACAGCAGTCATCAGAAAATCGTGAAAATCTGCAATTTTTACCATCTTTAAACGTTTGTAACTCATTGCAACGTCGACCGATTTTGACGAACTTTTCAGAATATGTTTCATTGACACAGATCTACGAAACGTATTTTTTAAATTTTCGATATAGGCCCACATAAAAAAGTTGTAAAATGTAACTTTTAGTATTTTTCTACAATTTTGTAAAATTTTTGTTTCGCATCCTATAGTAAACTAATTGCTCTAGCTTCCCAAAAAAGTACAAATCGTATAGTACAATATTAAAACAGTTATTGTTTTTTTAGAACGTCCGAATATTAATCCGAGTCACTGTAGATGTAAATAGGGGTTGCAGGTATTCGATGCAAATTCTCTGCAATAATTTTTCTATTCCAATATCGTTCAAACCCACGATCCTTTACAAACATTCAGGGAATTAGTAAAACAGTTGCAAACAATTTTTATCTTATACAAAATAAACTACATAAATCTCTCGCTCCTAATTATTCCAACTTTCTCTAGATCTTCTAAATTTAACAGGAAACTTACCACCGCCGGTCAAAAATGGCCGGTTTTAGATTTTTTATTTTACAACTATTGAAATTATAAAGGTGTTTCCATTGGAATTGATTGAGTACATTTTTTTCCAGTATATATTATACAAATAATTGTGTTAATTTACTAATAAAATACACATCGGTCACTTTTGATGGTCGGTAGTTTTAATGTTAACTTTCACACTGTGAGTTTAATCGATTTTATCAACGACTGTTTTATTTATGCTTGTTTGTATAAAGAATTGTTTTGAATTATACATTAAATGATTAATCCCGAGGAAATCATTCGCGAATGTATTTGGAGTAAAGGAACTGCCATGGGGGGCGCATCAGTTTTTAACAACAGAAAGCGCTTCGTAAAATTAATAAACGGCGATGCTGTAGGCTTCGCGATGCACGTTGCATGCTGCACGTTGCATGGTGCACGTTGCACGCTTGCAACCACGGCTACACAGTTCGTCGACGCAGTTCTCTCGAATCCCATTTGAGACTTTACGACCCAAGGTCGACGTTGAACTCGACGCCTAAAATAACTCGGCCCGTCGAGTGACAACAATTAATATTTTCTATTAATTCGTAACGCCGGCCGGGTTCACTCGAATATTAATCTACTGAACGAGTGCAAACGAAATAGTATCAACCAGTCAGGGCATAGTCCAGTGAACAAAGTGTATATCAAAGTTGCAGGTTAATAAAAAATATTAATCGAAAACATTAACGCTAGAACTATCGAATAACAAATACAACTAGCATATATTGCTTTGTAATAATGATAAGATATCTTTTCAAACCTTATATCATTTTTATTTTAACATGTGCATAAAGTGGTGGGGATATTCGTTTTTCTTAGATCCTACGGTTTCCATTTTTTTTTAGATCAAAGCTTTACTGTACATTGCTTTATAATAATGACGAGATTGCATTTATGCAGATTTCGTGCAATTTCAATGCCAATGTGTGCTTCGATAAAAATGTTCACTAAAAAATTTCCGTTGAAAACACGTTTATGATTTCAGTCTTTCAAAGTCTTTTACAAAAAATAAAGTAATTCGAACAAAACTGTGAAATCGATTGTAGAAGTCGACAATGATTTTTGGAACTTCTCGAGGAGACGCTGAACAGTTTAACAGAAATTAATATTATTAAAAAGTTGATAAAGAAATTTACAGATTTCTGGGTTTTGCCAGAAGGTTATATTTTTCTAGTTTGCGTGAACGCATCGTTTCACAAATAATTGTGAGTTCCGAGACAAATGGATCTGAAAGATTTTTTTTATTCGGAGCAGCAACGAATCCTGTAGCTCGTTCAGATTTCTGTTCTTTCTCCTGGCCGCATTGATCAAGATAATTGCTCCGTCTCGTAGCGATACTTCGCCGGCGCAAGCGCTGTTATTTTCTGAAGAATGTCGGAAACTCGTTGTCGAGGTACAAACGATTAGGAGTTGTCGCGTGTTATTGGACTCGTGGGATCTTTTTGACCAATGCCACAGTTGATCGCGATCGAAGAGCACGTTATGACCGAATCTTTCTATGCGATCAGACCTGGCCCAGGTAAACAATTGCTATATCAACATACTACTACGAAATATCGATTGCCCAGTACGAATCCAAATTAAAGCATAACTCGAATTTATTAGCGGAAGGATTGATTACGTTGCTCGAGGGCTCAGTCAATTATTTTTTTAACTAGTTAAAAACAAGCACTATTATAATTTTTTGGCCTAAAAGTCTCACGGCGGTTAACATATTATTTAAATCGTTATAGTATACAAGTATCACTGAATTTTTTGTACAATTTACTATGATTTGATTTATTACTCAAGACAGATTAAATACAATATTATTGTTAAAACAATTATCACGAACGCTAAAATGAGAGCGATGCAATCTGAATTTAAATTTACTATAGTACACAAGTATCACTGAATTTTTTGTACAATTTACTATGATTTGATTTATTACTCAAAATAGATTAAATACAATATTATTGTTAAAACAATTATCACGAAAGCTACAATGAGAGCGATGCAATCTGTATTTAAAATGATTATAGTATACAAGTATCACTGAATATTTTGTACTATTTACTATGATTTGATTTATTACTCAAGATAGATTGGATACAATATTATTATTATTAGTACAATTATCATGAACGTTAAATTGAGAGCGAATGCAATCTGTATTTAAAATGATTATAGTATACAAGTATCACTGAATATTTTGTACTATTTACTATGATTTGATTTATTACTCAAGATAGATTGGATACAATATTATTATTAGTACAATTATCGTGAACGTTAAATTGAGAGCGAATGCAATCTGTATTTAAAATGATTATAGTATAGTATCACTGAATATTTTGTACAATTTCCTATGATTTGATTTATTACTCAAGATAGATTGGATACAATATTATTATTAGTACAATTATCATGAACGCTAAATTGAGAGCGATGCAATCTGTATTTCCGGTGTTATTTAATATAATGTTAAGTAATTTTTCATTGAACGACAGCGGCAGCGGAGAATGTAATTCGAAGGGAACTTTGTTTGCCAGTGTGAACGATAGTGTTTTGAATTCGGGTGATTAGCATGGTATGTTGAGGGAGAGAGAGCAAAGTGTATCTAGTAGACGCTACATAGTTCAGTAGAATGATTTGTCACGGTTCAAGTTGCAATGTTTACATTATATAATAGCTCGTATAATTTTCCTTCGATACGGTAACCTTCGTGACAGTAATTAAGCAATTAATCGATTATTGCATTTAGTCATTCGTATCGTATCAGTATACGTAAACTGTCTACAACGAAGTAAATTTCTATGAAATTCGATGGAAATGTTGCGCATGTTTTCTTCCTACTCGTAGCGAATTAGTCTAACGATGAATTCACCGATTCATCATGAATTACCGCCCTTCCGAATGATTCTGAAAAAGTTGATTACAAAATAAATGGTCCATTGCCTTCCATTGGATAAGATAAAAAGTGGATAAAGTTCGATATTTTGTTTACTCTCCCCTTAATCTAACGAACCTCTCAATAAAAAACACAAGATTCTGTTTATCGCATATTTTAATGAATTTATTAATAAAGCCTTGAATTTAAAGAAACATCTACACGTTTCAATAATCTCAAGACTCTACGAGTGTTTACACGAAGTCAGATTTTCTTGTAGACGATTGCACAGAATTGAAAAACAGCCGCGCTCGATTTAACGCGTCGAGTCTGTTTTATGAACTACGATGGCAACGATCAACTGAATTTCTTTAAACAATTTGTTAATTATCTTCTAAAAATATCACAAAATTTCTCTGAATGTTCATTCTTTGCTCGCTAATATATTCATTTATTGTCTTAAAATGAGGATTTGTGCACACAAATGTGTTAAATACAAAAGGTTTTAAATAAATAATCTATACATTTTGGTTGGCTACATAAGGATTAGTCCTTTGCACTCCTTTGTCGAGTGTGACTCGACACTGGAGAAAGAAAAATGCAAATAAAATGTGTTTTTATATGTATTGGGTTCTTCCTTTATTCATTTGTCTTACTTTTTAGTTAAAAACAAATATAAATTACAACAAAGTTTGAGAGAGCTGTACTTAATATGACTGGTAAACAAAATTGTTTAAAATAAGTAGCAGTCAAGGAACTGTCCCTTGAAGTAAATTTCAAATAAAACGCTTAAAATAGTAGGGAATCGTTGGCAACAAAATCGAAAAATAATTCGGAGTGCAAAGGGTTAAGACAGATCTCGAGAATTTTGAAAATATATTCGAAGGAACGGTCTCCGCGTATTAGATCGAAGAGGTACATAGCTCGAAATAATACAAGCAACGTAATAAAGGGGAGAACCCCAACTCTGGAAATTATAGGGTGAAAGAAGATCAGGCAAAACAGGGTCACAGAACCGGTTTTGAACCCGGATCTTACGTTTTTCGGGCGACTGATCTAATCGGTCAAGCTACACAAGCTTTGTGCGAGTCTCTTTTATCTAAGCCTAACCGGGGGAAATGGATCCCAAGAATGCAGCCAGGTTAAATTGGTCATTCATCGAAAACTCGATACCCAATATTTTGGTCGAACGAAAAATATAAGATTCCCAACGATACTCGAGCATGAACTAATCTTTTATAAAATAATGTAATAAAAACTCGTACGTTCTTATCCCATTTTCATTTGTTTTCATTTTATAACGTGATTACAATTAAACAAAATTTCATCCATTAACATTTCGGTGATGACTATTCTCGCGTTAATAAATGTTCGAAAATACCGCCATTGATCTCTAAACATTTTCGGCTTCGTCCACAAAAGGCGGCTGTTGCTCTCCTGATTGAAAAAAAAATATCATATCAACTCATATGAGGTTTTTTTACATTATTTTCCTGTGTAGAATCCACTCCTGGTGTTCGGTCCGTTCCTCTCGACTCACCCTATATATTATAGATTAATAAATAATAAAATATATTCGCTCCAACAAAGTTAACCCTCCGTGGGCAGTGTTGAATTTCTTTCTGTCCAATATTTATTCTTTCCCATTAATATTTTAAATATTTGATGTTCCAACGATTATACAGGCTGACCCAAAAATGTTCTGCTTCCCTGAAAGGGATGATTCCTGAGATAGATATTTCGATGGCGGGGGGTGGAAATGCAATTTTCGGGTTCTAGGTCGACTCGTAACGCTTAGTATGAAATACACTATTGACACAGCTGAAATTCGTAACGTTTGTTGGCCTATATATTAATGCAACTCATCGCTCACCTACATCCAAAGTTCTGACTCGATCCGTCAATTGATCGAGTGCCAAACATACATGCACAACCGATAACGTTTCATTTTCACGTATTAGACACACCATGCCAGGATTCCGTTATGTACATAAATCGATATTTCTCTAAGCTATTTCCATTGGTGATCGAACTATGTTATCATCTTGACTAATCTGCAACACTTTCAAACAAAACAGAACATTTCTTACATTTTTATATGATTTTATTTTTCGTTAATGTTCATGGATTGTTTCAATCTATTCTGATTTAAAGAAATCAGAGTCATTTGTTTCCTAAGAAATGGATGATCGATTAAAATGTATTTCACACTATTTTGATAATTAGACTGTGCATTTTTATGCATTTATAAAGAACACAGTAAAGTCGCGATAGTTTTCCAAAGGCTGTGTTCTGCACGGAGAAATATCGTGTAGCGACACTATTTTTTATGACTGCCTCGACCGCGCCGAGAGTACAAACGAAACCGAACGTAGAAAAGGACAGCATGTAAATACAAATCGCGCGGCCGAAGCGTATCGGTGTGAACCACTACTAATCCAATTATAAAACTTCTTTATTTTTAATTATTTCTTTATGGGACTTTCGCCAACTTATTTCTGGCATTTTTCGGATTAAAATTACACCAAACACGATATAATTTCAACTGTATTTAGTGGTTTAAATCGACGATGAAAGTTTCGAACGCAACGAAGAACAGCGTATTGGAAAGAAAGAGACATTCATTCTGTCCTTCTCTATGTTCGGCTTCTCCTTTGAATTTCATTGTCCTTCTCTATGTTCGGACTCTCCTTTGAAGTAACAAAAATACGATCACAAACACCAACCTTACTGTCCACCATAAATACGGCTGTTGGACAGTAATATCGACTTTACTGTAATGCAGTTTTGCATAAAGTCCGCGGTCTATAAGTATAAGTAGTGTTAAAAATGTTGCGTTCAGATAATCATTTTTGTTTTCGTTCTGTTCACACTTTGGCTGTCTTGTTTTCAGCAATTTGACGTCTCGCGTCCTAAAAAATTTCGATCAGATTCGGTCGCCTGTGTGTGTATTATTTATCGTGCAAGATATTCGTACATATCTACGGGGCTCGTCGTTGACGAAAACGCGTTGTCGGTGTGACCGTCGACGGACAGTGATAACGTCGACGGGAATGCAGCAGTGAAATAAATACCGACGATAAGCTGGAGTATCGCGTTAACATTTCGAGCTGAGAAAGCGAGAGTTTTATATGTAAAACCTGATCCGGTGACCTTCGTCGCTAGACACAAACACGTAGTCTTTCTATTTTGCGCTTCGCCAACCCACTTTTGTGATTCGTAATTTATATTGATGTTTTTCACGTTGTGTTTCTTCCCTCGTCATGTTTGTTTACTTCGTGAATGACCTTCAAGATCCTGCGATTTGTCGACCATGAATTTTCGTCACGCGACCATATTAATCCTTAGCAGTCGAGGGATGACTCAGAGTCACCAATAAAAATTCCTGTACCAGTATTCGCAAATATTGTTTACGTTATTAAATATGTTGATATCTAATCTATTACTACACATTTCAGTACTGAATGAGATATTATATCAATTTCATATCCGTAAAATGAAAAAAATCATACACAATGGAATTATTCTAGGCCCCGGAAGAAATGTTTAATTTTCAAGTTGAAATACCGCGGTCACATTGACCGGTTTTTTTTGTAGATTAGTTATTAAAATTATAAAAACGCTTTAAAAACCGTACAAAGTTTAAGTAAATTCAATCTTCTACTTCTATGAGACGTTTCACTTTTCACTATTCTGTAAACCTACTACGAGAGGTCGAATGACCTATTTTAGATTTTTTATTTGACGATTATTGAAATTGTAAAGGTGGTTTCATGGGAATTTATTGAATATATATTTTGAGTCCAGTATATATTATATTAAAACTTACATAAAATATAAATAAATTTAATCTTGTTATTTTTATAATACTATACACGTCGGTCACTTTTGATGGCCGGAAGGTGGTGTTTAGTGTTAAAGATATACTACACCGCCAAGATAAAAAAAGTGCATCTGCATCCATATTCAATGCAACATTAGCACAAGGTACCATCAGCAGAGCTCAGGAATCCGTTCTTGCTAATGAAAGTCATATTAATTTGTAATCCGAGCATACTGTAAACATAATACGTATTTTTCTTATGTCTATGTATTACGTATGTCTTATTTATTACGCATGAGTTACTCGCTTTACATATACAGTACAAAGTATTCGTACACCTTTTAAAATAGAATAACTTTTTTATAATTGTACCAAATGACCTGATTTTTTATAATCAATTAGAAGCATTGGTTTACGAAATGATATGCAAAAAAGGTTTCTCCAAAAATGATAATTTACAATGTTACATGCAAAAATAAAAAAGGCATTTTTCAATACTTTTTTTATTTGGGCTCTCAAAGAAAATTTAAAATATATGTTTGTAGATCTATGTTAGTTACAGACATGTTAAAAATTTCGTCGAAATCGATTAACATGCACACGAGCTGCAAGCGGTTAAAAATGGTGGAAATCGTAGTTTTACACGACTTTTGATCAGTTTCTGCTTCAAATCCACAGAATCGTACATTTGTCGTTGCGTGTCGTTTCTTCCTGTGTCAACTGCGATTTCGATAAAATTTTCAGTATATGTATAACTAACATAGATCTACAAAACATATATTTTAAAATCCATATATTTAAAACCCAAATAAAAAAGTTAAAAAAAATTCTTTTTTCATTTTCGCACGAAACCTTGTAAATTGTAATTTTTGGGAAATCTTTTTTGCATATAATTTCGTAAACCAATGCTTCTAATTGATTATAAAAGATCAGGTCGTTTGGTACAATTATAAAAAAGTTATTCTATTTTAAAAGGTGTACGAATACTTCGTACACACACTGTACATGTACACAGTTTCATCGAAATCGATCGAAGTTGTTATGAAATATAATTGATTACAAATAGTAAAGATTCAAAGATTTTTACATCTTACAATACTCGTAACATTTTTATGCGTCAACCGATTTCAATGAAACTTTTTAAATTTTCATTACAGGCACAGACAAAAAATTTATAAATCTGAACCTTTACTTTTTCCTTCGCAGTTGCGACCAGTAACAATTAAAAAATAATAATTTACACATTAGCTAGTGAACTAATATTTCTACGATCTCAAAAGAACTCATATTGTTGGGACCAATTTTGAAAAAGTTATTTGTTTTTGAAAGGTGTAGGAAACTTCGTACACCCACTGTATCTCGCTAAAACATGTACCATTTTATTTAAAAAACTGCAGGTCACCTTCGTTTCTCGACAAATATTGTGAATATAAAATATTGTCGTAAGTTATGCTGATGTTTTTATCATATACTTCTTGTACACATGTTTGTTTTAAATGTCTGCGGTCTACAGGCTATATATAATTACGTCCACTTCGGAAATAGAATGAACAGCTGTTATGATCATTAGTACAGCTTGTAGGAAAACCGCTGTTTTAATTTACAATTGGAATTTACAGACGACAAGGAAAAGTGAGAACGAAAAATTTAATGCCTCTCTGGCATTTATTCTTTGATAACATTTTTGTTTCACTTCACACCTTACGGAATTCATTGTAACGTAAAGTAACATCCATAAATTTATTTGAAACACTTAAACACATATGACTGTTTTGAACATTTTGAAGTTCGTATGCAGCAACCTAGTGTATGCGTCATCGAGTGCGAATATGTTAAAGAATTCCAGAAGCAATTGCACAGAAAAACATTATCGAATGTGATTCACACTTTATAAATGAGCCGTTTATTCTGGAAGTGGCCTAAGTCCATTTAAGTTTAAATTGAGATATTTATGAGTTTGCGTTTCAATGAAATCAATAATATACGTATAGGATACCAATGTGTCACACTCCTTAAGTGTATCTAAGAGAGTTAAATTTACAATTCCTATCAAAATAATTAGCAATTATTAAGTGAATAATATGTGTCTTCTTACCAAGAATGAACAATTTTTTTACCCTTTTAAAAATTGCATCCTTCAAAAATCTTGTTGATATGAAATCTTCTTGTTTCATTTCATTTAAAATAAAGTTATTACCTTTCCGGCACTTCTTGATAACATTGTAATAATCTTCGGGGACAAACTGTAAATTCTTGTTTCTTTAATGACATTTCTACGCATTTCTTATTCCTACACATGTATTTCAAGTGGTACAAACTGAAAATGGACTTAGGCCACTTTTAAAATAAAAATTTGTATCATTCTATTAACCAGCTAGTTTTCTTTTTACAAAATCTTTGTGATTTTATATATTTCAGTTACAATTTACTTCAGAATGCAAAGATAACGTAGAAATGTAAATA
>CM052198.1:4124080-4138965 GCA_028455805.1 Lasioglossum figueresi | reverse complement strand
TCGGTTGGTACAATTACAGAAAAGTTATTCTATTTTAACAAGACATAGTTTAAATTTTCTTCAAGGTCCCAAATAGAAAAGTTTAAAAAAATGCCTTTATTATTTTAGCATGTAGCCTTGTAAATTATAATTTTTGGAAAATCTTTTTTGTAAACCAATACTTCTAATTGATTATAATAGATCAGGTCGTTTGGCACAATTATAAAAAAGTTATTCTATTTTAACCTTTAACTACCCGCGCCCTGAATGTTCACGTACTTTTTACACCAGCGCGCAGGTAGTTAAAGGTTAGAAGGTGTACGAATGCTTTGTACACTCATTGTACATACTTGTAAAAATCTTTTACGAAGAGAATGCAACGCTTCACGTTATTCGGAAACCCATGAAGTTTCCTTGTTATCATGTTTTCAGTTACAGTCGCGTCGACTCGAAAGATAAACATGTCGTATCTGCTCGATCGCGATTGACGGAGCTGTGTATTACATAAGGAAAGCGAAGAAAAATGGACAAATATTGTCTCACGTGCGTAGAATCGTGTTTTCGTTCTGTCTTCTGGCCAAAGAAATGATTCGATAAACATTCGTTCGTGTATTATTCTTCCCCGATTCCCCACGTATCGGATCACACACAGTTTTTTTTATTTGATCTCTGTCAACGAGTTTTCTGTTACAAACGTGCGTGCTCGGAGCCTGGATCCCATTGTGTTTCACGGATTCGGTTTACGGTTCTATTGCGCAATGATAACCGTTTGTCAGCTTGCACAAGTTCGTTGCGTAAGGGAAAAAGGGCGAAGGGTATTACTGTTTCGTCGTCGCCGATCCTCCCGTGCGAAAAACCCAAGGAAAAAGCGTGAGTCAGACGCGAACTCTGGACACGTTCGAACGTGGACGCAATTGAAATGTAAATAACGAGTCACGTTTTACGTAACCCCACAGAAGATTGTGCACGTCTGCTCATAAATTGTGTTAAATTGTAACGAGTTAAGGTCACCACTGTAACTCCGTTTGGCTTAATCCTAACGATTGCGGCCGAACTGCGAGCGTACGTGTCCGCCACGCAGAAACAAAAAGAATCCAATGGCTCGACCTCTCGACCAAGCGCGATTCAAATCGAACGGCATCCCGATATTTCTGACCGTCGAACTCGATAATCTACACCCCACCCAATTTCACAAATACATCGCATCGCGAGAACCGGTGCGACGAAGATAGACCAGATAAATTGGGATAGTTTTCCACAATTGTTAATCAAAATTAACGAGTAAACTAACTAACGTTACCTTGCTGTAGCACAATGTGCGTTAATAATTAATTACACTGCGGATCGCCTTTAAACGCCATGTTTTTACATCATTATCATCTTTATCATTTTTTAAATTCATCCGATAGTTTTTATGCGGACAGGTTAAACGAAGTTTCGTTGTACACAAA
Source organism: Lasioglossum figueresi (assembly GCA_028455805.1). NCBI lineage: Eukaryota > Metazoa > Arthropoda > Insecta > Hymenoptera > Halictidae > Lasioglossum > Lasioglossum figueresi. Next base: position 4,137,535 of record CM052198.1, on the reverse strand, counting down.
AAGTTTTCTGCTATGTAGTACAGTATGCGCATTAATAATAATTAATTACACTGCGGATCGTCTTCAAACGCAATTTTTTGATATCTTTATCATCTTTATCATTTTTTTAATTCACCAAATAGTTTTTATGAAGACAGGTTAGACAAAGTTTCGTTGTACGCAAAAACTTTTCTGCCATGTAATACAGTATGTGCATTAATAATAATTAATTATACTGCGGATCATTTTCAAACGCAATTTTTTTACATCTTTATCATCTTTATAATTTTTTTAATTCATCAAATAGTTTTTATGAAGACAGGTCAGACAAAGTTTCGTTGTACGCAATAACTTTTCAGCTATGTAGTACAGGATGTGCATTAATAATAATTAAATACACTGCGGATCGTCTTCAGACGCAATTTTTTTTACATCTTCATCATTTTTTTAATTCATCAAATAGTTTTTATAAAGACAGGTTAGACAAAGTTTCGTTTTACACAGAAACTTTTCTGCTATTTAGTACAATGCGGATCGTCTCCAACGCAATGTTTTTAGATCTTTATCATCTTTATCATCTTTATCATTTTTTTAATTCATCAAATAGTTTGTTTGCAGACAGGTTAACAAAGCGTCGTTGTAAACAAAAACATTTCTGCTATGTAATACAGTATGTTCATTAATAATAATTAATTATACTGCGGATCGTCTTCAAACGCAATTTTTTTTACATCTTTATCATCTTTATCATTTTTTAATTCATCAAATAGTTTCTATGAAGACAGGTCAGACAAAGTTTCGTTGTACGCAAAAATTGTTCTGCTATGTAGCACAGGATGTGCGTTAATAATTAATTACACTGTGGATCGTCTTCAAACGCAATTTTTTTACATCTTCATCATCTTTATCATTTTTTTAATTCACCAAATAGTTTGTATGCAGACAGGTTAGACAAAGTTTCGTTGTACGCAAAAATTGTTCTGCTATGCAGTACAGGATGTGCATTAATAATAATTAAATACACTGCGGATCGTCTTCAAACGCAATTTTTTTACATCTTTATCGTCTTTATCATTTTTTAATTCATCAAATAGTTTGTATGAAGACAGGTCAGACAAAGTTTCGTTGTACGCAAAAATGGTTCTGCTATGTAGCACAGGATGTGCGTTAATAATTAATTACACTGTGGATCGTCTTCAAACGCATTGTTTTTAGATCTTTATCATCTTTATCATTTTTTTAATTCATCAAATAGTTTGTATGCAGACAGGTTAAAAAAGTGTCGTTGTACACAGAAACTTTTCTGCTATGTAGTACAGGATGTGCGTTAATAATTAATTACACTGCGGATCGTCTATAAACGCAATTTTTTTAATTCATCAAATAGTTTTTATAAAGACAGGTTAGACAAAGTTTCGTTGTACGCAAAAACTTTTCTGCTGTGTAGTACCTAAATTGTGGTTCGTAGCGGTGTCCTCTTTGCGTCATGATTTTGATCAATCTGTCTTCTGCAGAGCTAATTTATCTGCAGAGCTAATTTATCTGCAGCTTTTCTGCTCGTGCCTTGATCGCGATTCGTCAGACACTCGGTTCCGGGTCTTGATCTACTTGCAATTTCAGTTTAACGAAGATAATGGATGAATTACAGGAGCGATCAGGAGGAGTTCTCTGGATCCTGGTGCAAGAAGGTTCTCCCTGGGCACACCCGCGATACCTCATCGAGCCTCCGACGCCTGTCTAGACCCTGTCCACGCTGCCATACTCTTCAGGGACGCGAGAGGGGTAAGTCGAGCTGTTACTCAAACTTTAATTAGTTCCGAAGCGATTTCCAGTGCCATTCATGTTTACGTTCCTTCGATGGATATCCAAGGGAAATATCTTTATTTTCACTGCTAATTTTAACGTCTCCATTGATCGTTCCCAGATCTCTCAGATTCAGCGACACGTTGTTTGTGTGTTACGACTTCTGGAACGTTACCCTTTATACAGGGTGTTCGTTTGAACACTTTCCAGCCGAATACAGTAATGCCCCGACTACTGTCGTGCGTTTATATTACGTTCCTTGACGAGTGCCTAACCACTCCCCACCTCGCCGAAGGCTGCGACGATCGATCTCGGCTCGGGTATATCGGTGTAAACACCACACATTGACTCGAATGAATCGAAATTTTCAACTTTCTTAATTTTCATTATTTTTTAAATGAAATTTCACTATCGTATTCCTGGCATTTTTCCGATTAATATAAGACCAAACACGATATAATTCCAATTGTATTTACTGGTTAAATCGGCGATTCAAGTTTCGGTCGCAAGGAAGGACAGCGTATTGGAAAGAAAGAGACTTTGAAGACTTCGGCTTCTCCTTTGAATTTCATTCTTCCTTCTCTATGTTCGGCTTCTCCTTTGAATTTCATTCTGTCCTTCTCTATGTTCGGCTTCTCCTTCGAATTTCATTGTCTTTCTCTATGTTCGGCTTCTTCTTTGAATTTCATTGTCTTTCTCTATGTTCGGCTTCTCCTTTGAATTTCATTGTCCTTCTCTATGTTCGGACTCCCCTTTGAAGTTACAAAAATACGATCAAACATGTACCAACCTTACTGTTCACCAAAAATACGTCGTTTGACAGTAATCGGGACATTATTGTATCTCGAAAAGTATGAAAGATATTAAAAAAGTGTAAAACACGTGTCCAAGGATTTCGACGGGGAAAGAAGGGGGCAATATGATGGTGTTTTCAAGGCCAACTTTGCTCTTTAAAATGAGAACCTATATTTTTTATTATGGGATCTTATTCCACGTAAAAAGACCAGCAATTTTCGTAGGATACTTTTTTTTATCTGCGCACTAGTTTCGGAGATATTTAAAGAGACGTAGAGCGAGTCATACTTATACCGCGAGAAAGATTGTAATTTCTTTATAACTGTAACAAATTGTCAAAATGTTCTCCGTTGTTTTCTAAACAATAATACAGACGATTCTCAAATGCCGAACGAACATTTTTGAAGGCATCTGTTGTATTAGCTCTACATTCCTGTACAATTCTGCGACGCAAATCGTTGGTTTTCCAGTTGTACAAGCACGTACCGTTTGAAAACAAGATTGTCCTCTATTGATCTCTTGTTTATGTTGTCTGTCTTTCAAATCAAATGTCATTCCAACAGATACCTTCACAAATGTTCGTTCAGAATTTGAGAATCGTCTGTATTATTGTTTAGAAAACAACGGAGAACATTTTGAAAATTTGTTACAGTTGTAAAGAAATTACAAAATTTTTCATTTGTATTTGGATGCTGTTTCTGGCGATCGACGTAGGAAACTTTAATTATGCAGACAGTTTCGCTGTTCAACGGTCACGTATGCGTTACATCACAATGAGATAACGTAACTCAGTTTTTGAAAGAACGAACTTAAGCCAGATACAGATCTACTATCAATTTCTATCTTGAGGATGCCAAAGCAACACATTTACGTGTTTAAAGCTTGAATAAAGTACGAAGTGTGCTCGAAACGCAACGGGAATTTTCATTTTTCGGACCAGAATTTTATTCATTCGTCTACGTAAATGTTATTATCCCCTTCAAAATAATCTCCGTTAGATGTTACACATTTATGCCAGCGCTTTTTCCAATTCCTGAAACACTTCTGGAACTCGATCTTTGGAATAGCTTTAGCTCTTTCAGCGATGCGCTTTTAACCCTCGAACAACGGACGATTCTTAAAGTTATATAATTGGCAATGCTTAGAACCATTCACAGGTCGAATTAATAATTTTAAAAAATTTATTTTTGATGATATCTCGTGTAGACACATTAGTCTTTTCGATATGCTCGATGAAACAGTTATTCGGTTAGTTTAATTGCCACAAATCGAGAACTTAAATGACAGTTCGGACGTCCCCGATCAAAAATGACTACGGCAAATAATAAATAATCCTATTTATTTTAAAGCACGTGTACAACTTTGAAAATAAAATATTTTATTTCATGCAGTAATTTTTGAAAATAAAAGGAGGCTGGGGCATCGTTACAGTCGGTTTTGGCTAAAAAAATCACGAACAAACAGTGAAGTGCGAGCATGTGCGTTATCGCGATGCAAAAACCATGAATTGTTCCGTCACGAACAATCGCTGATCGTACGAAAACACATGTAACCTTCTCGGAAGCTGACAATAGACTAAACATAGAATACGACAACCAATATACAAACACTTTTCTGACATGTTTACCGACACAACAAAAAAGAAATGGCTTGAATCGGACTGACACAACCCGCGAAATTATAAAATTATTAATGTTAATCACGAAGCTAGCGAGTAGTTTTATTACCAGCGTTTTTCCCTTTTTCTGTTACGTATACTTAAATTTCAAAATATTCTTAATTTGTTAAAGAAAGATTCACAAACACAATTCTAGTAACCGTTGATGATCTGAATGTAGATCGAAACGTTGGAATTACTTTGATAATTTGCAAAATGGCTTTGTAAATTAACACATCACCGACCGGTGATTATAGCACAATTTTGAAAAATCTATGGTACATGGTTAAACATTTTTTAATAAAACCTTCAATAACAACAGCAATTTCCATTATGAATTAACAAGTCACCCTCAATAACGTCATCTAATAGTTTCATTTAAGATTGCAAAGTAAAAGAAAGTTTCTATGCTTTATTTTGGTACATCACAATTATTGGAAATCCTATTAATAGGCTTTCGGTGGGTAAAGTGTTAAGTAACAAATGATCGAGCCCTTGCGCCGAAAGCATTAACAATTTTATAGTAGTCTGCGGATGTTTGAGCAATTAAAAACCTTTATTAGCCACTTTGCAGAGGCTAGAACCAAGCAGGATTATCCATTAAGGCTGATATCGAGTTTCAGTCACACAAAATTCGCAGTCTAGCGATTATATGCAGCTGTAATGATGGCGTCCAGAAATTATTAACGTCGTTTACTCGATCGAGCGGGTCAGCGACCGAACTTGAAGGCAACAGAGATCTCGGGTTGGAAATTTGCAATGCAACATTGTGAAATCTACCCGTCAGGACTTATATTGATCGAATAGCTCGTATATTAAAGGTTGACATGAAATAAGGAGTTCAACTCGGTGGGAGGGTCTCTCTCTTTCACTTCTTTCCTCTCGTGACCTCAAGTTCTTGGTGCGACCAATTTTTATATAAATTATCGGGTAGTTCAGCCGGGATACTGGTGCACTTATGTGTACAAGGCCCTGTTCATATGAATTATCTGCGTTGCACATTCGCGACGCGTTGTTGTTTCCTTTGGAACACTCTTTGATCGGTAACGAGACGAGTGTAACGGTACATCGCAAGTCGCAGCTCCCATAAGTTTGTTCGCTTCGACACGTAGTCCTCCGAACGATTTACTACATATGCATAGTCTGTAAATATCGATTCGTCGAAAAGCGAGACGGACAATCTGGGTCACGATGAAAGCTCGAAATGTAAAGAAGGCAAGTTCACGGAGAGATTTCTAGAGGAGTAGACTCCCTTTTTCTATAGTTGTTTCTATCGTATCGCGAACTAGGTCGAGGTCACTCTTTCTCTCGGCGCATCTCGTCCTATACAGCCGGTTGACAAAGGCTTCTCGCTGATAAGGCGCATTTTAATTACCTTTCTTTCGCCAATTATGCGAATCGAAAGTGTTCGTCGTATCGACAGTCGGTAAACCCGCCGCAATCGATAAAACAGACTTTCTGTATTACCGATGAAGGGTTACAATGAGAACTTACCAACCGTCGATAACGTGAAATTGCTTACGAATGATAAGTCAGGAATTTATAATATCATTCGGGAATCCTCGAAGCGGGCATTACAAATTTTGTTTAACTTTTTGGCATTTTTATAATTACTATTTGTAGTAGGCAACGACAGAATAGGAAATTGATTTTAGTCTTTACTCCGAATGGTATTCTAAAACATTAATCTGTAAACATACAGTGTTACGATAGAATAGGAAATTGATTTTAGTCTTTATTCCGAATGGTATTCTAAAACATTAATCTGTATACATACAGTGTTACTTATTTTTCGTTATTTTGGGTTTCATTGATATTTTGGTAACACTGTTCCGATGACGTTTTTACCGAAAACTCTTGTTCCGCAGTTCCCACTAACTTGCTCGCACAGAATCTCATTCTTGCGTGTACTACTAATTGCGTAGCATCGAGATTCAGTAATTTTTGGAAAGCCTCGAATTTATTTCTGTCAGCTTGCAATCGTGCAAAACACGTGCGTCGATTTACGCAACCTGCACGTGTTCAATAAAAGCAGATCTGATAGTGACAGGAGTGTAACGTCCACTTTAATCTTGTGCAGATTGAGGAACGAATATGGTTCGACACGTTCTGAAAGAATACCAACGACCTCGCCGGTTTGATGTTTCTAAATTCGATTTAGTTGTATTTATCCGGACAAAATTCTTTTTCTTCCGCGTATGTTTACCGCGAATATTAACGCATTACCGACCGGTGATTATTGCACAATTTTGAAAAATCTATGGCACACGACGAAACACTTTTTAACGAAACCTTCAATAGCAACAGCAATTTTCATTGTGAAATGACAAGTCACCCTCGATAACGTCATCTAATAGTTTCATTTAAGATTGCAATGTAAAAGAAAATTTCTATGCTTTCTTTTGATACAGCACAATTATTGAAAATCCTATTAACAGGCTTCCGGTAGGTAAAGTGTTAAATTATTTCCAGGCTTCCGAAGTGTCGAATAGCGTTCCATTCGTTTTTATCTCGTCGCACGGAAAGGAAGAGAAATATCCGATAAAAAGTAGCATAACGAAAAGAAGTCAGGCCCTCGGGCTTGTTATCTCCGACGAATGAATGGATTAATTGTGTCAGTCAGTCTCGCGCGAACGAAAAAAAAAGACGAAATTACATTGGAGTGTCTACGAGCAATAATCCCGTGACAAGGCAGATGGCCCTTAGTCGCGTTCCCATGGTACATTGCAGAATGCAGCGATGTTATTTTTTATCAGTTGCAGTCGTTCATCTGCGGTTGTTCGAGCGATAAGAACTGATAAGCTTGCAAATATATGTTTTTCGTATGTAGACGCGAGTAGGAGTAACCGAGAATGAAAGATGGAATTGAAAAGATTCAGATGAAATATCGATTTCAGTGTAAAATTACAATTTTTTTGTTGATGTCTTTTAAGGTACTTAATATTTTTTAACGTGTCGCTAATTTTATAATATAAAAAATTCTTATAAGAAGAAATATATCTTAGTCTGTATAATCATTGTAACCATGCATATTCCGCTGCAAAAATGTTTTGGTTGGGTAATAAATAGGCTGCGTATTAAATAATAGACTCGAAGAAACGCTATAATATAAAATTCCACAGAATTTGATTTGATTTTGATTTTTTTGAGATCTACAAAGCCTATTAGCAGTGAAAATCAAATTTTATTTGTTTCCACTCTCGAATTCCACGAATTTGCCTAGAAAAATGGTAAATTGCATAAACACATCCGCAGTTCAGTAATAAATAATCGTAACGAATTGTCTGCAGAAACAAGAAATGTTCAATGTCCGTCGCGAATAGATAAAGCAAAGTGGAACACCACGTGTACACTTTATATTTCGCACTAATATTTTTTCTACAACTTGTTGCGAACTTACACGTCACTATCCGTTACACGATCGCTTCTCGCTGTGCATTCTTGACAAAGATCCAAGAATGCAATTTCGCCGACCATAAAATCCTCATTCACCATTCTACTCTGAAACCATCTAAGAATTTTCCCGGAGACGCACGCTATGCTTTCTTCTCGAGAGAAACCGCAAGAACATTCCGTACATCATTGTACCTGCACTGAAATATCAGTATTCGAAATATTTCAAGTATCATATTATATTTTATTTTATAATGATTTATTTCATTATATTCATTATTCATTATATTTATTTTATAATCATTATTTCTATGCATTACTTGAAATATTACTTCAAATAACATATTAGTTTATAACTTTATAACGATTTCAGATAACTGTGAAATTATTCTTCAAAATTCTATCGGGTGACTATCAGGTTTCAGTGTCTGGTTTATACTGACACCCTTTGTTGCGTATTACATTGAGAATTATTTTTTTCGACAAACTTCAAATGAAAGAATGTTGAACACATATTTTTATTTTCAAATAACAGTACTGCAAATACCGGGGTGGAATAAATGGTTCAAATAGTTATTTCTGGTTTATACCGACACCCTTTGTTGGTTATTACATCGAGAATTATTTCTTTCGACAAACTACAAGTAAAAAGATATTGAATAAATATTTTTATTTTCAAATAACGCTACTGTAAATACCGGGGCGGAATAAATGATTCAAATAGTTATTTCTGGTTTATACCGACACCCTTCATCGCATATTACATTGAGAATTATTTCTTTCCACAAACTGCAAATAAAGAAATATTGAATAAATATTTTTATTTTCGAATAACAATACTGGAAATGCCGGGGCGGAATAAATGATTCAAATAATTATTTCTGGTTTATACCGACACCCTTTTGTTACATATTACATTGAGAATTATTTTTTTCGACAAACTTCAAATAAAAGAATGTTGAACACATATTTTTATTTCCAAATAACGGTACTGGAAATAACAGCGTGGAAAAAATGATTCAAATAGTTATTCCTGGTTTATACTGACATCCTTTGTTGCATATTATATTGAAGATTATTCTTTCGACAAGCTTCAAATAAAAAAATGTAGAAATCGCTAATATTGCATAAATGTTTTTATTTTCAAGTGGCAGTACAGGAAATATCGGCGCGGAATAAATGATTTGAAATAATAATTTCTAGATTACGTACAGTAGCGGACAAAAGTTTAAGACGCTCTAAAAAAGACGATAACGGTTTTAATATTGTACTAAACGAATTGAACTTTTTTGTGAAGATAAAGCAATCAGTTTACTACAGGATGAGAAAAGAAATTTTTTTTCAAAAATTGCAATTGATAGTAATTGTAGAAAAAATACTAAAAGTTGAATTTCCAACATTTTTACGAGGGCCTGTATTGGAAATTTAAAAAATACGTTTTGTCGATCTGTGTCAATTATATGCACTGTGAAAGTCTCATCGAAATCGGTAGTTTCGGAAAAAATCGACAGGCATCGAAAGATCTAAGAATCCTTAGATTTATTGCAGTTAAAGGTCGAAAATCGTGAAAATCTGCAATTTTTACCGTCTTTAAACGTTTGTAGCTCATAGCAACGTCGACCGATTTTGACGAAATTTTCAGAAAATGTTTAATTGACGCGGATTGACAAAACGTATTTGTTAAATTTTCAATATAAGCCCACATAAAAAAAGTTGAAAATGCGATTTTGAGTATTTTTTCAACAATTCCGATCAATTGCAATTTTCGAAAAAATTTCTTTTCACATCCTGTAGTAAACTAATTGCTCTAGCTTCCCAAAAAAGTACAATTCGTATAGTACAATATTAAAACAGTTATTGTTTTTTTTAGAGCGTCCGAATATTAATCCGAGTCACTGTAGATGTAAATAGGGGTTGCAGATATTCGACGCAAATTATTTGCAATAATTTTTCTATTTCAATGTCGTTCAAACCCACGATTCTTTATAAACATTCAAAGAATTAGTAAAACCGATGCAAACAATTTTTAGTACAATATTAAAATAGTTATCGTTTTTTTAGAGCGCCTTAAACTTCTGTCAGCTACTGTATGTTTATGCAGTTACGAAGAAATTAACAGGTTGAAGTATAAATCAGTGAAAAATATAAGAGAATCTGAGAACATGCTCGTCTCGTTTTCCAGATAAAAAGACTATTAAGGAATGAAATGAATCGACGCAGAATATTTATAATTTGCACAAAGATCCATTGTGTAAAGTGTGATTTCTCATCTTCGTTTCGAATAAAATTTGCCCAGTTCTGGTCACGAGGGAAACGTTCTCCGCTAATTGGCGACGTGATTCGAGAATGTAATTCTCTTGTCTTTCTTCTCGAATGCGCCTTGTACTCGTAAAATCATGCAAAGCTCGAGGTACCGTCGAACGTGACTCATTGTCGGTCTCGATCGATTCATGGAACGTTCGCCGGTCTCGTAGCTTTATCTGTTGCGCGCGTCGCGTGTTCCGTGGGTTGTACAATTCGCGTGATAAAACCTGTTCCCGCGACGTTCCTTTCAGACATTTCGCCAGCCTCGGCGACGAAACGCGCGAGAGGATACCGCGAGGTAACGTTATGTAAACGCGATCGAAAACGAGCGTTACCTCGCGGCCGAAGAGACAAACCAGCCGGAGCGTAAAATGCAGGTGATTGTTCGCACTTCAATCACTGAACGCGGAGACAGGCACAAACGCGGCCCGCCGATGCTTAGATAATCAATATTCGATCGTGCACGAGAATCGGCCTTTGAACGGGCCGAGCCAATCTATGCAACGACCCGCGATAAAACGTAAATGGCAATTGTCTCTTATTGTACATGGAAAACATCAATTTCTTTCAAATTTCCTGGTTCTGTTCTCCACAGACAGCGAGTGCAGACATTCCCTCATCATTGTTATTCGTATTTCTAAACGTTTATCTCGTTTAAATTATCTTATTATCGTTCCGGGGTAATTGGTTTATTATCGCACATATTCCTATCTTTGATTTTGTTAAACAACTTCAAGTAATCAAGCGTGGAACAATTGTGGACAGAATGAGATTGAATATTGGGACCGGTCTTGATCTACGAAAAAACCTCGGGTCCGTGCTGTTTCTTAGATCCTGTAGTTCTACTATTTCTCGCGCCGAAAACTTATCGCCAAATATCTTTGGATCTTTATGCAAAATAATTGTCTGCGTCGATTGGCAGAAACAGAAACCAAATAGAATGTTCTTTCTTACCTTAATAATTTTATTAGATGGGAATTAGATATTGGCATGTTCAGTTTTCAAAATTTTTCCACAATTTTGAATTTCATTTACTCAATTTTGTTATAAATGCATACAGATCCGCAGTATACTTATCGCATACCGTCAATTAAGCCACTAAATACAGTTCAAATTATATCGTGCTCAGTGTAATTTGCACTAGAATAACGCCACAAATAAGTTAGTGGAAGTCCCATGAAAAAAAATAACGAAAAATAAGGAAGTTTTGTAATTGAATTAGCAGTGGTTCACACGGATATTTTCACCGATAATATTTCACCAACTTCAGACTTAACCGATGTCTTTAACCGAGAACGACTTTGACAGCCGACAAATTTAACTTACAACGACTTTGACAGTCGACAAATTTAACCGACAACGATTTTAGTGGACAACAGTATTATCCGTAAGTAACATCGTTTCTAAAGATAGTGCCGACATTTTTTTCTTTAACTATTCTGAACTGACACCTTTACTTTTGTGTAAATACATTGTTATTTGTGTTATGTGTAATGCATAATTATTATACACTACAAGAAGTTAGATACAATCGGTTAATTTGTTGTCAAACGATGCCAATGTCAAGTAATACTGTCGACTAAAGTTGTTGCCGGTGAAATCTGGAGTCGGTGAAATTTTGTCGATAAAGTGTCGGTGATTTTCCTTTGACTCGTGGAAGGGATATTCGTATTTTTCAGATCCCACGGTCTCCGTTTCCTTGGATCAGAGTAGGGCACGAATCAACTGATAATTAATGACTAATCGATTGATTGTTAGTTACAGCAAAATAGTCATTAGTTAAAACTTTTTGATTAGTTAGTCATAACTACATGGCACTAGTTAGTCGCAGCTCTAAGTAATCGTTAGGTAGTTTAACACGACGAGTGTCACGTCAGTCACCGGTGTCTGACAATGTAAAATATGATATAAAACTAAAAAATTTACATTGTTTTAAGTAATACTGAAAATTGATTTAAAATCTACATAATTTTTTATTTATCACAGGATTATATAATTAAGGCGTTTCAACGGATTTTATTAAAACACGGTAAACATAAAAACGTTTGTCCTGACGGACGCAGCAAGCGTGGCGCTCAACGTGTTAAATGAACAGTAATCAATCTTTATTTATCAGTCACTATTGTGCGATTAAGTGCCAAGTAATTATAACTAACTAATCAAACAATTTTAACTAACGACTATTTTGCTATGACTAACAAATAATCGGACTATTAGTCATTTTTAATTATTAGTTTATTTGTGGCCTACTCTGCCTTAGATCAACACTTTACCGTGTTTGGTTCGGTTTCTCTATGCTTCTAAAACGGGAATGAGGGTTAATGGTTAGTCAACTGCTTTATTTACTTTGTAACAGTATATTCGCTTGCGGCAACTGTTGTCGTCCTCAAGATTTCATAAAAATCACTACGTTCAAGTTACCAAGGTATCCTTATTTATTAAATACCCATTGACCTTGAATTCAAACTTCCATTGCCGAACCACTCGCACAAGTCTCGGTAGACCCTAAACCTCTTTTAAAAAGTTTGTCTCCAAAGTTCCATCGCAAATGAACGATATGTATATGACAAACAACACGTTGTTGTCTTTAACTATTTTTTCTTGAAACGTTTACCAATACTAAAAAATGTCACGAGTATGTTCGCAGAAATTATATTAAAAGATCATTAGAATTAAAGAACTTCTGTCACTGGATTAGTATTGTCTCACAAATACGTCGTTATCCGTGTCTCGTTTACTCGCTGCCCTTTTCTATATTTAATGTAGTTTTAACCCTCGAGTGCTGTACTGGAATCATTTTTGATCAGGAACATCCAAATTGTCTTTTAAGTTCTCAATTTGTGGCAATTAAACTAACCGAATAGCTGTTTCATTGAGCATATCGGAAAGGCTAATGTGTCTACACGAGATATCATAAAAAGTAGATTTTTAAAAATTATTCATTAGAGCTGTGAACGGTCCTAAGCATTGCCAATTATATAGCTATAAAAATCGTCCGAGGGTTAATTAGGGTAATTGAAAAAGGAATCATAAGTGGAGGGGTGAAAACGTTTGCCTCTCAAGTTACGTTTAGAACGAATGCTAATTGTTCGTCATCGTTTACATTGCTTTGCGGAGAACGTATTTGTCAAGCCTGGACAAAAAAAGCTATCCCTAATGTTCTCCACTTCACCCAGTCGATTGTATGATCGTAAACTGTCGCTATTGCCAACAAGTGTGGGTTAAAAGGATAATCAAATATCGACAAGTCGCAAAACATGCTAATTCTTTACCGACCTTCAGATCGCATCACGAGGAACATGTTTACCAATCCTGACCAGAAAAAAACCACCCCAAACGTTCTCCAGCTATCTTCCACTTGATTTTATGACATCAAGTAATGAAAAAACATTTGTCGAGTCCGTAATTTGTTTACATATATCTTAAGTCTTCAAATACAAGAAAATATTTTTATATAATTTTCATTTTCCACAAAAACGAGTTACAAAATTACCCATTACACTTTCTCGGTCGAAAATTTGAAT
>CM052198.1:4111041-4123980 GCA_028455805.1 Lasioglossum figueresi | reverse complement strand
CCAAATCGGCCGTTGGGGCACCTGCGGCATCGGGTGTCATTTGTTTTTATCGAATTGGGCAGATGCCGGCGGAAGGCGAAAAAAGTTTTTCAAAATGTTGAACTTCAAAAATTGACTTTTGGCCAGTAAAATCGCGTTCTCGAACCATTATGCGCTCTAAAAAAGACTATACTTTTTGTAATATTTTACTATACGAATTGAACTATTTTGGGAAGTTAGAGCGCAATCAGTTTACTACAGAATGTGGAAAGTAATTTTTTCAAAAATTGCAATTTTTATATTAAATATCTAATTTGTGTTTTGTTTTTTGACTTTTGCACTCCCAAATCGGCCGTTGGGGCACCTGCGGCATCGGGTGTCATTTGTTTTCATCGAATTGGGCAGATGCCGGCGGAAGGAGAAAAAAGTTTTTCAAAATGTTGAACTTCAAAAATTGATTTTTTTCCAGTAAAATCGCGTTCTCGAACCATTATGCGCTCTAAAAAAGGCTATACCTTTTGTAATATTTTCCTATACGTATTGAACTATTTTGGGAAGCTAGAGCAATCATTTTACTACAGAATGTGAAAAGTAATTTTTTCAAAAATTGCAATTTTGATATTAAATACCTACTTTGTGTTTTGTTTTTTTACTTTTGTACTCTCAAATCGGCCGTTGGAGCACCTGCGGCTTCGGGTGTCATTTGTTTTCATCGAATTGGGCAGATGCCGGCGGAAGAAGAAAAAAGTTTTTCAAAAATTGACTTTTGGCCAGTAAAATCGCGTTCTCGAACCATTATGCGCTCTAAAAAAGACTATACTTTTTGTAATATTTTACTATACGAATTGAACTATTTTGGGAAGTTAGAGCGCAATCAGTTTACTACAGAATGTGAAAAGTAATTTTTTCAAAAATTGCAATTTTTATATTAAATACCTACTTTGTGTTTTGTTTTTTTACTTTTGTACTCTCAAATCGGCCGTTGGAGCACCGTGCGGCGGCGGGTGTGTCATTTGTTTTCATCGAATTGGGCAGATGCCGGCGGAAGGCGAAAAAACTTTTTCAAAATGTTGGACTTCAAAAATTGACTTTTTTTCAGTAAAATCGCGTTCTCGAACCATTATGCGCTCTAAAAAAGACTATACCTTTTGTAATATTTTACTATACGAATTGAACTATTTTGGGAAGCTAGAGCAATCAGTTTACTACAGAATGTGAAAAGTAATTTTTATATTAAATATCTACTTTGTGTTTTGTTTTTTGACTTTTGCACTCCTAAATCGGTCGTTGGAGCACCTGCGGCGTCGGGTGTCATTTGTTTTCATTGAATTCGACAGACGCCCCGGCGGAAGGAATTGGAACGCGATTTCCGATCAAAGTTTCTGTATCCCCGCAAAAATGTTACTAGACTGGGTCATGTATCCGGCGATTGTAGCCCGGCTTCGGCTAGACTCGAAGGTTTAGGTGCACGCGAGACACCGATAAGATGCCGACAACACGGAGAACCGTGGCGTAGGTCAGTGGAGAATCGAATTTGCAGCAGCAGGGCAGGGAGGAACGGTCGTTTCTCGAGACGCGGTGCTTGTTCCAGACCTTGCCCGGGCTTCGTCACCAATGGGCACCGACGACGAACACTTGTTGCTAGACCCGCGTTCAACCACTCTATTGCTCCCTGACATTGCTCTTCGTTGGAATTATTGCGCCCGTGGGACTACCGCTCCTTTGTATACTGAAATACCGAATCCGCCTTCATGCGTCCTCCCTAAGGATGGGATCAAGTACCTCGCAAACAGCTTCGAACTTTGATTGATTGAATTCGAACTCGGTGTAAACATTATTCGTACACCTTTTAAAATAGAATAACTTTTTTTATAATTGTACCAAACGACCCGATTTGTTGCAATCAATTGGAATCATTGGTTTACGAAATGATACGCAAAAAAGATTTTCCAAAAATTACAATTTACAAGGTTACATGCAAAATTGAAAGACATTTTTCAAAACTTTTTTATTTGGGTCCTCGATGAAGATTTAAAATATATGTTAGTTATGCATATACTGAAAATTTTATCGGCATCGGTTGACGCAGGAAAAAACGACACGCATCGAAAGATGTCCGATTCTTGTGGATTTTAAGCAGAAACTGAACAAAAAGTTGTGTAAAACTAAGATTTTCAGAATTTTTAACCGCTTGTAGCTCGCGTGTATGTTAATCGATTTCGATGAAATTTTCTGGATGTGTATAACTAACATAGATCTACGAAACATATATTTTCAATTTTCATTAAATTATACAGGGTGTCTCACCCGATTTTGACATCTTGATTTCTTCGTTGCTGTTAGTCCTACCGAAAAATGTTTCAGATAAGAATTTAATGGTGCCGAGTGGGGCATAATTTGGTGTTATTAGTTTATTCGTGGGTGAACGCGTCAAGGTCAAATGAAGCTCAACTCCGCTTTTTTAAATGGAATTTTATACTTTTTAATACATCAATCGATGCAGTGGGACATTCTTTATAAAAATGTATTAACGTTTGGGAGATATTTCGATTTAAACAATTGTAAGATATCATTACGATTTAGATATCATTAAGATATCATTAATTAGTAATCAAGATGTCAAAATCGAGTGAGACACCCTGTATATTCGTTAAATAATCTTGCAAATTATAATTTTTGGAAAATCTTTTCCGCATATCATTTCGTAAACCAATGCTTCTAATTGATTATAACAAATCAGGTCGTTTGGTACAATTGTAAAAAAGTTATTCTGTTTTAAAAGATGTAAAAATACTTTCTACACCCACTCTATATATTCTCAGAACTATTTAATTAAACAGCGGAATCCTTTTTCAAAACTGACTTGTATTCTTATTTCATTTTTTACGTTTGGTACAATTGTATAAAAGTTCTTCTGTTTTAAAGGGCGTACGAATACTTTTTACACCCACTGTGTGTACTTGAAAGTGTGCGGGTTTCGGACGAAAAAGAACTCGCGATTTTATAGTTGGCAACTCTAGGTGGGATAAGTGTCTCACGCGATTCCCGATACTTGCAAAATTTTGCGTCGACGCCCGTGTTAATTCATTCCGCGCTCCCGTCTTCGTATCGATGACGGTGTTTACTCTGGCCGGTTTATAAACATTTTCCCCCGCGGGTGTATATTTAGATTGTCAGTGGTGATTCTGTCGCAAGAACCATGGCGTCATCGAATAGTAGTGTTCCAATATTTGGCACATAGCAGACGCTCGCGCGGAGACATAAATTTCGCTATTATAAGAATGTCCGGCGACCAAAACACGGTCTGGAATTCGGCGCACGAAATAACGCGACACTGGCGATCAGCGCATCATCGGCCGAGAGCGGATGTTTATGTAAATCACCCTGTTTACTAACTGTATCTCGAAAATAGGCGTCGAACAGAATTTTGTCTGGTGAATATGCTCGTCGAACCTTGGTTTTGATAATAAAACTTCACAATTTGCGCGTGTGTGGTGTTTTGAGTTGCGATCAGCAGAGATTATGTACTCTGTTACTAGCTGACCGATCGAAAATGTTTTTATCCCATATACAGTGAGTGTACAAAGTATTCGTACACCTTTTAAAATAGAATAACTTTTTTATAATTGTCCCAAACGACCTGATTTTTTATAATCGATTAGAAGCATTGGTTTACGAGGTGGTATGCAGAAAAGATTTTCAAAAATTTATAATTTACAAGGTCACGTGCAAAAATAAAAAGGGCATCTTTTTAAACTTTTTTATTTGAGCCCTTAAAGAACATTTAAAATATATGTTTTGTAGATCTTCCAAAAATTTTCAAAGATTTTCCAAAAGTTATAATTTACAAGATTACATGCAAAAATAAAAACGGCATTTTTTGAAACTCTTTAATTGGGCTCTCAAAGAAAATGTAAAATATATGTTTTGTAGATCTATGTTAGTTATACACACACTGAAAATTTATATTTTACATACCGAAAGCAGGAAAAAACGACACGCATCGAAACTTGCAAGGTTCTGTGGATTTTCAGCAGAAACTGATCGAAAGTCGTGTAAAACTACTTTACGATTTTCATCATTTTTAACTGCTTGTAGCTCGTGCGTATGTTAATCGATTTCGATGAAATTTTCAACATGTGTGTAACTACTACAGATCTACAAAACATATATTTTAAATTTTTTTTAAAGAGCCCAAATACATAAAAAAGTTTTAAGAAATGCCATTTTAATTTGTAAATTATAATTTTAAAATCAATGCTTCTAATTGATTATAAAGAATCAAGTCCTTTGGTACAATTATAAAAAAGTTATTCTATTTTAAAAGGTGTACGAATACTTTCTACACCCACTGTACATGGTTTCAGAAGAACTTTAACGCGATTATAGCAATTTTTTGCAATTTTTTAAATGTTACGATACATTTTCGAATTCGCTTTGAAATCCTCTAACAAATAGGCGTAAAAAAATTACAGATGCATTTGGAAAAAATTGAAGGTGACCTTGAAAAATAATTAACAAAAATAGTGAATGAAGATCTGAATTATAAATAACAATACGACTGAATTACAATGTAATCTCAATTACTTTGTAATTATAATTCCTGGAATAATCGAATAAATAATTCTGCACAACTCTGTCTTGAAACTATGCTATACCTGATAAAATCATTATTAATCGGACCGCTAATTACGGAGTAATCTATAGTGATCACGATTCGCGATTGACACTGTATAGTTTCTTCGTAGGCCTGTAGATTTGGAGATGCGAGCGTCAGGGATCGGACAAATGAAAAAATTCTTGCTTTCGTTATCGTGAAATCGGAATGGCGCGTCAATGATCTGGAGTTGTCTCGTTCGCCAGTAATGACTCCTGTGTCATTTATACGACCGCTGTACACGGATGGAATGTTTTGCGTGGGTGTCCCATTTAAATGAGACCAGACATCTCCCGAGCCGCGCGTCGGTTTCAAGCATTAGACAACGGAGAGAAGATTATTATTCCTTCGCCCCCAGTCTCGTTTCTTCTGCTTTCTTTTTTCTTGAAGAAACGCGCGCGAACTTGTCGCCATCTTCGCGACGAAGCTGCCCCGCCCAATCAGAGTATAATTCGATGCTAGAACCAGCTTCTTCGGTTTAATTAATCGTTAACAATTACTGGACGAACGTAATAAGCTCGGACCTGCTGGAATGAATTCATTCAAATTCTTCGACTTCGCTGCACCCAGATGCAACTGGGATAGGAACAGGAAATATTACTGAGAAGTTCGAATTTCTTAACACGTTGCCGACCGCTGATTATTGCATAATTTTGAAAAATCTACGGTACGTGGCTAAAAACTTTATAATGGATCCTTCAATAACAACAGCAATTTTTATCGCGAACTAACAAGTCGACCTCAATAACGTCATCTAATAGTTTCATTTCAGATTGCAATGTAAAGAAACATTTCTATGTTTTCTTTTGGTACAGCACAATTATTGGAAATCCTATTAAATCGGCTTCCGGTAGGTAAAGTGTTAAGAATAACGACGCAATAAATGTTCCATTTAAGAAACTGGGACTGCACGATTTAAGAAAAACGAATATCCCCTCTACTGCGGGGCCAAGAAGCTTGCCACGGTCGCCGAGCAGTGTAAAGTGTGAACATGTTGCATAATCCGATACAGGGTCGGGTGTATCGGCGTGAACCACAACTAATCTAATTGCAAAACTTGTTTATTTTGTTTTCCGCTACGTCGCTTTATCCGCTTTATCAGCTTCAGATTTTTCAACAGAATTTTCATGTGAATAAAATTAAATCTGTTTGTTTACTTTCTATCCTGTGTTATTCTTTATTCCAAATTTATTAAAAAACGAGGCTATTTATGAAATTCATTTGTCAGGGTCTAAGAGACCCCACCTTACTATTTATGTATTATTAGAATTTACCTTGCGAGGGTTAAAATGATACTAAACATAATATAATTTACACTTTATTTATTGTAAATTTAAATTTATTTATTTATGTTAGCGAGGTTACAAAAGAATAGTGCAGTAAATCCTGTATAGTCGCAAAAGCCTCGCGGAGGTTCGTTTGCAGAGTTCGTAGACAGACACTATTTTTTGAGCTTCAAAGGCCAAGCCGAACGTAGAGAAGGATAGCGCGTGTGAAGAGAAATCGCAAGCGGTCGAAGCGACTCTTTCTTTCATACGCTGTCCTTCCTTGCGCCCGAAACATTCATCGTCAATTAAACCACTGAATACAGTTGAAATTATATCGTGTTTGGTCTTATTTTAATCAGAAAAATGCCACATATATATTGGTGGAAGTTTCATTAAAAAATAAGTAAGAATAAATAAGATTTTATATTGCTATTACATTGCGAGGACGACGCGCCGGCAACAGAGTTGTGCTAATTCAAATACATTGTAATAGAATTACGCAATTGAATTACATTGTATTTCAATTATATAGTAATTCAACCACGTCGTAACTGAATTATATAATTCAAACCTTCAAATTATTTCAATCAGATGTGTAATTGAAATACAGCTCTCCAAATTATAGTCCAGAACTTTGAAGAAGTGCGATATATTTTTGTTTTTATATTTTTATGTTTTCTTGAAATTCGTAATTAATGTAATTTAACAACAAAGTATTTTATAATTGTACTACAATTGAAATTACGAATTACATTGTAATTTAATCGAATGAAGATCCGAATTATGAATTACAATATGACTGAATTACATTGTAATTCAATTACTTCGCGATTATAATTCTTAGAGTAATTCAATGGTAATTCTAAATCGCATTAGTAACGGTTCACACCGATATACTCGAGCCGAGATCAGATTACTACAGCGGAGGTGATATTTTTTTGCATTTATCGTGTACCACCTTTTTGCAACTATAGAGAATTTACTGTAGAACTGTTGTACGACCACGAAATAGATTTCCGTTGAAATCTCACTGATTCAAGCACACGAAAATGTGCGTTTGTGTAAACATTTACAGTCTATTGATTGAAAACGGGATATTCTAAGAGACGGTGTTATTGCGCTATTTCGAACTGTTCTTCCGTGATGCTGTGTTTCTCCAATTTTATCACGGCTCTGTGCTTTACGAGGCC
This sequence comes from Lasioglossum figueresi, assembly GCA_028455805.1. NCBI lineage: Eukaryota > Metazoa > Arthropoda > Insecta > Hymenoptera > Halictidae > Lasioglossum > Lasioglossum figueresi. The sequence goes on along the minus strand of CM052198.1, from coordinate 4,116,886 downwards.
TCGGTTCCATTTCGTTGATTTCTCAGAGAGTCGGTGAAGTGCTCGGATTCAATGCTTTGTCGCTGTATGTCGCGTTATAATGGGTTTCTCGGTCGATCGGAGGTAGTAGATTTCGTGCGACTGTTCATTTGGCATTCGCGATACCTTTGTTGACTTCGAGCCTTAAAAAGAGACAAAGCAGTCGATCCTAAAAATAATATACTAGCTTCTGGCATGTATTCAACCGCGAGCGATTATCGAGCGCCGAACACGAGCCGATAAAATAGTTGTTGATTACTAGAAATATCATCTGCGTGTCTATTTGTGCGATCTGAAAACTTCTGGCAGATCCAACGCCCACCTTTAACAACTTCAACTATTAATAATAATATCTTGTTAATTGAAAAGTCATTACTAAACTGCAGATTTCTGTGTAAAATAAAAATTACAAGAGACAGGAACAAAATAAAAAATGTCTTTCTTCTTTTAATACTTTCAATAGGCAGAAGATAATAATTTTGATGTTTTTAGGTTTCGTTAATGTTTCTACTATTTTATTAAATAAAGAATATATAAATAAATTTCCCGATATAGTCGTTACGTATAAGAGAATTGAAAAAATATAATTATTACTCTTTCAATGGAGATGCAAAATTCAGCAATCGATAAAGATTTTAGCTTTTTGAATTGAAACAAAACTTGACATCGGGTTGGAACGAAAATTCGTGGAATTTTTACATTAAAATACAAAGGTAAAATTTAGATATGTTTTCATAGACTTATTCAATAACATATTTTTCATTCTGTTCAGAAACTTTTTGCCATTTTTGAGGTAATTCATGCTATTGAATGAATCTATGAATTGCGCCAACCGGTCTGATCTATGAGTAAATGTATTAATTTTATCTTTGGATTTTAATTTAAAATCTCCGATCCAATAATATAATTGGAACAAGTATTGAATGTGCTCCACTGCTTTCGAGTGTTACATTCCTCGGGATAAGTGTGAATCGTTGGCAGTCTTAATTTTTCAACATTTGGGTTTGATGTCGATTAGACGCACTCGTTGCGCCGTATATATTTCATTCCCGAAGCAATAACTCTATTAATAGTTGGATTATTTTGGTTGGCACGCGACGCCGAAACTACACATCAAATTCAAACGTTCGGGGAATAATTCATTGACCATTAACATGACGCGTTGACCATGGACTTGGCATGCTGTCGGATCGTTCGAACCGACTTTTCAGAATGAAAACAAAAATACAGAATCTCGTTTTTGTTCGATTTTTCTAATCAATAGCACCTGTGCCAGCGAACGACTGACAAAATCGAACGACCAAAACGAATACTATAAATACAATTTTATTCAACACGTTAAAGTTCAAGGAATGTTTTATTCATAACGAAAACATCATTAAAATTCAACACATAGATTTCCCATAAAAAATTCTCATACATGCCGCGCGTTCCGAACCATTCTCCATGATATCGCCCTAAGGGGTTGAGATCCATTAGCGCTCGGTGTCCCATTTTAGCGATACTCTTTCGTTTCAACGTTGACAGCATTATTTGTACCGCTTCTAATATAATCTTTACTTTTATCACTGTCTTGTTTTCTGAATTTGCTACATTGAACTTCTGAATCAGAATAAAAAATAATCATTTTTATGACAAGAATCGAAGTTGATTTATAAAGTAACTTGCAATGTAAAAAAAATATTTTCTTATTTTTCTAAATTATTTTGATTATTCTCCCATTTCTTGTTTTCTAATATTTTTTGAAGCATTTTCATTAATGCGATACTTACACTGATGCAGATTAATTTATTCAGATCTAAAACTAATTCAGTCAAATTTTTGATTACCGATTTTTTGATATTTATGAATCGAAATAAAAAAGTAATCATTTTTATGACAAGAATTGATTTTGATTATAAAGTACCTTGCAATGTAAGAAAAATATTTTCTTCATTTTCTAAATTGTTTTGATTATTCTCCCATTTCTTGTTTTCTAATATTTTGTTATGCATTATTAATTAGTGCGGTACATACACTGATCCAGATTAATCTATTCAGATCTGAAACAAATTCAGTCAAATTTTTGATTACTGATTTTTTGATACATTGAACTTCCGAATCAGAATAAAAAAATAATTATTTTTATGACAAGAATTGCTATTGATTATAAAGTACCTTGCAATGTAAGAAAAGTATTTTCTTATTTTTCTAAATTATTTTGATTATTCTCTCATTTCTTATTTTCTAATATTTTTTATGCATTTTGATTAATGCGATACTTACACTGATGCAGATTAATTTATTCAGATCTAAAACTAATTCAGTCAAATTCTTGGTTACTTATTTTTTGATACATTGAACTTCTGAATCAGAATAAAAAAATAATCAATTTTATGACAAGAATTGATTTTGATTATAAAGTAACTTGCAATGTAAGAAAAATATATCTTATCTAATAATTTTTTATGCATTTTATTTAGTGCGATACTTACACTGATGTAGATTAACTTATTCAGATCTGAAACTGATTCAGTCAAATTTTTGGTTACTGATTTTTTGATACTTCTGAATCAGAATAAAAAAGTAATTATTTTTATGACGAGAATTGCTTTTGATTGTACAGTAACTTGCAATGTAAGACAAATTTTTTCTCTCATTTCTTGTTTCCTAATATTTTTTTATGCATTTTAATTAGTGCGATACTTACACTGATGCAGATTAATCTATTCAGATCTGAAACTAATTCAGTCAAATTTTTGGTTACTGATTTTTTGATACTTCTGAATCAGAATAAAACAGTAATTATTTTTATGACAAGAATTGCTATTGATTATACAGTAACTTGCAATGTAAGAAAAATATGTTCTTCAATTTCTAAATTATTTTAATTATTCTCCCATTTCCGACAAATTGATGAAAAACAATTTTAAACAAAAGTTGGACAATAACTACATATTGATAAATCGCGATGAACAGAATGCTCAAAACTATCGTTAGCGTGTTAACCGAAATTGTATTCTTTTTCGTATCCCAATCTCCGTGGAAGAAAGTATTAGTTAAAAGATACAAATTTGTTCCATTGACGAAGAGCGAGGGCGCAAACTGGATGCGAACAGCAGGACCGATCGGGTGCATTGCGATAGAACGGAATTCTTGTGTAGGCAGTAGATTCGACGTTAGAAAACGTTCGAGGAAATTTTCCGGATACTTTGGAAAGTTACCAGGCGGTGGGAAAGCGTCCCGTTGAAATATATGTCCAACGGCCGGCTCTGATGGTTGGCGCCTACCTCATCTTATCCCGCGTTCGTTTATTGTGCTTGTTACGTGGTCGCTCGTATGGCTATCCGCGGCATTACTATTCTTGGCACGGATCGAATCAGCCGGTCGTGTGCGTGCCACTTCGTCGATGTATGCGTTCGCACAGGTTAAAAAAAGAGGGACGCACGTAGAAAGAAAACGAGAGATCCCAAGTGATTCACGGGAACCACCGCGTTTCTTCTGTTGTTGTCACTTGTCCAGCTTTCCGTCGTTTCATTGTTGTCTGTCGTTCCCACCCTCTACCCCTATCGAGTCACGGATTGTCTGCATATGCGAAATCGTACAAATTGGCAGCAATTTGTTAAGAAGGATGCCTCGCCATTACTCATCCCGACGGTTTATTCTCGGCGATTTCGGCAATCCTCGTATATCCAACTGCACTTGCCTTCCAACAAATATGTGTGTTATATGAAACAGTGTCGCGCGGGTCGGAACGTGCGAGAACTTCCCAGGTACAACGTGTGACAAAAAGATTAGCGGTAAAAATTAGGGGGACAAAGTGCGGGGTCTCGAAATTTCGTCAGAGAATATTCGTCGACGTTCTCAGAAAGCCGATAACTTTTTTCAAATTTGACTACACGATTCGAACTTTCCTGGGAAGCTAGAGCAATTAGTTTGCTACGGGATGTGAAAAGAAATCTTGTTGATAATTGCAATTTGTCGGAATTGTATACAAAGTACTAAAAGTTGGGTTTTACAACTTTTTAACCCCTTGTCGTACCTTTTCTTTAACAGTTACAGTGATTAGAAACGTCTTTATCCCGAAAAATGTCGTAGAGGAGAAGAGAAAATTTATATTTTTTGTATGGCTACATTTATTTTAATACTTAAATATCGATTACGAACGAATCAAATTTTATTTCAATGAAAATTGAACGCGTAACGTTCTTATTTGTTAGACTTTGTTAAAAACCGTCATCACGAGTCTGACCTATATTGAAAATTTAATAAATATGTTTTGTAGATCTGTGTCAATTATATGCACTGTGAAAGTATCATCGAAATTCGGTCGATGCGGGGAAAAACGAACGACATTGAAAGACGTAAAAGTCCTTACATTTATTGCACTTTCAAAATATGTTTCATTGATCAATTTTCAATATAAGCCCCCACGAAATAGGTGCAAAATACAATATTTAGTATTTCCTCTGCAATTCCGACAACTCACCATTTTTTTCACGTTTAGCAAACCAATTGTTCTAACTTCTCAAAAAAAATGTTATCGCCTTTTTAAGAGTGTTCGAATATTAGTGGGAATCGTTTTATCTTCGGGTACCCGATATGTGATTCAAAACATAGTTTCTCAAACTGTTCTTTTCATTTGAAAGCAATGCCACTTCAGATAACTTGACGGTCCATAATTGCAATCGCAATTACTAGACAGCGGATCTTTATGCAAAATAAAAACATAGTTTCCCAAACTGTTCTTTTCATTTGAAAGCAATGCCACTTCAGATAACTTGACGGTCCATAATTGCAATCGCAATTACTAGACAGCGGATCTTTATGCAAAATAAAAACATAGTTTCTCACACTGTTCTTTTCATTTGAAAGCAGTGCCACTTCAGATGACTTGACGGTCCATAATTGCAATCGCAATTACTAAACAGCGGATCTTTATGCAAAATAAAAACTTTCCACCTGGATTGCAACAAACTGGAGCGAAATAGAAATTTATTTTCTTTCAAAATATGTTTAATAGGTTGAGAATAATACAAGAGCATTTCTAAATTTTTCTAATATTTTTACTGTTTCAAATTACACCTATTAATTTTTGTCATAAATGCATAAAATCCGCTGTCTAGCAATTACTAATGAAAATTTGGTACTTTTTCGAAGACCGTTTATTAGTCGAAATCTGCTGACAGTAAGAACCATTTCTGACGGTATCACGAATAACACGTGTCGTCGTCTACACACAAATGAGTGCCATGGTGTTTCGACGAACGGTTATAGGCCGCATTTGCTCCTTCAGTGCAAGGTTCTGGCGTTTGCATCGTAGAGAAGAAACGCGCGAGCATCGGCCAGCTGTTAACACGTTTCTCGACTCCTTCGTTGCGAGCAAAATCACCGCTTGTCCGAGTTATTCGTGAAATGACTTGTTCTCACGTCCGTACTAGCCTACTAAGCGTTTGCTTGTTTCGTTTGTTAGGAGACCGCGAAAAACGACGCAGACTTTCTAATTTTCTCGGATCACCTGTGACCCTTCGACGGCCGAGTTACATCCACGTGATTCCTCGTCGAACCACTATTTTTCTGACCGATCTCTCCGCAGGCAACATTTCCAAATGAGAACAATGGGAAGTCTTAATAAAAATCAAATGCTTGCTACTTTTCTACACTGTCGAGAACAATAAAGAGTTTCCAGCAACACCGTAACGATCGATAACGTTGCATCGATGCCTGCAATTTTCTTGTCATCATTAGACTGCGGATTTTATGCGTTTCCGGCAAAAATGAATTGATCGAAAGAATTTCAGAACATTTGTCACATTGTCTTCGACTTGTTGAAATTATTGGAAGGGGA
>CM052198.1:4054152-4090251 GCA_028455805.1 Lasioglossum figueresi | reverse complement strand
GGTACCAGGAAAATTCTGAAGAACAAGACCCAATCCTCTAATTGCGTCTTCAGTAGCGTTTGCTGTCTTCATCAAGCAATTTTGCTAATAGCAGAAGACTTGCAACGCGGAGTAGGGATATCACTTGGACCCTACAAGTTTCCCGTTGCCATCCTCTTATGGTCGATCAGGACGGTGCTTATTTATTTCAGAATACCTAATTTGTGAAAAAAATCAAAGATAGCAGCGACAGAATATGAACGCGCAGCATAGGTCAGAGCTTTCTATGATCAATTCGCAGAATTTTTTGAACGACCTAATGGTATGGCAATTGTTACCAGGAAAATTCTGAAGAACAAGACCACCCAATCCTCTAATTGCGCCCGTCAGTAGCTTGTACCGGCAGCGGTAGGACACAATGTCGTTCTATTAGAACGGAATGGGGTTCTATCTGAATCACGTCAATTTGAAACATGCTTCGGAATTATAGTAATTTCCTGGACGGAACAGGAGTCGCCGTAACAACCTCGACGCAGTCGACCGTTCCAACTCCGATGTTCCCCGGGTTGTTATATTTATATAATTCCAACAAAACGAACGAAAGTCCTGGACGTCGTCGAACCGAGTTCGTCGAACGTGTGACTCCTGTGGCTCCATTTTAAGAACAATATGCAATTGAGATTCAGGGTCATCGATTCACGCTCTCGTATACGTGCACGTCACGTATGGGTCAACGTTCGCTCAGCCTACTCTACTATAGCGATCAATCGATGCGCACGAGTACTCTAACGATAACAATCGAAATTGAAAGCGAGCATGATTAGATTGAACTCAAAGATCGTTGTAATCGAAATACTTTTCATTACTTACCGAACACTTTTTTTCTATCGTGATTCTATGCACAATTGGCTAACAATAAGAGTAACGATAGAAGCGTGCAAAATCTTTCCACTAGATTGTTCAGCGTGCACGATTTTGTTAAACACTGCCGACAACGCAATAAGAAAATGTTTCTAAGAAGAATTAATCTTTCCGTATCTTTCGTTCGATAGTATCGCAACTGACAGCAACGGTGGAAACGTTTTTAAATTAATTTCATATTGATTTTCCGAACAAGTTCTTGTAAAAAGACGACTGTTTTCTTTACGTGTCTTCAACAATGTCGAAATAAATCAACGTGATTCTATGTAAACACGTTAGTGTTTGTTTGTTAGCAGATGTTTGTAGTTTAATTATTAAAATTCAGCTCCGTTAGCTTCACGAACGACGTTGAGACGAGATAAATAGAATTTAGGGAAAGTACGAACGACGAAACGAAGAATTATTTGAATTTCATTTGGAATTTAAAAAGTTTCGATTTCTGTCCGACATTTTTCTTAATTTGTTCGAAAACCGTTCGTTTTACGAGAAAATGTGACACGACATAAAAGACGCAGCATGTCCGGATCTACACGTTTTGTGTAATGTATTTTTCGATGCGATCAATAATTTAACAGATATTCAAGAAAAACGTTTAAGGTAGTTGACGCGTGTATGGTAGACTCGATTCTAGGATTCCAAGGATGCGGGATGCGCCTTCTCATTTCTCGATCATGCAAAGATGGGGGGATTTTTCAATCTAGGCCGAGATCACCCTCAAAAGTCCTGTTTTCACGTTTACGAGTCGTAATTTGCATTATTCGGCAGCGTAATTTTCGATATTCGAAAACATCAAGCTGCGACAGCTTCATGCTGCCGAATAAAAAATTACGCAAGTAAATTAAATTATTTACTTTCTTTTTAGGGCGATCGCGGCCTAGATTGATCTTTTATCTAGCACTTCTGACTACTGGAAAACCCCTATTGGAATATGGGTATGAAAAGAAACTATGAACACTATATAAACTATAAATTGAATTTTATTTGAATCTACGTATTTGAATTCACGTAGAATTCATCTGAAAAACGAACGACGATCTCAGAAACATTTGAAGCTCGAGGGTCCCTTGATGTGGACCGCATAGATGCAATGTATCTTTCGAGCGTTCTCGAAAGTAAAGCAATAGTATAACCTACCAAGTAATAGTAGATTATTTCTGTTCCTTACATAAATTCCAACAACCCCATCTTTTCATTATTGAGAAATGAGAGCGCACATCCCGGACCCTTGCAATTCTGAAAACAAGAGTCTAGCCTCTTAAGGGCCTTGGGACACGTTGTCGATTATCCGATGGAGATCAAACGTTGCACAGATTTTTTTAAAATTATTTGGAACAATTCTAGGGGCGCCGTAAAATAAATTCAAAAGTCGAAAATAAGAGCAACCCTAATACCTACTGATAGAGGCGAATAAAGCACAACCCTCTGCAAACCAACAACAACCACCCAACAAGGACGCAGCTTTTTATGTGATTGCTTTTACAAGTGCTTAGTTATAGTGGCCGCGGCGCAAACCGCATAGTAGCCAGCCAAAGAGGACAACGTGCTTAGGCGTGTCTAAACGGTTCACCGCCACCGTCGACGCCAGTATATTTGCACCGCGTTCCTCGTCCGTGCAACCGAACGGACGCTCGACCGTGCTGTACAATCTCCTCGACAGTCAGTAGCTTGATGATCACAGCACGGCGAGCTGGCTGCGAACGTTCTTCCTAGCTTTTATCTATGCGCTTCGGCCCGTCAACGTCGTCGCCTAATCGCGAAAGTTGTCCGGGAGTTTCGCGCAGTCGGAAGGTGAACTTCGTCGCGAAATTCGTCGCGAGACCGGAGTAGTGTTCGACGCACTCGCGGAGGCGCCAAGTGAACTCGAGTCAACTTAAACGCGTCGGGTGTTCGTTGTTAACAACCGTGTTCATCGAACAGTGTTCTCGCCCGCGGTGGAAATGTCGTCGCATCGTTTAGCTCGTTACCCGTTCGCCTAACACACTTTTCCACCGTCGTCGCGACGGAAGAACGAGCCAACTTTTTCCGCGTCGTAACTAACTCGATTCGAACGCGTGGCTAGGTCGTGTAGGTTTCCTTCTCGGCGAAAGTGGAACTCTCTGTCGCCCTGTGTCGCGTTTCCACTAGGTAATTGGATAGAATTCTCGTACAGGCAGCGTTCGAGAGATGTGCGCGATAAGATACCGCCCCGAGCGTAAACAAAACCTGGAGAACGAGATCGTTGCTCAGTGGGTCTCCCGAGAAAGAAGACTTACCGGTCTTCTGGTGTTTTCGAGTACCCTTTCTCTTCTGAAAGTTTAACGACAGTTAGGAACGAATGCATTTGTCTCTGAAATGTACCGGGTCCATGAAATCCATCTAATGAGACCTTTTCCATCTCCTGCGGTTCCAAGGATATAAGCACTGCGATCCGTTATTCGTATTATTATGTACTCCAGTACTCTTCCTTTGGATCTCGTTCACTCCTGTTCTTGTCTTCAGAGGTGTTTTCGAATACCCTAGGTCAGCATCGCGACGTGCCTCCCTGTCACTGAATTGATGTTCCATCGGGGACTCTCTCGATGCAACCGTAAACCGTACATAGTTTCATAACGCGTGCGCTGGGAAGATTTGGTTTCAGTCTCTGGTTATGGTAGTTCTCGATTGACCTCTTTGAAATCCTAGAAAGCTAATGGAAAACGATGGATGCGAACAGGCTCGTTGCAAGCGGCTATCTCTCAACGATTTTGTTCATACAGGATGTCCCGAAAATGTTGCACTACCGTGAAAAGGATTCCTAAGTTCGTGCGAGATAACTTTTTCCTTTACAAAAATGTACTTCGTTAAAGGAGTTACCAACGAATAAACACGGACCAATCGGAACGCGGCTACAGCAGATGGATGACGGCTCGACCAATGCCAACGCCACGCTCAGATTGGTCCGTGTTTTTCGTTAACAACTGGACCGCGGATCTTTATGTATTTATGGCTTATAAAAATTTTTTTATTTATTTTGGACCTACAAATGTTATTGCCAATGAAAATAGGATTTTATTTCGTTCGACTTTCTACAAATTTGTTTACAAACATTGAAAATTGTATTAAACATCCGCAGTCTATTAATAATTAGACTGCGGTACTTTATGCAACTACATCTTTATCAACTACAACGAACAAAGGGCGAAGTAATCACTTCTTTCATTGTTTACTTATGCTCGTAAGCTGCAAACTAATCCATCGATTTTCTTAAATTTTTTCAATCTGTCCACTGTTTCAAATTGCAACTATTTTATTTTTGGGACACTCTGTATACCTATTGTTCGGTTCGATTCATTACGACTAATGGAGCTGCTAGTTACGTCAGGGTTTTTGTACTTCGATCACTCCGCTCACCGGGAGGAATAATTTTGGATCCTCCATTATTCTTCTCTTGTGTTCTACTCGTTAACGAAATTCCGATTTGCCTTGTGTCATTGTGATTACCAATTGCTGTAAGTAACGTTACTCAACCGTATCTGACGCCTCGTGGATTATGTAATTACAATAGGGTTTGATCGACGTGTAGGCCGCTTTTAGATTGCTAGCCGACTGATCTTTACTCCTAATCTTGAATTTCACGGTGAGTTTATAGCCCTGATAACGATTTTCGAGCACTAGTTGCTTCTTACGATTTTGCAATTATAATATTGGGTTGGCAAGAGAGTAATTTCGGTATTTTAAGGGAGTAGACTCCGTTATCCAGGATTGCAAGAGTGCGGGATTGGCGTTCTCATTTCTCGATAATACAAAAATGGAGTTTTTTAGCAGTCAAAAACGATAGATGAAAGATCGATCTAGGTGGCTGTCGCTCTCAAAAGTTCAATTTTTTCGTTTACGAAGCGTAATTTGCGTTATTCGACAGCGTAATTTGCATTAAGGTGGACTGGGTTAAGTTCGTAAACGGGGCAAGTTCATAAATTGGTTATTTTTATTATAATATGAGCGAAATTTTTCTAGCTTGTATTTATTAATGTGCTATAAGTTAATATGAACTATTCGACATAGATGTCGCCCGAGAATAAAGGAGTTTTCTTAATTTAATGCAATAAAATGCAATAAAGCATTTCATAGCAGGATTGTTAATAATTCTGCTCTTGACCCATTGCACACGAAACAAAATGTTTGAATGCATTTTTAACTCTAATGGCGCTCTTGCCCTATTTTCGGGAGGAAGTGCAGAGTAGTTGACATTTTGTACAATATCCTATCAAACTGAAAATTTTGAAGAAAAATTAGAATCCTGCGTAATATTAATTCACCAGTATTGACTATGCAAAGCGTTTGATACCAACAGCATTTAGTATTTACATACCAGACTGAAAATACATAAAATTGTTAATGCTTTCGGCGCAAGGGTTCGGTCATTTGTTACTTAATTTACAAAATCATTTTGCAAATTACTAAAGTAATTGATCGAACCCTTGCGCCGAAAGCCTTAACAATTTTATTAACAACAAATACGATCGATAGAAAGCTATAATGAAAATACATAAGTTTATAATCCAACTTTACAAAAACCAGTCTGTACTTGCCCCACCTTATTTGGAAGCATACAACTGCGCATGTAGCTATTTTCATAACAACATGCTGCCGAATAATGCAAATTACGCCTCGTAAACGAAAAAATAGAACTTTTGAGGGCGACAGCGCCCTAGATCGATCCTTTATCTAACGTTTTTGACTACTGAAAATCCTCATTTTCGTATTATCGAGAAACGAGAACGCGAATCCCGCACTCTTGCAATCCTAGACCGCCTTAAGGTGAAACAGAGCCCAATTTTTGTTGTAATGAATGAGATATTTTCTCTTTTGTTCGAGGTTCCTTTGCAAAATAGAATAAATAAGAAAATATATTATTGATTACAGTTCATCGTAAAATCGTAAAATTCATCTTAAAATACCGAAATTACTTTCTTGCCGACCCAATGGTTGCTTCTTACGATTTCCCAATTATTTGCTTTACGTTACACATCGGTAACTTCATGGGAGAATTATAATTATTTATTCAATCTGGAAATCTACTATCGTTTTGCAAATCGATCGACGTATACGAAAATTACGAAATAGGTACTGCGGAAAAAATATTGAAGTTAATCATTTCTGTCTAGGAACGTCTGACGCAAACGTTATTCCAATTATTGCTACAGCTATACATTCGCCAATTGTTAAGACACGTATGATACTAGACACGGCTATGTTGTGTAATAAACGCGGACGTAAAAACGTTGAAATTTTCATTAGCAATACAGGTCGGTAATATCCGCTGACATACTTTGCGAAATATTCAACGTTCGAGGATATGCAACGTAGGCGTTTCAAATTTTTCATTGACGAAGAACGAATCCAGAAGTTGTTTTTCTTTCTGGTTTGTCTTCGTTGTCGCGTCTCTTAACATTTTCTTATGCCTGTCTTCAAGATTGTAACACGGCATTAATCGTTTCAAGTAACTACTTCTGCATCTGCGATTAGACGTTACGATCATCTTCTGTGACTCCGGACTTGTTCTATTCACGTGGTTTCTTAGTACTGCATGAGTAACTCTTTCCTGAGAGACTGGCTAAATGCAGCGAGCAGTCACACCACTAGAAAACACATTTACTTATTTATCTACAGGAAATATCTGTTATATTATTAATGGCCTGTGAATCTCTATGCATTCGATTCGCTGGTATTCTACGAGAAACGTACTGGTCAACAGAAGATATCTTTTTCCAATTCTAATTTGTATAAAATGACTTATACGATTATAATTGAGCTTCTAAATTGCACCTCGGTAACGACAAGAAGCTTTATTTGAACGTATCATTTTTTTCTGTGTTTAATCTATCAACAAAAAGAATAATAAATAATAGAGAAAGAATTGTACAAGATCGTACATCTCAACAGTTTATTCTTCAGAAAAGAAAAAATGTTACACCTTCCATGGAGTATTTTGTTTTATTTTATCAGAAGAATAACATTTCATGCGTTCATAAACGATATACCCTGTTGTAAAATATTATTGTAGTTTACATCAGTCCCATAATTGATCTAACAATGAGTATTTCGTTTAGCATGCCAATCCGTGTAATAAAGATATTACTTGATAAAATATGTGCTTTCCATTTAAGCAGGTTATAACGCGACGATGATGATAATGATCATCATCATCATCCCGCCTAATCAATCACCTAATTGGGCTCATTTTAACGTTGCATAACATCGTCACCCCTCGTGCGATCGTTAGATTAGGTACTGGTAAACTCGCATGATCGTTCTTTGTGCACGAAGAGTGTGATAACATGGCCATGAAATATTGTTCAACCATTTTGACAAAGAATTGTTTATTGTAAAAGCGAATGATAGGCTGTGTATATGTAATCGTGAATAAAAATCGTGACCCTTTACAATTTCGCTCGCTGCCTGTCGCAAAAATTCAAACATTCCGCCAGAATATGTGATTCAGCGCCAGATATTGAACCAGCATAACCTATCGCAAGGCAATGTCAGCCGAAACCCGGTATGCGAATCAATGAAAATCGGTGACTCGAAAATGTTCTGACAAATATTGCAGAACAAAAAGGTGTTTCTTTGACGAGGGACTACAAAGTGCAAAGTTTTGGTTAAAAAAAGATAGTAGAGCCGTGAATCCGTTATTTTTCGTGATGCGAATAATTTATAATAATTACGTGTCGTAATAACATTGTGACATCGTTGAGAGACAATAACAAAAGAAGCAAAACATGCTTCGACGAAATCAAAAAGCTCTACTCTACTGTGAACTGTTTGGGCTTTCAGAGGAGGACGAATCACAGATCTTTGTGAAGTTTTTCAAATTTCACAAATGTTACGACCTAATACCGACCAGTGCCAAGTTGGTCGTTTTCGACACGCATCTCCTCGTCAAGAAGGCCTTCTTCGCTCTTGTCTACAATGGTGAGCGACAAATATCATCTCCGTTATAAGTTAAATCATTTTTACACTTGCAGTATGTCACGACAGAGTTCGTGGGACACACTGTATAACAAAAATATACAACATTACAAATTACAGTCAAACCTCGATTACTCTATAAGACAAAAATTTTGTTGATTCCCTTCTGTTGCGCTTTAAACACCTCTATAAATCTAAATAAAACTTTCTTTAACTCGAATTATTTTCCACAAATGTGGGAGATGAACAAGCCAAAACAGGAGTAAATGTTTTACAAAGTTGCAATGATATTGGAGAAAATGTATCTGCTTTGGTTACCATTGAAAATTGATCGACAATCTGTTAATTCATTGACGCAGAGCAAAATCACAGATTTCTTTAATATGCAATAGTAATATGTAAGAGCCTAGTAGATTATATTTACTATAGGTATATAATAAATAACTCGTCTCCAAAAATTGAACTTTTCATTCTTTAAAACTATTACGTTTAGTAAATTATTAACTTTTGTACAAACCCCCTGTATTTCGAAACCTCTATAACTTGAGATTCGAATTGTCAAGGTTCGACTGTAATTATAAAGATTCAGATGTTCTTTTTCTATCGACTAATCTTTTGCGTAGGTGTGAGAGCTGCGCCATTATGGGACAGTTCAAGACAAGAATTTGTGGGGATGTTAACTATAACAGATTTTATAAAAATTCTGCAAATGTATTACACCAGCCCATCTGTAACAATGGATGAATTGGAAGAACACGAATTGGATACATGGAGAAGTAAGTATCTTTCTCTTGTAGATGTTTCTTGACGTAAGATCATAATAGTTACTAATGACAATATTTTGTAAATGTTGCTACTGTAGAAGTTTTGAAAGATCAGGTTCATCCGTTAGTAAGCATCGGCCCAGATGCATCTTTGTACGAGGCCATTAAGACTCTTGTACAAAACAGAATTCATCGTTTGCCTGTGATAGACCCAGATACTGGAAATGTTCTCTATATCTTGACACATAAACGAATACTAAGGTTCCTCTTCCTTTATGTAAGTATATAGCGAGATACTAATGACTGGACTGCGGATCTTTCACAAATCATTTGAACCCTTAGTACTCGAATGCTGACTCTGAGAGGTGCCACTAAAAATTGCTGTACCATTATTCAAAATATTGTTTACATTACTAAATATGTCGGTTTCTAATCAATAGACAGCGGATCTTTATGCAAAATAAAAATTTTACACTAGAATTGCAACAAACTGGAGTGACATGCAAACGTATTTTCTTTCTCAATATGTTTAGCAGGCTGAAAATAATATAACAGTATCTTTACATTCGACTAATGTTGCTGTTTGAAATTACATCTTCCCATTTTTGTCATAAATGCATTAAATTCAGAGTTTAATAGTAAGTTAGGAATAATATAAGCGTATTCTTAAAATCGTTTAACATTTCATTTGAGTTTCATCTACTGATTTTTGTCATAAACACATAAAATCCGCAGTCTACTAATGACAAACAACATCTATCAGAATATAAAATTCATTATAATGATTCAATTTAACAGATTCACGAGTTACCAAAACCATCGTTTACAAATAAAACACTGAGGGAGTTAAGGATAGGTACATTTGATAATATTGAAACTGCAACAGAAGAAACTAGCATAATTTTAGCACTCAAGAAATTTGTAGAGAGGAGAGTGTCAGCATTGCCGATCATCGATACCGAAGGAAAATTGGTCAACATTTATTCGAAGTTTGATGTTATTGTAAGTATATTACTATCTCTCTCAAAATAATCATATTTGTGTCTGAATACATAAATAATCATATTTGTATCTTTCAGAATTTAGCTGCAGAGAAAACATATAACGATCTAGATGTTTCATTAAGAGAAGCAAATGAGCATCGTAACGAGTGGTTTGAGGGAGTTCAAAGTTGTAAATTAGATGAAACGCTGTTTACTGTTATGGAAAAAATTGTTCGGGCAGAGGTATTTTCTATTGTCTAATTTAGTAAAGATAAAATAACTATATAAATTTGATTGAATCTGAAAATATTTGTTTTTTTTAGGTCCATAGGCTAGTAGTGGTTGACGATGACGATAAAGTGATTGGTATAATTTCTCTATCAGACCTACTCTTCTACCTCGTTCTTAGGCCTTGCGGTAAAAATACTTTCTAAAGTTTCACATAAAATTATTACAATTAACACGTATATAACCTATATATATAACTATAATAACTGATAATAATTTGCAGGTGAGGATGGCAGTAGCAATAAAAATAGTTCTATATCGTTAAGAGCACAGAACTCTCTATCAAAGACTCCGAGTTCTGTGCAGTTAGAAGCTTCTCTTCCCGATGGTGAACAAGAAGCTGAACCAGATGCAGCTGAAGTAAACCAATCTGAAGGAGCACCCGCGACACCTAGTCCACCGCTGAGTCCAGCAGCGTCAGATATGTCTGAACCTCAATCTAATTTAGTAAATCAGTCTCAAGAACCTGCATGGAGGGAAGTAACTGTGTCAGGGGGAGAATGAGGCAACGCAAGTCTATCATGTCATTGAGCATGATATTGTGACCGGTTTATCACTGTGAAATTAATATTAAGTTTACAGTGGAACAGCGGTAAGCAGCGAACAAACAACCGTGTATTTTTCATCTGTTTTTAATACTCGCGATTGCACTTGTCTTAAAAATTCATGAAAAACACACGAGACGATTATTCTGTGCTCATCGAACCAGTTAGAGACGAGAATTGTTACACAGGCGTTATTATATACCATGTTGAGCGCGAATGTTTGTGAACGAATTTTACTGAACGCGACAAAAATAATAAAACGCGCGCGACGCTGCGTAAATGTATAAGGTTGAGTAAGCTTAATTTTTTATGGTACAAATGCTACTCAGCATAGACGTTCGAGCTTCTTGCCAGGAACGATCGCTACGCCATTAATTGCTCAGGGTATGAATTCTCCACGCCCTTTCTTCTATCGTACACTGGGAATGTTTCAAAAAGAATATCGAGAAAAGAAATAACTGTTTCGTCCCTTACATTTATAATGCTACTGTGCTTTTTCACATTGGAACCTTTGTATTTTATTTCCGGTTAAAGATTTAGAGATATAGCATACTTCGTTTAATAGACTTGTACACAAAATATGAAAGAAATAGTAGCTACTATACTAAAAAGTATTTGACGGCTGGGATAAACGAGAAGAGGAAAAAGAAAGAGAGCGTTTCTCCGTATATAAGGAATAAATATGGACCCCGTTTTTACAAAGGCCTTCCATGCAATACCCTTACCGAAACGAATACTATAGTTTTAATCAAAAGTCTCTAAACATGTGCATCCGATTCGATTGTTTATAATTTATAGGTTCTTTGTCCGAGAATGTTTCACATTGGACGCTCAAGATTGAATTAGAAACTGGAATGAATAGTACCACAGTTCAGTCTTACAAATTTACTTAATGGCACAGCATGATACATATTTCACAAGAAAGAAACCAATTTGGTGCTTTTGATTTTACGTTATTAATCGACTACGATATAATTATCGAATGAATTTAATGAAATACGAATAATAATTACGGTATGATCTATTGTTTTGATACAGCTATACACCTTCAAAAAAGATTTATCTACAGGAGGGAAATGCTTGTATGTATTTAAGCTGCAATCTTTCATTAGATTTTTATGTCATTATTTTGTGTATGTCACAAGATAACATTTACAAGAGCTATCACTAAATAGTAAGTGTCAGGCCTACGAAGCATTGGTAAATGAAAATCTTTTCTTACCTTGAGCATGTGCTGCCACCAATCTTTTAATCAATGCTTTAAATATTTAGAGATATCCGCAGTACTTTACTCAAGTTACTTACAAAACAGTTTGATTGTGAAAAATATTCATTTTACACGTATTTTAGATTTGTGTGTACATGTATATAATTTAACTTAATTTTACATCCTTTGAACACTTATATTCCGTTTGTATCTGCTTTACGTGAAGAATAACGTATCACAAGGTTTTTATGTGATCTTTGACCAAAATTCTGTATTATTGTATAACGAAGAATGAAATTGTAACTGGTGTAACATGAATTGTGAAACGAAAGTCTTGCGTTCACATATTATCACATTGTGAATTCGCACGTGTAATCAATGATTATTTAAAACAAATTTTTTCTGGCTGAATACATATAATTTTACGAAAATTGACGTCATGTTGATCCTTATTATTTTTTTGTATAATGTATAAGTATGCTGTATGATGGTTGAGAATGTACCGACACTGGATTCTATTTAAAAAAAAAAAGAGAAAAATTATGTATACATAATTTCGACAAAATAAGTGGTAGAAAACATTCATATGCGAACACGATCAACCGAAGAGACTAGTTTCGTCACGAAATATTTCTTTATTCTACGCTTACTGCACGAAGAAAAATGGAACTTAATGAATTACGCGAAGATCTGTATGTTACATCTATATGTGAAAATTTGTATATAAAATGGCCTCTGTGCCCAAGGAAAACGTGGTTTCCTATTCGGCGCAAAGCTCCATTTTGCTCTGTAGAAGTATGAGTAACGAAAGAAACCACCTACTCGATCTTGAAGGAGACAGTGCCTGTAATTTAGTGAATTTATTCCTAGGTACGTTTACGAGGATAAGAGTTAAAAAAAAAAGAAAAGAAAGCTATTCCATTTCAGATATAAGCCCAGTCAGGATAAAAGCAAGTTTGCGTTAGTATTATCGGGAGGCGTAGTGGACAATGATTTTTGTACAGCTGAAAAGAAATTATAGCCGAATAAGATTTAGTGTGCTGTAGTTGCGAAACGTTATTTCCTTTTAGTACAAAATGCGTTTCAACTTTGCGAGTTGTCACGTTCACTTTTTTCTAGTTTCTAGACATAAAAAAAGATTTACGAGTAGCCTACGTCCTGCAGCGGACCCGACTTCAATATTATTATGAACCGCGTTAAAAAAGCACAATTTACGAAGATCCTGAGAGAATACAGGACTGCGGTAAATGTTTATCCACACTCGATAAAATCATTGAACTCGGTGTACGCTGCGTTTGCGAACCAAAACTATATACATATAGACAAGGTATTAAGAAATAAATTGTACAATAAAAACAAATTAATCGAATAAAATTAGGCAGTACACTTCAGTCGCGTCTCAGTACCGTATATCCAAGACGGAAAGAAAAAAACAATTAGCGTATTATTCATGTCCCTCGTACATACGTGTAAGTTACAAATGGAAAAAAGCGAATTGCTGAGTGATAAAATACATCATAACAGAAACATTTTATTTTATCAGTTTTAATCATTTCTCTACGCCTTGTTATGTACTCCGATTTTTATCCTTGTCGTATTTCAAGTTTATGTTTCCACACATCGTAACAGATTATAGGGCAAAGATACCAGTTACCGGACACAAAACAAACTTTTTAGAAATTAATAAAAATAACATAATGAAGTACCTAGTATTACTTTATTTTGAAAAAAATTAACGTTTCCCCCTTCGTATATAAATCAAAAGTATTACAATAATTTTTGTTTAAGATATAGAAAACATTAGTTAAAAGCCTTATTCCCCGAGACAACGCAATTTTTCGTTTGCGATTATAGAAAGTGCTAAGAAACTGTAATACACCAGAGGATAATAAAAAAATGATTTTATTGTGCTACGACATAAAAAAATTGTACGTATTAAAAGAAACTGGTTGTCACAAATTTCTTGTGTCCGGTAAATAGAACCAAATCTTCGTTAATATTTCTTTTGATTTTTAAGAAAATCGTACTGTGACGTCATCTCGACGTTGGAATTGGAGTGTTCAAGTTGACCTATAATCCCTCCCCCCTGCATTCTCAGCATCCACATCGAGCAACGTCGCCAAAGCCAGCAACGGACCAGCGTATCACCCCCACGCCCCTATGGGAATTTCGCCCTGAAAATTCCCGCCCCAAGGGTGTAACGTCGTACCGACGTTTTGATCTGGATTTCGCTTGAATAAGCGAATTTCCCCATGTATATATATATATATGTATATTCGGTATTGAAACCTGCGTTGAAAGTCATAACAAAGCGTACACATTCATCGGACATTGGAAATGGAAACAACACGATAGCCATCGGTGCAAGCAAACGCCGACATGGCAACCGGCAAGTACAAGTGTACGCGCGTGTCGCGCTAAATACATTTGACAATGTCCGATTTGTCCGAAAAACACATATGGCTCCATGGCCTACGTGACTAATTACACGTGTTATCAAATTTCTATGGTCCGCGTTCGTCCTATAAATAAGGCAAGGATCAGGGCCTCGTCCTTTTAGTTCCAGTTCAATCATCGAATCAGTAAGGTCATAGCGCTCTACTATTTCCATCATTACCATTTCCGTTACTGTTTTATTACATATTTCTATTTCGCTCTCATCCTTGCCATTCTATTCTTATTATTATTTCTATATCATTTATATTCTCGTATTGTTTTATCGTTGGTTCATTCGCAATTTCTATCAATTTCTATCTAATCATTTATAACTGATTTATTTGTATTCTTTTTTATATTGTTTTCATTTCTATTATCGTGTATCATCCTTGAAACTGTTTCGTTAATATACCTTAATTATTTACACACACTTCATTGCTTATTTTGCGTTTACTATGGTCGTCGCGTTACCATATTTTGATTATTTACGCTTATTGCATAAATACATTACTTTAAAGTTACAGCAGTGTCAGTGTCGTCACGTTCGCGTGTGTGATAGCCCGGCAGTGTGTTTAATCGTGTACCCCCTCGACCCTGCGTCCCGTCTCGCACGTCTGGGCCCACCAGGTTGCTCGGTACGGGGGAAAACAGAGTCATAAACTGAAAACCCATTTGTTCGCGGCGATCGGACTTCTCATCGGTGGTGTCACATGCCGCGATGTGCCGGACCCAAGCTCCGTAAGCTTGTGCGACAAAACCTCCGCGAAGGGCCTACCAGTGCCATTCCCTTTTTTATCTCTCTCTTCTTAGCCCTGTAGTAGACAACCGGTATTGGGCCTAATCAGACGTGGACGCACGTGCCATGTGGATGAAACATCGTCAAATATCCGTTGCGGCCAGAAAACGGGGTGTTCTGACATCTTCGATCATCCACACCTTTCAGTTCAGAATTCCCGACTCGGGTCGTAACAGTACAACAAAATTTGAAGATACAAAAAAAAAATGTTGATAATCAATCGTTTATCACAAATAATGCAAAATAAATGACAGAAAATGGCTTCAAATTAATAAAAAAAATCCGGTAGCTGGTACTGAACCAATTGCCTTCCCTCTCCTCAGCTACGGTTCCAATTCGAGGGAAATCGCCCCTCTCGTCCCTCTCCACCAATAAAATATTCGCAAGGGTAGCCACCCTACCACTCCGCCATACCTGCAAACCTGACGGGACTCAACGTTTCGGCCGCGGTGCCATTAGTGTAACGACAGTGAAAATAAACACACGTGGGCTTCCGTGAGTGACCGTGACAATTGCGTCATTTGTTATCGAGACGCAGAGTGTACAAGTATACGATTGAATAACATCTACAATTTCAACCGCGAGTCAGCAAGTTAGTTCCAACAAACAATCTAATAATTCTTTTTAAGATTATTATACAAACTAAAATTTTTAAGCTGATTTTGATATAATAGTAGAATCATTACGTTTCCTAGTAAATAACAGGCTTCCGGTAGGTAAAGATTATTATTATTATAACATGTATATAGTATATACATATTTACATAAACACGTAATACAGTCTTTACTACAAATTACACATGTATCATTTATTAAAATGACGGAGAAGTTGATTAACACGTTGAGCGCGGCACCGATTTTGCTGTCCTTGCCGGCAGCAAGCGACCATTTAATTAAAATTGTAACATTTATTTTTTAACCTTGATACTGTAGGTCCCAGAGACCGACGCTGCCCAAACGAAAAATTCACTGTTGGTCCCAGGGACTAACGCTCCCCAAACGGAAAGTTCACTGTCGGTCCTCAGGAATCGACGCCGCGCTCAACGTGTTAAAAAATAATAGCTGGTTTTATTGATAGCTTGCGAGTATGGCTACTCACATACACTACTGTGCAAAAGAATCACGCACCCGGCCATATCTAATAGCAAGTGCTGAGAGAATTTCCACCGATTCAGATCCGCACTCAAAGTGTTAAGTTACTTTATCTTTTTGTTATCTGAACTAATAACTTTTTTTCTTTTGACCAATCTCTTATTTTCTCTATTACTTATTACTTGCATATTTTCGAACAATGTATCGTATTCTGAATCACTATCTACAGCTGCATGTCCATTCTTCTTATTTTTAATATTATTGTATTCGCTATTTCTATCATTATGTATTCGTTTACCATTTTCGTTTACCATTTCAATTTGACTTTTCTCTGGTATTGAAAAACCTGAACGCAACAACATGCATGACATCCTTGAAGTCAAGTAAATCTGAAACATAATAAAAATGAGTTGGTAAATGCAGTTCCACTCTATAAATTGGTTATCTACTTATTCATATTAAATTTCAGATTAAATTACCTTTTTTAATAATTCCTTTGTATTTATATTATGTACTCGTAAGTATCTATCTAAGCTAACGCTGACGATGTAAGGCTCGCTTGTACTGCAAGTTATACCAGTCACAGCACCAGCAAAACCTTTGTATGTGTTCAACACTTTAGCTGGTTTTCTCAAATCCACAAGGTTCATTCTACCTTTGCCAGATCCTACTATAATTTGTCTACAATAAAAAAAAAATTACATATTATCTCTTTACATTTGTAATTACTACAATTTGGTTTTCATCTTCATCTGAATTTAATCGCAACCGTCAATCATAAAAATGAATTTTCATTTCGTATTTGTTCATATTATAAATCACGATCTAATCGTTTCTTTTACACACTTTTCTCTTGATGTAACAGCTAAAGTTGTAAGTGCTTCATCTTTGACTTCCAAATGTACAACAGGCTTTCTCTGTGCTTTTGTGTCATACAATTGTACCTTCGATAAACAGACGAGACCTTTATAAGTTTGAATGCAATAATAGAAATATTTTATAAAGGAGTCATCCACGCTAAAACGGACACTTTGTGTAGCAAAACTTCGGATTTTGTTCAAATTTAAATATGTTGTAGTCTTTAGTGACCTATGAACGAATCTCAAAGGATTTTTAGATATCTTAAAAATTGCTGGTTTTACAGTCGTGTAAAAAAACGTGTCACTTTTTTTCATTAAATTTTAAGTCTAGAACTATCAAACCGATGAAAATGAGTTTTTGGGAGCTTATGGTGAAAATATAAAAGTATTATTTATTATACTATTTTCCAAATGGTTTAAACGAATGCCGTGTTTTCATACCGGACCATTTTTGAAAAAATGCAAAAGAAATGAGGATATAGCCCCCAAGTGTCCCCTTTATCGACCTCTTTTTACAAAGATGGATATTTGAAAATTGACGAAATTAAAATTATTTGAAGTGAACGTTGTTTCGCGATATGCAGACATCGTAACATTTTACTATAACTCTTGAACCATAAGAGATATCGGGATGAAATTTCCACTAAAATTCATTAAAAAAATGATTCTTATTTACGGATAATTATCGTGATAAATATATATTTTTGTAATAATTTTTTAATTGTTTCAATTTTGTTGTTTTAAAATAAAATTTAAAATTGTTCATTTGTTATATGATGAATATTTCAAAATATTTGAACAAAATTTGAATCTAATTTCGATTAAATTTGTACAAAATCCGAAATCTTATTCCAAAAAGTGCCCCTTTTGCATGAAAAGACCCTAAATTGCAAATTTCGTACATGTCCATATCTGCCAACTGTGACAATTTGTTCTGTGCCAGGAAGGAAATCGAGATCAGAAATCCAAATACGCATTGCCAAATTTAACCAATCGTTGGGTAGACGTTTCGCTGTGAATACTTGTTCTTGTCTGTCTAAATTAAATAATTTTAGTATATTCTCATTGCCCCCAGTAGCTATCATATTTTTATCTATTTTTGAATGGCGCATCCTTTCTAAATTTTCACCAGCATTTATTAATATTTCGTCCTCATCTTTGAATTGCCATAGTTTTACTTCTCCAGATTGAACTGCAGTCAAAATTGCTCTAAAATATCCATTATGTAAATGTAACATCTTATTGCAAAGCATTTTATGCAGATAATTACTTACTCGTTGTATCGTGATATTCCATTTACTTTTCCTTTGCCAACATTGCAGAAAAATGAACATGTAAATGTTGAACACTCCGTATCGTAAACCTTAACACTGTGAACCAAAAGGAGTTAAAATATTTTTGGTATAGTCGAAAAGTTTAACCACCATGTAATTGGTAAGTTATTTATTACCTCCTAGTTTCATTTCTTCCACAGGCAATCAAAATTTCTTTTTCTTCGTTATCACCCCACGAAAGTGATGTGACACTGTCGTTCGCAGTTATAGATACTAGATTTTGTATGTTTTCCATAGCACAACCATCTTTCTCTATTCTAATGCCTATAAATAAGGGTTTAAAGTTGAGTTAACAGATTTTCTAGTCAGTCATTTCTTTCAAATTTGGATTAGCATGTTAGGGACAAGCTAAGCGTGAAACTTTTCATTTCAGAGCGTTCGAATATTTTCGTGACTCACTGTATAATTACCTTTGAAGACGCCCGATTTACCGCCTGTGTAAATATCATAATTGTCTTTGGAACACATTTTCGAAAAGTATCAACTGTAAACAGCGCGTAAAACTCAGAAACGATTTAAGGTTAACCATGTGGTTGCACAATACTGTTTACCCATACACTTATAGAGATAGACTGAGATAGACTGAGCCGTCGGCGGAATTCGCGCGATTTTTGTTTTTGATTGTTCAACCGTGCGAATACGTTTGAATGAAAACATAGAATAGACGTAAATATGTGTTTACCAGGTGAAGTATTAAATTAATCTAAAATGTCACATGAAGGTGTTCCTAATCGATAGATGAACAATCGATAAATCATTTCACTTATATTCGTCTGTGCCGAAAGCCCGGGCAGTTTTTAAATTTTTATTTAATGTTTAATAAATGATTGGTACTTCTATAGTAGAAAAGAAAAGAAATTTTATTAAAATCTGATTGTTATATTCAGTAACAAGTTTAGTTATAATCTTAGCACTGCCGAAGGTATAATATGACAGTCTGAAGTTAGAACATCATCAAAACAAACTTCGGTTAAAACGTCGAGCATAACCTAACCGCTGTCGCTTAGTTAGTTAGATGTATGATACATACATACTGTTAAATTAATTTACACTGATTGGTTACAAATAAATAAAACGTGCACTTAAATAAATGATTTTAAATGTACGTAAATGATCCTTAACATAAAAATAGAAGAATATAAATATTCTAAATACATATTTTCTCAGAAAGAACTGTTTATTACTAATGAGATAAAGTTGTGTGATTTGTAATTATTTGACTTGGAAATTATATATATATATACACTTCATATTTAGTGTCTATATTTTCTACAGTAGATAAAGAAATAATTATACTTTCTAACAATCTCTTCGCGAGCAATCATGCATAAAAAGATAACCAAAAATAAAACTTCATCGTTACAAGCTATTAATTCGATTCTTTCTATGGATGATACAATACTAAACAATATTGAAATAGGAAAAGGTGCTAATGAAATATCATCTATCAGCCCTGGTGTACATGAGAAAACTTTGAATAGTTTTGAACACGAATGGAGTGTTTGTGATATAGTTGATACAAATGATGTGTTTGAAAGTTTACCAAATCATGACATTAATGATTCGGAAGCAAGAATTCATGAGAAAAGTTTCTTAAATACCTCTTGTAAAGTTAGCAAAGAAACTAATCAATGGCAAGATGAAACATTTTTTAATGTACCATTTACACAATTGATTCCTTCCGAGAAAAATGATACCTTGGATTACATTAGTCAGGTTACATATTTCTCTATCAGCAGACTAATTAATCTTTTCCTTTATCCATTTTAATCACATTGTATTACCTATTTTTGATAACAGGTTTGTACACCAAAATATGAAAATCGCATCAAGGAAACAGTTTCCAGCGGTAGCCCGCATTCTATATGTATGTCTAGCAATAAAAGGGAAGGTACGAATATATTAAAGAGACACAGCATTGGTAATGACAATAATACTCCAAACAAAATACACTGTTCGAAAGAAGATAGTACATTTTATGGTTTACCAAATGCTGTAAAAGACTGTTTCTTAAAAATTAAGGGTATCGATAAAATCTATAGTAAGTACGCTGTTTTTCATATTTTACATTATTGAATGTATTCATAATTGTTATTTAATGCTTATAGAATGGCAGGATGAGTGTTTAAGTTCAGATGCAATTAAAACAAGAAAGAATTTAGTTTATGCTCTTCCGACAAGCGGTGGTAAAACTTTAGTTGCAGAAATATTAATGTTGAAAGAAATTATATGTAACAAAAAAAATGCAATATTTATACTACCATTTGTTGCTATAGTACAAGAAAAGGTAGGTCTCGATTTGTTCAATACACACAATGATATGTTCGGTTGGCAAGAAAGTAATTTCGGTATTTTAAGGTGACTTTTATTTCACCTTAAAATACCGAAATTACTTTCTTGCCAACCCAATAGATTATTGTACTATTTATTCGTAATTTATAGGTCGAAGCAATGGCACCATTTGCATTAGAATTAAACTTTTTAATCGAGGAATATGCAGCAGCGAAAGGCCATTATCCTCCAAAAAAAAGACGGAAAAAAAATTGTATATATATATGCACTATAGAAAAGGCATTGGGTTTAATCTCCAGTTTAATTGAGGAAAGTCGTTTGAATGAAGTAGGTAATAGTATCCTAAAAGAAAGTAGCAAGGTGTGGCGTATATTACGTTCGCTTAAAAAACATTCTAGATTGGTCTCATGGTTGTGGACGAATTGCATTTACTTGGTGAAAATGGAAGGGGAGCTACATTAGAAGTTCTCTTAACAACGGCACTATATGTTAATGGTAACATGGAAAAAATGAAATATATTACATAGATTGTAACTAATGGGTCTTTGAATTGGGTTATCTTTAAATCACCCACAACACTGTTGTCATCAGTTTGGAGATATCCTGTGTAATATAATTTAATACTTGTTTCAGAACACATTCAAATAATTGGAATGAGTGCAACAATAGGCAACTTGAAAGAAATTGCCGAATTTTTAAATGCAGATTTATACACTGGAAATTTTAGGCCCATTGAAATAAAAGAACATGTCAAGTGTAACGATGACATTTGGCTGGTTGACTTGAAATCTGAAGATCTTTTGACAGATCCAAAAAAAATTAATTATCCCGTACGTTTATTTACTTTAATTGATTTAATAATGGCAAAACATTTAATAGCTATTTTTTAAATGCATCTTTGTTCAACAAGTATTCAGACAATGCAGCAATCATTGATCCAGATAGAATCGGAGGTTTAGTAACGGATGTAATTCCACAAGATTCCTGTCTCATATTCTGTTCTAGTCGTAAGAATTGTGAAAATGTTGCCTTGTTATTAACCAAAGTTTTATTCAGGTGATATATATTTTTCTCTAATTCAACTCTTCGAAATTGTCAATTGCAACGTGATGTAAATAAATTTTAGATCGTTGGAAGAGCATAAAAAGCACGAGAAACAAAATTTATTGACTGCACTTCAAACCGAGGAAGGTCTTTGTCCGATTTTACGTCGAACTATAAAATTTGGTGTAGCTTATCATCACTCTGGCCTTACAGCCGAGGAAAGACGGCTATTGGAGGACGCTTTTAGAGCCGGAATCCTCTGCGTTATATGTTGCACCTCAACGTTAGCTGCCGGAGTGAATTTACCAGCGAGAAGGGTACTTTATTATCTAACTTTCTTTTCTATCATTAACAATTACTTGCAGTTTCTGATTTCGACAAATATTGCAGGTAATACTGAGAAGTCCGTATGTAGGCAATCAATTTTTGAATTTAAGTAGATACAAACAAATGATTGGAAGAGCAGGTCGCGCTGGTATGGGCAATATTGGAGAAAGTATACTAATATGTAAAGACCATGAATTATCAAAAGTAATAATACTATATCTTCCAGTACAATGCATTGGATTACCTTGATCTTAACTATTTAACTTTCTTATTACTCTTTGTCATGCAGGTGAAAGAACTTTTAACGTCAAAAATGGATGATTCTTTAAGTAAAATACATATAGACAAAGATAGAGGCATTAATAATTTAATTTTAAGTTCTATATTGTTTTCTATAGCAAAAACTAGATCCGACTTACATAAACTGATAAGAAACACTTTACTCAATATTCAACAAGAACGTTTAAATGTTAATATTAAACAGATTGCAGACCAAGCAATAACAGAATTTTTAAAAAGTGGTGTTATAAAAGTAAAAAAGAATCAAAGTAGTTATGAAGGGTTCAAGCCGAATGTAAGTGTTGTTATCCCATCGCAAAATGAAGACTTTGCTGATAAAATTACAGAAATAAATAGCAAGAAAAAGAAAGTTGTTATGCTACTGAGTGAAACTGAATTAGAACTTTGTGATCTGGGTCGAGCATCAATGAAAGGTAAACATAATATACTTATTAAACAAAGTACCAAAATGTTTTGTAGTTCTCTTTGCGTGAAATTTAGTTTCATGTTGCAGGGAATATAGATATAGAGGCTGCATATACATTATATACTGATTTACGAAAAGCACAGGATCATTTAATTATTATCGATTATTTGCATCTTTTATATCTTGTTACTCCGTACGATATTGTATCTCAAATAAAACCACATGGATCCATTTATTACGATGTGGTAATCTATTGTTTATATATGTTATAACGTCTATTGATTATGTATATTGTTTAAAGTTGCTATCATATTTTTTTAGGTGACTAATTTACAAGAGAATCAAATGAAAACAGCAAGACTTCTTGGAGTTAACGAGACATCTATAATGAAAATACGCGATGGTATAATGCCTAAGGTAATATGTTAGGTTTCATTGCATTAAATAGTTTATTTAAATTGATTCATATCTAACAGGCTGTAGAACCAAGAACAATTCAACGATTTTATGTGACATTAATATTGTACGACTTGTGGACACAACATGCAGTTTATACAGTAGCAAACAAATATCAAGTAGATCGGGGTATTATACAAAATCTTTTGACTGCAGTTTCATCGTTTTCATCGTCTGTAGTTCGATTTTGTGAGGTAAATTACTGGATTAATTGTATTTACAAACTTATCTTTTGTAAAAATTGATCAATCATTTTAGGAGCTGGATGAATTTTGGGCATTTAGAGATTTGTTAGGGACGTTTAGTAAACGATTATCTTATTGCTGTCCATTGGAATTGGAAGTATTAATGGAGTTGCCACTAGTTAAAATTGTAAGTTAATTAATAACATATTTCATACAACAGTCATCAATGTATTTTTTACATAGTGAACAAAACATTTTTATAATATATTTTTTTACATAGGGAAGAGCACGCCAATTGTACAATGCAGGCTATAAAACGTTACAGTGTATAGCTAAAGTAAAACCAATAGATTTACAAGAAAGAATTCCATATTTAAGTAAAAAGGCATCAATACAAATTGTCGAAGCTGCGAAAGTAATCATTTTTCAAGTTAATGTTATATCTATAGTCAATATTTTCAAATTAAAGCGTTACCTTGAATCTCTTTTATCTTACAGTTATTAATATTGAAAAAAATCGAAGACCTTCGAGATGAAACTGAAGACGTTCTAGATGGTATAGACATGAGTATTTTAAACGCAAATTGCTAATTTCGTTATTATACTATTGTACAAAGTGAGAATTTACACGAATATGAACTGAAGGTATACAGAACGTTAGTAATTTTTGTACATATATTATTAATTTATTTTTATACTTATGAAAATAAACTACAGAATTTGGATTTGTATACAAAAATGGTTAAAATATTTCATGTTAGATATACTGCAAATGTTTCGTTTCGTGTATATGTATTGGTTGCATATTGTGCCGAACAGATCAATGTGCTTCTAGAACAACACATTGTTTAAGCAGGCACATACATTAAAAATCCAAAATGTGATTGATATTGCCATTAAGGATATGTGATATCGAACCATTATGGTACAAATATTATAATTTATAATTTAATTATAGTCATTTTATTTTTATAAATATACATTTTTGTAACAAACATAAAAATAACAATTTTGTTAAAATAAACACTTCGTGAATTGTTTTTTAATGACATTCCGCAATGCTTCTGCGTTCTTGAAACTTTAGCGTTTCTTATATAAACATGGTTTTAAAGTAATAGGCGATAATTTGGATTTCCTACCATCTATATCTTTTTCCTTTTTAAAATCTAAGAAGTAGAACAAATTGTGTGACAAATCTTGTAAAGTATTTTTAAAACCATATCCACTTAATACTTTTATAAAATCTTCAATTCTGTCGAATCGACTTTCAACTTCAGCTATTTTCAAAATACCGCTGAAAATACATTTTATATAAATTTCAATCAAGTTCAGACTATAATATTCAGTATTTATATTAATTATTGTAAATACTTACTCTTTCTTAAGAATCCTATTTGCTTCTATAATATAATCTTTCAGATTAGTTCCCATAAGCGACAAACAGAACACGACCACGTTTACACCATTAGTCAATAAAGGAGTATGTGCTATATCACATACAGTAACATTTTCGTTCAAAGAAATAAAATCGAAAGAATGTACTCGTTGGGTAACAGAAGCAGCGAGTCTTGCTTCTCCACAACCAAAGTCTGCAATAACATAATCCTTTGGCCTGCAATAATAATATTGGAATAATGTATTAATTCATAAATTAAAACATAATTGATATCATTTTTCTGCATTGTTCACTAACATTTGCTTAATAGATGATATTATAACATCTAGAGGATTTAATGGCCATTGCGCAACTTGCTGTTTGTATCCCTCATGGTATGCTTTAAACGCATCTGGATCATCTTTGAAGTACTTTTTCGATTCAGAACTTTCACTGCTATACATTGTTTCGTTCAAATACCTAAATCTGGATGCTTTTAATTTAGACATCATTCTATCTCTTAAAGGCTGTGTTTTTAAGTTTTCTTTCGTTGTCTTTATCTGTGTTTGTTTAGCAATAAGCATTTCTTCTAATCTTTTTATATCCAAATTACGGTGTTTTAATGTCGTGTTAGAGTTTTTACTTTTTTCTGAGAGAGGGACTAAAGGTTTCTGTTTCTTTTTCTTTTCTTTACTTTTCTTTAATGCTAATGGATTCACTTTTGCTACTTTGTCATCACTTACAGTTTGCTTTCGTCTCTTTGTCTTCTTGTTCTTAATATTATTTGTTTCCTTCGCGTTTAACAACTGAGAGTTTTTTACTTGTTTCGCAGGTGCTCTGACATTATTTGTCTTTTTATTAGTTTGTTTGATAGACTGATTTCCACCATGTTTTGGCTTTTTGACCTTTCCAGCTTTCTGAAGATTTGCTTGATTTCTTTCATTTTTATTTTGATTTTTGGCTATCTTGCTCTTAGTCTTCTTTTTTATATTTGTTACGTTTGCAATATTAGAATTAAAAAAATTAACGGTTGAATGGGTTCCTTCATTTTTCTGTAACTTCTTCAATTTTTTTTTAAGATTCTGCGTAGTCTTCCCATGCTTATTTTTAAATTTTACATTCTGATCCTTCACCTTACCAGGTTTATTATTCTTTAGAGCTTTAATTACTTGCTTCTTTGTCTACAAAAAATAAAATGAACTGTGTATAACGACTGTAATATAAATGCATTTAGTTCTTACTCACGAAGGCGATAAATTTCTGCAAATTACGTGAAAACTTTTTGACCAACCCAATATTTTACCTTGGAAGTATTTTCTTCGGCGAGGTCTTTAACAGTGCTCTTCTTCTTAGAAGTGTACCTTTTAAGTTTCTTTCCCATTTTCTTTACGTCCACGTGGAGATTTCAGTCAGAAAGCGCACCGATTCCTATGCGTGTATATAATTTACGAAACAATCGCACATCTAACCTAACGGATTCACAAACAAACTGTTGATGTTGACCTAGGAATGAACAATAGACTGCTTACATTGTACTACCTGTACCATGTTGTATCACGCTGAGATATTGGCCAAGATTTCTCGGACATGCGTGTTCAAAACAATAACGTATATATATAGGTAGTGGAGTAGTGATATTGGCGGGAATGGCAGGAAAATACCGAAACAATCTGTTCCGGACAAAGAGACTCCAGGACGAGAGACGAGACGATTATCCTACGAGTTACAGAATATACACAAATACACATGATGTACATTCATTTTTCACAATCAGTTCAAAACAATTTTTAAAATTTTTACAGGGCGACCAAGGCACCCCATTTTATCGAGAATTTTACTTTACCGATTCTAATATCGCCGCGCATGCGCGATAAAACGGCCTATATCTCAACCTTAGACCATATATCTGTGGTTCTAAGGAAGAATGCCGCATGTCGCATACTTTTACTTTCGATATATAGCCGTTTAAAGTTTTGTTTATGTAATAATTCTTTGACATAGGACATTGGTTAAATTGCATTATTTTCTGAGCTTTTCGAATTTGTTTTCATGACTTTTTTCTGGTAAATAAGTAAATTCTATAATCTACATGTATAGTTACCAATTTTTCAAGTGTGCCAAAACTTTTATTCAGCTGAAAATGGACCTTCATGTGTTGACCTTCTATTATTTTTCTCTATAATACACATCTTCCAAATTCATAATTCATGGTATAGGTTATATTTTATAAATAAATTAAATAGACAACCATATTCTTTACAGATTTCCAAAGAATTTTATATGAACGTCCAGGCTGTGCCAATACATATGTTTAGCACTGTATTACCGCATACAGGCATATAGAAATGGCTGCATCATTAGGTGAGTGTGTGGTTCTGAACTGTTTACATTTTTATATCAAGCAAGGACCATTCTTTTTTTGTTTCCCATCCATACTGCGTGCAGTACCAGATTATTTCCTATAATTAACTTCTGAATCATGTTTATAAACTCATCATGTTTATAAATAGTCCATAGTTTTAGGTTTTGTACAGCATTTTTAATTTGTAATTTTCAGAGTCTGTTTTCTATCTGTTTTTCGTGGCCTTGTTATGGGGTGGTACCAACCCTTACATTAAAAAAGGAGCAGAAGGGCTTGAAAATGTTAAAGCATCTTCAAAAATTGGTCAATTTTTTAAAGAATTGGCATTTCTCTTGACAAAATTAAAGGTTGGTCATTATAATTGTCTTATCGCGTTTGCATATTAATTTATTAAGCCTAATTTAATTATATTCTCTATTCTAGTACATAGTACCATTTGTCATCAATCAGTGTGGTTCTGTCCTATATTTTTTAATGCTAGGTGGTACTGATATATCACTGGCTGTACCAGTCACAAATTCTCTTACCTTTGTGGTAACTGCAATCACTGGTACGATGTTGGGTGAAGAAAAAATACATAAAAGTTTGTATATTCTTTATTATCCTCTTGCAGCTACTATAATTCTGTTACAACGATTTACTTTTCTTTTTCAGATACATATATTGGAATGACATTGATATTGGTTGGAACAATGCTTTGCTGTTGGGATAAAGTAGATGAAACTATATTAAGCTAATTTCATTCAGCATTTCAATGATTATAGTACAGTATCAGTACTACATTACTATATAAATGAGAGTATTTTAATACATATCAATACAATCACTCAGAGTAACAGCAAGAGCGTCGGCACCTCGCGTCCACGCGAATTGTGTTGCCAGACGGATGAAATTGTCTACGGTCCTGAATTACCGACTCTGTAGAAAATGCTCGAGTACGACAGCGGACTCTATCAAAATGAAACGATCAGCGAGTGAACTACATGTGGTTACAACGCAAAAGGTGTGTGTCTGAGAGAGCTACATTTTACAACATAGTCATTCTCTCTGAGCAAGTCACATTCTTGTTATAAATATGTACATGTACAATACAAACATAAATAATAAAAAATTGAAAATAAGAAAGCATATCTGCGTATATATTTATTGAACCACCAATTTTTCCCGAACGTCAAACTTGTCGAGTTATACTTGAGAATTTTCGGCCGTCTGCCTTGACGTTGAGTTGTACCACTGAATTTCGTGCCACCTTTTTCGCTGTCATATTCTCCTAACACTAACCTCAATTTTCGAGGTGTACGAAAATTTCCAAAAATTTGCAGCAGTCTGGTTTGACGTTGCCTTATTCTACTGATTTTCGTGCTACCTCCTTCGATATCATGTTCCCCTGATACAAAGTCCAATTTTCGAGATTTTCGAAAATTTTTGGCCGTCTGATTTGTCGCTGAGTTGCACTACTGAAATTCGAATACCTCCTTCGATATCATGTTCTCCCAATACAAAGTTCAATTTTCGAGATTTTCGAAAATTTTTGATAATTTTCGGACGTTTCACTTGTCGCTGAGTTGCACTACTGAAATCCGGATACCTCCTTCGATATCATGTGCTCCTACTACAAAGTTCAGTTTTCGAGATTTTCGAAAATTTCCGCCAATTTTCGCCAATTTTCGACAATTTACGGCCGTCTGACTTGTCGTTGAGTTGCACTACTGAAATCCGAATACCTCCTTCGATATCATGTTCACCTAATACAAAGTTCAATTTTCGTGATTTTCGAAATTTTTCGTCAATTCTCTCCAATTTTCGTCAATTCTCTCCAATTTTCGATAATTTTCGGCCGTCTGACTTGTCGTTGAGTTGCACTACTGAAATCCCAATACCTCCTTCGATATCATGTTCTCCTAATACAAAGTTCAATTTTCGAGATTTCCGAAAATTTTCACCAATTTGGCCGTCTAACTTGTCGTTGCTTTGCACTACTGAAATCCGGATACCTCCTTCGATATCATGTTCTCCTAATACAAAGTTCAATTTTCGAAATTTTCGAAAATTTTCGCCAATTTTCGTCAATTTTCGATATTTTTCGGCCGCCTGACTTGTCGTTGAGTTGCACTACTGAAATCCGAATACCTCCTTCGATATCATGTTCTCCTAATACAAAGTTCAATTTTCGAGATTTTCGAA
This sequence comes from Lasioglossum figueresi, assembly GCA_028455805.1. Taxonomy (NCBI): domain Eukaryota; kingdom Metazoa; phylum Arthropoda; class Insecta; order Hymenoptera; family Halictidae; genus Lasioglossum; species Lasioglossum figueresi. Next base: position 4,061,188 of record CM052198.1, on the reverse strand, counting down.
AATTCTCGCCAATTTTCGCCAATTTTCGCCATTTTTCGGCCGCCTGACTTGTCGTTGAGTTGCACTACTGAAATCCGAATACCTCCTTCGATATCATGTGCTCCTAATACAAAGTTCAGTTTTCGAGATTTTCGAAAATTTTCTCCAATTTTCGCCAATTTTCGACCGTCTGACTTGTCGCTGAGTTGCACTACTGAAATCCGGATACTTCCTTCGATATCATGTTCTCCTAATACAAAGTTAAATTTTCGTGATTTTCGAAATTTTTCGCCAATTCTCTCCAATTTTCGACAATTTTCGGCCTTCTGACTTGTCGTTGAGTTGCACTACTGTAATCCGAATACCTCCTTCGATATCATGTTCTCCTAATACAAAAGACATTTTTCGAGGAAAATTTTCGAAAATCTCGAAAATTGAACTTTGTACTAGGAGAACATGATATCGAAGGAGGTATCCTGATTTCAGTAGTACAACTCAACGACAAGTGAGGCGGCCGAAAATTGTCATAAATTCAGAAGTATAACTCCACAACAAGTCTGATAATCGGGAAAAATTTGTGGTTTAATAAATATATACACACAGGTATGCTTTTTTATTACATTGTCTTTATTTATTCGTTGTATATTCATACATATAATGTTTGTATTGTACATGTACTGAACTTATATTCTAAACATTTATAACAAGAATGTTGACTGGTTCATAGTGACTGGCAGCGCTGTATAGTGTGCTCCCTCAGACACACACCTTTTTCGTTGCAACGTCATGTAGTTCACTAGCTGATCGTTTCATTTCGATAGAGTTCGCTGTCGTACTGGGGGCACTTTCTACAGAGTCGGTAATTCAGAACCGTAGACAAAAAAATGTAATGTCGGTACTGATCTTAAGTCTGTGTTGAGGGGAATACAGTTCCCCTTCATGTAGTACACATGTACGACTGAAACGAAATGCATCACGTGATTGGACCGTGGTGAAAGAGTGGGGATGCTCGCCACCAGAAAATGAGAGATTAGCGTTGTAGAAGGGGAAGGGTTGAGTGGGAAACATGTTTTAATCTGGCGACACTGATTGTCCAGGACTGTTCTAGGTGATGAATAGAATAATTAATGAATAGAAATTAATTTATTTTTACGTTTATTAAATTCGAGCTGAAATTATACCAAATAATATTGTATAAATATGTGTGCTTGTTGAAATGACTCAATGATTATATAATGTGATGAAAGATACATGATTCTATTTTAATATCTGTTTTGGGCCTAGTTCAATCTCAAAATTATGGATTTTGTTTTTTGAAAATTAGGGAAATATATTTTCTTTCAAAAAACGTAACAGACAAATGATCAAGACATTAGATCCAGAGGTGCAGTAAAGTCGCGATCTAGCTCCCATAGCCTGTTCCGAGCAGGGACAGACATCGTGTTGGGAGACTATTTTTTTACGACTGCGTCGATCTCTCCGACAGCGCCAAAAGTACAAAGGATGCCGAACGTAGAAAAGGATAGCATGTAAATACAGTTCGAGCTGTTGGCCCCTCGCGGGGTTGCCCCCCAGTGGAAGTGGTAGGCGAAGTGACAGCGATCGTGGAGATCCTCAGCGAGCTAGATCGCGACTTTAGTGTAATAGATTTACTTGGAGGAAGGAAATAAATCTATTACCTACAAATTCGACTTATTTTAAATGGAAACTATATGAGTGTACAGCTTTAAGACTGACAGAGAAAAACACATTTAAAGTAAATTGTTAAATATAAAGATTGGTTGCATGCTGTTATGAAATAAATGGAATATAAATCTGATGCTACGATGTTTTATTAGTACTGAAAATATTCTGTGTAATGCTCACAGCACAGACTAACGTATGGTACACTGTGCTTAGATGTTTGTTTATTTCAAATTAATTATTGCGTTACAAAATATATAGTTTATTCTGACACTTCCATCTTTAGGCATTCTAACACTTTTTCTTACATATATGATGAAATAATAACTATGTTAATAGTTAATACAAACTTATTGATGAATCAATATAAATGGTCTATATATCCATTATATTTACATGCAAACCATAATAGTTCACATATATACATATAACGCAAGTAGCACCAAATAGAGGAAGTGAAAGTTGTTGACACAGTCCAATTGACAATTCACGTTGCAAAAAGTTCCGTAAAGATGGTGGTATATATTACAGTATAACAGTTATTAAAATTTCGTTAAGTTTTCCGAGGACTCATTCACAGTTGCTAGTATATACCTCATTTTCGTAAAACAACTTTATCTCCGTATAACAAAGACTGCGGTTTGTAATTATTGATAACTGAAGAGAAAGATTAAGTGGAGACACATAATAAAGCAAAGTGAAGATAGTTAGAAATAAGGATTATTATTACAAATATTTACAATTAGTATGTGTAAGTAAGATCAGGTCGATCTATGCACAATAAAACATTTAAAAATAATACATAATCGCTAGTTATTCACTTGCGCAACACGATCATTGCGAACACAATTTGAAAAATATTTTATTTTCGCGCTATTACACTATAGCTTAATATTAATGCGATATTACCTTGTTACATTCGTAGATTAAAATACCTTGCACGTTTAGAAATTTTGATTTATCTTGGAACAATGTTTGTACACTTAATAGAAACGGAAATGGCACTCTGATTCACGGTGAAATAAAGTAATTTCTTCTGTTCTCTTTCTTCATTTTTCTTTTTTTTGTAAACCACACGCTTCGCGTTCTATTAATTACACGAACAAATGCATGGAATGTTTCTTTATGTTTTTGTATTTATTGCTGGAATGCAGTTACGAACTTATTAAGCGATTGGTAAACATGTTTGTTATGAAAGATCAGCAAAGTATATTATTCTGATTGCGTTCTCATCTCACCCAACAAATTTAATTTGTTAAATTTGGCAGAGAGAAGGCTCCGTTATCGAAGGAAGATCCTATCCTTCGAGGATAAGATTCGTATAGAAATTTATATTTCCCTCAATTTTAACGACATCCAATCATATTATTTCTCTGTGGGCATTTCTTTATAAATAAAATTGATTTCCTATGTGTTTTATTAAATTTTAATCAGAGAGAAACAGAACATGCTTACATACAGTACATTTTACATTTCGTTACGAATGTGTACGTGGCCATAATTTGTTTGCGAATACAATAAGTCCAGTGGTTCGCGAACGCAATTAAACGTTACATTGCTCCTGGTTACAATCGCGCAGGAATATTGTCGAATAATTTTTAACTTCGGTTAATAAGAGTATCATTAATTCTTTCGTACCTCGATGCTTGCATTGCACATTGGAATACAGAACAAAAATGGTAATATTAGCTCCGTACAGTTATTCACCGCAAATGGCGGTGGTACGACGACACGTTTATTATTAAACCCTTATAATTAACGAATTACTTATGAAACTCAAGACTAGCATTGATCAATGGCCTCTCCTTCAAGCTCGGGACTTCTTGCTCTTCAGCTTGAACCATCCCGCGCTTTTGTTCGGATCGCGTGGAACAGACGTGGACCTGCTTAGTTCTGGTTTCGAGTTGACGCTGCGTGACTTGGTGGCCAACGATTCCGTGGAAACGGTTCTATCCACCTTCTGCTTGTCTTTCGATTTCAATGTACTGCGATTGATTGTACCTAGAACGGAACGTTCGCTGTCAGATTTAGCATATATCGATTTGCTGGTGCATACAAATACAGTAAACTCAAGATATCTTTCCTATCGACAGTTCCGAGCAGGGAGAAATATCGCGTAGGGACACAATTTTCTTTATGACTGCGTCTACCGTGCCGAAAGTACAAAGGAAGCCGAACGTAGAAAAGGATAGCATGTAAACCACTACTAATCCAATTACAAAACATAATTATTTTTTTATGAGACTTTCGTCAACTTATTTGTGGCATTTTTCTGATTAAAATGACACCAAATAAGATACAATTTTGCTTATATTTACTGTACACGCGAAACACAACTTAGTTACTCCATACCATTAATTAACCCACTAAATACAGTTAAAATTATATCGTGCTTGGTGTCATTTTAATCAGACAAATGTCAGAAATAAGTTGGCGAAAGTTCCATAAAAAAATAACGAAAAATAAAGAAGTTTTGTAATTGGACTTTCTTTGTAAGTTGGACAAAAGTTATCAATTTTGAAAGCATGTCACACACACATCGTTGGTCGAAAGTACTTAAAGATGATAAATATTCAATACTCCATATTTGACACAATGAAAGTTTTTCTTGTTTATTTTGTTTGGAATGCTTGAAAGCATGGTGAAAATGCATATTGCGACGGAACAATTTTTACAGAAATATCCGGTTTCCTTTCGTCGGTCATTTTTTTTGCATACTACATATACTACTGTTGGATGAGATTTTTTTCTGTGGGTTGTATTTTTGTATATTAGATTTTTTGCATCGGTTACAACTACCCCTCTGCATTCCATAGAAAATATGCAATACAAACTCTAATTGTGTAAAGTATGGAGTATTTTAAATATTATTTATCATCTTTAGGCACGTTCCACCAATGATAACATGTCCTAAAAATCGATTACATGTGACAAATTTTAAAAATAAAACATTCATATCCATTATAAAGATACACGAGATATCTCGTCCATTGCAGTGAAAGGGTTAAAGACTGCGTCTCCTAGACAGACGACACTCGCACGTGACTGCACACATTCACCACAGTACACTCACACCTCTAGACCACGTATTCCACTCCTGATTTCTCAATAATGCAAAGACGGGGTTTCTTAGTAGTCAAAATGGCTAGATGAAAGGTCAATCTAGGGGGCTATTTGTCTCTGTAAGACAGAACATGAGTGGTCAACCCAGGAAAATGGATGTTTCGACAAGAGAATTGCTGACACAGGCCTTTGTCAACATCCCGGGCAAGGATTGGGAGGAAGAGGCTCCTCGGCCTCAGACGTGCGGTTTTTGTTTGGTTACTCTTAATTTTCCGCAAGTCTATAAAGAAAAAGAAAAAGAAAAAAGAAAAAAAGGGGGATATTTGCCTCAAAAGCCCTACTTTTACGTTTACGACGCGTAATTCTCACTATTCGGCAGCATATCGACAGCCACGATAGACGGCAGCATCGTCGTCTGACCATTGCTTCTTGCGGCTCCGCGACACGATGCAGAATAACGAGAATTACGCGTCGTAAACGTAAAAGTACGACTTTTGAGGCATATAGCCCCCCCAGATTGATCTTTCATCTAGCGATTTTCACTAATAAGAAACCCCGTCTTTGCATTATTAAGAAATCACGAGTGGAGTCCCGGACCCTTGTAATCCTCGTGTACGTATACGTGGTCTAGCGGTGTGCGAGTGTACTGTGGCGACTGTGTGCAGTCACGCGCGAGTGTCGTCTGTGTAGAAGACGCTTTCGGTATTCTGAAAGTCATAGGATACGAAAAATGTGAAAACATTCACGATCAGTAAAAGATTTACCGGTTTTCGAGAGATTGTCCTTGCTTCGTCGAGCGTCTTTTCCACGACGGCTCAGCGTCTCGCGACTTCTTTGTCTGCGTCTCATGGTCGCCATTGACTTTGGATGCAGTTGTTGATCGTAATTGATTTCAAAAGGTTCTCGGTAGTGTCTCGGCTTCCAGGGCGCGAGAACGCTCACGCTCCTCGATACCGTTCTCGTGTGAGATTGTAGAGGTCGATTTAATTCCTCCCTGCTCGCCGCTCTGCGTCTCTCATTGGGACCAGGTATTTCGCCCACTGGAAATATACAGAGTTTTCTTAAAAATTGCTTTTCCAATAACATTTCTGTTATTCAGGGGTTATTCAGTAGTCAAAAGTGCTAGATAAAAGATCAATCTAGCGCCGAAGCTTCCCAAAGTGGCTTATTTTTAGGTCTACGAGGCGTAATTTACATTATTTGGCGACATGTAGCTGTCGCAGCTTTATGAAAATAGCTACACGCCCAGCTCTATGCTACCGAATAATACAAATTACGCCTCGTAAACGTGAAAATAGAACTTTTGAGGGCGACTGCGGACTAGATTGATCTAGATTGATCTTTTGTCTTGCACTTTTTACCACCGGAGAAATCCCCATCTTTGCATTATTGAGAAATGAAGACTCGCGTGGCCAAAATTGCAAGGGTGCGGGATGCACCTTCTCGTTTCTCGATAACGCAAAGATGGGGTTGTTCAGCACTCAAAAGTGCTAGTTAAAAGATCAATCTAGCGCCTAAGCTCCCAAAGTGGCCAATTTTTACGTTTGCATGGCGTAATTTACATTATTTCGTGACATGTAGCTGTCGCAGCTTTATGAAAATAGCTACATACGCAGCTCTATGCTACCGAATAATACAAATTACGCCTCGTAAACGTAAAAATGGAACTTTTGAGGGCGACTGCGGACTAGATTGATCTTTTGTATCCGCTTTTGACCACCGGAGAAATCCCCATCTTTGCATTATTGAGAAATGAAGACTCGCGTCGCCAAAATTGCAAGGTTGCGAGATGCACCTTCTCGTTTCTCGATAACGCAAAGATGGGGTTATTCAGTGCTCAAAAGTATTAAATAAAAGATAAATCTAGTGCCTAAGCTTCTCAATGTGGTTTATTTTTACTTCTACGAGGCGTAATTTCCATTACTTGGCGACATGTAGCTGTCGCAGCTTTATGAAAATAGCTACACGCGCAGTTCTATGCTACCGAATACTACAAATTACGCCTCGTAAACGTGAAAATAGAACTTTTGAGGGCGACTGCGGTCTAGATTGAACTTTAACTTGCGCTTTTGGCCACCGGAGAAATCCCCATCTTTGCATTATTGAGAAATGAAGACTCGCGTTGCCAAAATTGCAAGGTTGCGAGATGCACCTTCTCGTTTCTCGATAACGCAAAGGTGGGGTTATTCAGCACTCAAAAGTGCTAGATAAAAGATCTATCTAGCGCCTAAGCTCCCAAAGTGGCCAATTTTTACGTTTACATGGCGTAATTAAATTATTTGGCGACATGTAGCTTTCGCAGCTTTATGAA
>CM052198.1:4033941-4046889 GCA_028455805.1 Lasioglossum figueresi | reverse complement strand
ACGTACGCAACGTACACTTTTGTTAGACTTGTTGCCGCATTTAAGGCGGATTTTTAAGTGTTAATAAATAAATAACGAAGCCGAAATCGCAATATTTTTATTCTTCATTTTCGTCTTATATTATCGTCGAGGACCACCCCTTAAATTTTCTCCCACCTGTTGTCGAACACCCTGTATAGTCCAATACAAAATTAAATATCACTGTTATTTGTGGTTATACGAAAAAATGTCAGAGGAGAAAGTTGCACCGTTCAATATGGTAAATATAATCGCGAAAAAAGATCTTTTTTGAAAATCAAATTTTCGAAATTTCAGGGTCATCGTCATTTTTTTTAAAATTAAGATCATATAATTTTTCCATATTCTTATTTAGAAAAAAATTACAAATCCAACGATATATAATACTTCATAGTTACGACGAGTTTCAAAATTTTCAAAATTTTCAATTGAAATGCGCCACGTGATCCTTTTTCCCGATCGATCTCAAACTTTTGCACAAATTTTTGTCTCGCTACGGAGAACCATTCTAGGGGGCGTCGTGCTTTGTATCTCGATCAAAAATTTTCGTCAAGTATAGCTTAGGTCCACCCTAGTGAGTACTGTGGCGACTGTGCGCAGTCACGCGCGATTGTCGTCTGTCCAAGAGACGCAATCCTTAAATCTGCGGTCACGAAAGCTCTAAGTAAACGCGGTAATCTGTTTTTAACCGTTCCTTCGAGGAGCGAGTAGTTTCGGCTTGGGCGCAGATTAATTTCAGCGGAGATATCTCTCTCGTTTGACAGACTATAATCCGAAAGGGGAGCGAGAGTCGCGTGAACGGTGCGAGTTGTTCGAGTATTGGTAGCTGGAGGGTTCTTGGCGGCTCCTTTCTTCCCTTCCAATTATTCCTTTGCCCAAAGTCGCGGCCAGGGGAATTAGATAGAGATAATGATGGTTCCCCGCGACCAGGGCTGAGAGAGAGATGGAGGGCCAAGGAAGGGCACCGGGGGCCGAGGATCGCGTGTTCATTCCGCTAGCCGAGATCGCAAGCAAGCGCGTCGGGACTCGGCCGCATAAAACTCGAAGAAAACGCGGGACGCGGGCAGACGCGTGTCCGTTTCATTCTCGACGACGTCTACGTCGTCATTATTATTATCATGTTTTGCATCAGCACCATCATCAACGCTGCCACCTCCGTCATTTACCCTTGGTCTTTCGCATGCATAACGCGCCGGGAACACCGAGGGCTCCGGGCGTTTTATCGCAACTCTCTGCCTGTTTATTCATCGATACTCTACAAAAGAGCCGGTACGGCTGCGGACTATCTAGCGTGTTCTATCCGTGTTCCTCTAAGAAAATGTTAGTCCCGGTGGAGCAGCATGATTCCCGCCGGGGAAAATACGGCTTGGTACATGCCTCGATGGTCCAGCCTCTTCTCCTTCATCCTCGTTAAATTCTGTCCGATTCTCCATGGAATTACGTAATTCTCGTCGTTCCGGTTACCTTGATCGTGGCGCTTCGATGACAAGTGTTTTGTAATGGCCAAGAGATTTTACGTTATTCTGTACTTTCGCCGTTCGGTGGGTGTGCACTGTAATATCTACATTCGTTGCGATCCCTGCTCGTGGGTGTTAATCGTAACCCTTCAGGATGTACGGGTCAAAAGTATCGATTTCTTCGGAAAACTCAGAGATTTTCTTATGTAATCGTGTTCTTTGGCTACGTTACTTGTAACTTGTAAGTAATTTGTAAGTAACTTGTTGTAAGTAACTTCTTGTGAGTAACTTGTTGTGAGTAACTTGTTGTAATAAGTAACTTGTTGTAATAAGTAACTTGTTCTAAGTAACTTCTTGTGAGTAACTTGTTGTGAGAAACTTGTTGTGAGTAACTTATTAGAAGTAACTTGTTGTAAGTAACTTGTTGTAAGTAACTTGTTGTGAGAAACTTGTTGTGAGTAACTTATTATAAGTAACTTGTTGTAATTAACTTGTAAGAAGTACCTTGTTGTAAGTAACTTCTTGTGAGTAACTTGTTGTAAGTAACTTGTTGTGAGTAACTTATTATAAGTAACTTGTTGTAAGTAACTTGTAATAAGTACCTTGTTGTAAGTAACTTGTTGTGAGTAACTTGTTGTGAGTAACTTGTTGTAATAAGTAACTTGTTGTAATAAGTACCTTCTTGTAAGTAACTTGTTGTAATAAGTAACTTGTTCTAAGTATCTTGTTGTGAGTAACTTATTGTGAGAAACTTGTTGTGAGTAACTTATTATAAGTAACTTGTTGTAAGTAACTTGTTGTAATAAGTACCTTGTTGTAAGTAACTTGTTGTAAGTAACTTGTTGTAAGTAACTTGTTGTGAGTAACTTGTTGTGAGTAACTTATTATAAGTAACTTGTAAGTAACTTGTAATAAGTACCTTGTTGTAAGTAACTTGTTGTAAGTAACTTGTAATAAGTAACTTGTTCTAAGTAACTTGTTATAAGTAACTTGTTGTGAGTAACTTGTTGTAAGTAACTTGTTGTAAGTAACTTGTTGTAAGTAACTTGTTGTAAGTTACTTGTTGTAAGAAACTTGTTCTAAGAAACTTGTTGTAAGAAACTTGTTGTAAATAACTTGTTGTAAGTAACTTGTTGTAAGTAACTTGTTGTAAGTAACGTTTTTAAGTAAGTTTTTGTAAAAAGAAACATCAAATCAAATGTAAATGAATTGTTAAGAAACCCAAAATGTTATTAATTGCAAAGATGTGTTGTTTAAAACTTATTTGAAAGTAATTACCGATCAAAACCAACCCTATAGCAACCTGTCCATGCGACTTCTCCCGAGCTCAAGGGAGATGCTTCGAAGCGTAATTAATTTTAAATATTCCAAATGGATGAAATTGATTCGCAAAAGGGTGAATTTGGAGTCCGAAACCTATATAAATTCAATTCATAAATCTGACAGATCGCTTGCGTGCAAATAAATTTCCCTTCGTCGGTCGTTAACGTTAGGTGGCTAGGATCGTTGCCCTTAATTCATAGCGAGCGTAGCCCCGTCTAAAATCATAACTCAGTGGTTCCTTGGGTGGGTTTCTCGGAGAAGTCCGAAAGACACGGGGGATCGGTCGCATCCACCTGCACTCGTTATATATTCCATCTCGAAGGAGTCGCCTCGGTGTTCCCGTCGCGGATGGCGTGGATGGCGCGAAGGACCACGAGCTACGATCGGTGAAGGAGGGGCTCTCGCGGTGCATGCGTTACCAGTGCAGTGCAGTGCAGTGCAGTGCAGTGCAGTGCAGTGCAGTGCAGCGGACCTTTCGATACGCAATATAATAACATATCGCGCGGTACGCGACCGTGGCCCGTACCCACCGCATAAACTCTTAAATGACTCACAATGAATAGCCCATATCGCGGAATCATCTGCATAGTACAAGCACAGCGCGCTTCCCTCGTACTCTCCATATATACGAGCAACAATATCCCGTATGCTTTCCATAACGAGTCGTGGCACGTACCCGACGACGACGAGGACGACCAGGATGAGCCCGAGAGGATGAGGCCGGGGACGAGGATGAGGTTGAGGATGAGGATGAGGTTGAGGACGGGGACGATGACGGCGACGAAGAGGAGGAAAAGAAAGAAAAGGGAGAAAGAAGAAGAAGACGCGACCGCAAAGAAGAAGAAGACGAAGAAAGGAGATTTTGTACCCCGAAGGCATTGTGACCCACGCACGGCCCTGTTAACTCTTACAGCACACACCGGTACCCCGGCCTTCCTCTTCGCCTCCTTTTTTTATTCTTCTTTCTTTTATGTTCATTCTTCTTTTCCCTCGTCTGCATGTCGGCCTCTTCTGCTTGCTCCGGCTTCATCGGGGAACGCGTTGTACGCGGCTACTCCCTCGCAGGGACTCGCGTGGGCCGTCGAGATTGGGCTAGGTCGGTTATGTTCCTAACCGCAATCCGCCATCCGCTTCGCCATCGGCGCGTGCACACGCGTGCGAGCTCCTCTTTTCGCTCTCTTCCACGCACCGACGACAGGACGCTCTGCTCGGCCTCCTCCCACCCTCTAACTTGTACAAGCTCTGTCCAAAGCGTTGCCGGTCAACACGTTCCTCGTTAGACTATTCTAATCAATTCTTATCGTACATCCCTCTCTTCCTGTTCAATTTTCTCTCCGTCGTCTTCTACGAACATGTTACGTCTTCTACATCTATTCAGTCTATTTGATCATCCATCGAGTGACGTGTCGTCTTCTCGATCGTCTCAGGTTTGACAAGTTCTTGATTAATTAGCGATATGTAAAAGATAAACTAGACTTGTAACAGTTGAATGCTATGCATGGACTGCGAAAGTTCGCGTAAAATGAAGATCGTTTGTCGATACTCTTAAATTCTTGTCATCTTTTTATTGCCTTGAAATTACACCCACCCATTTTTGCCACAAACGCATAAAACCGCGGTCCAGTTACGCGTTAGCTTTATCAAGGACGGAAATACGAGTACTTTAGCGATACTCCGATAATTTACCGGTCGTTTTAAATCGAGGGAGCGACTAACGAGCCTTCATGATTCAAGTCAGTTTTCAATAAACACGAGACTATTCGTATGATACGAAGAATATTACAGGCCTGCCGATAAGGGAATTAAGATTGCCGTCTTCATTTGTAATTTATTTCTCACTCGGAAAATGTGTGGTTTTAGATCATCGTACTCTACATATAAAATACCCGTGGCTCCTTTCGTTTTTCAGTTACGAGCAAATTGCTGTTTGATATCGGTGTGAACGTCCTGTATGCAGATTCGAACGTGTGTATCGTAATAGGCGCGCGCGAGCGCCGGGCACTCGCCCTGTTCATCCTCGACGCATAACTCTGCAACATTAAACCGTCCGCCGTAGGTCAACGTAGATTACGCATAAATTCAGGGGAGAGACGATTTACGACGTCAACCGACACCCCTTTTAACCTCGCGGATTTTCTCTTCCTTTGTCTAACGAAAGTTTTTCGGCGGTAAAGAAGAACCCATTAACGCCGAATGTCATAACTAGACTGCGGATCTTTAAAAGCATCGTAAAACACCAGGTTACATGAAATTTAATACCGTTCCCTACCACGTTCCGCTCGTCGAACTCGTCGCTGCGAAATATACAATTTTATGTCAATTATCTCCTTAACCGTTTATTTTAACTCGAAAATTACAGATTTCTTCCGACCTACGCTAGCGGAATTAATTCTGGACACTTTAAATTTTTACTTAAATTTCACCTTTATTCAAATTATTTCATATAATCGTTTGTATTTTATATTCTAATCATTGTTTTCTAATTTTAGGGCGTCGCTTATATAAAACAATTCAGTAAAAAGACCATTTACAGCCATACTTTTAATATACGATACAATTTTTTTTAATCAATTTATCGTTTCTTCGTTAGAATTCTTTACTCTTTTAAAAATTGCAAACTCTAATAATCTTGTTGATATGAAACCCGCTTGTTTCATTTCATTTAAAATAAAGTTATTACCTTTCCGGCACTTCTTGATAACATTGTAATAATCTTGGGGGACAAACGGTAAATTCTTTTTTCTTTAACGACATTTCTACGCATTTCTATTCCTACACATCTATTTCAAATGGTACAAACTGACAAATGGACTCGGGCCACTTTCAAAATAAAAATTTGTGTCATTCTATCAACCAGCTAATTTCCTTTTTACAAAATCTTTGTGATTTTAAATATATTAGTTACAATTTGCTTCGGAATGAAAAGATAACGTGGAAATCTAAATATTAAAATTGTTGGCTTGATTTTTCTCGAAAATGTACTTGGGGGCCACTTTTGCAATTTTACACTGCAAAATGCTGTTTCAACGAAACATCGCAACCTTTTCTTTGAAACCTGAATCGAGCCATTTATCTGTATTGCCGCACGAACTTGTGGTTTCAATAAACTAGACGTGACACGCCCACCGGCAAGTGTATGAAAACTACCTCGCAACGGAAACGAGAACTTTGTGATCCAACGGGAGAAGCAAAACTTGTCGGAGTCAGTTCCAATGTGGAGATAAGAGGAACGCGGGCAAACAAATACACAGATACCGTTCGCCAGAAATAGTGCGCCATTAGTTTTGGAAAAGTTGGTCGATCGGCTTCCGCGACAGCTATTTTACTGGATTCCGGCTGCTCGTCGTTTTCGCTTCTGCATAGCAATTATGGCAAAACCACGAGGAGAAGTGGTCTAATGTTCGCGAGCAACTTTGTAGCGCATGCCCGGGGTATTAATATGGTAAGATCGACATTAAAATCTACATGATTCACATCATCGGAAGCACGCAACTGTGTGGGGCTCGAATCACCGCGTAAATTCTCCCAATTAAGCTGGGTTCCCACCCTCTTCAGCCGGGTAAACTGATAGGCGCACGTGTTTTAACGAAGTTGATCAGCGACTTCGGGCGCAGGGACGAATATTTTTCTCTCGCCCCCTCTTTTTCCCTGGCGAGACGGGGCTGTTTCGTTCGTTTTGCCGATTTTCCCCGTTTTGCTTCTGTTTCTGGTGGTTGGACGCCGTGTAAATCGGTGGCTCGCTTCGCCTCGCCTCTCCTCGACCTTGCAAAAAACTGTTCATCTTAAATGGAATGTACGCAGATTGAAACTAACTCTTCGTCGGATCCCAGAGCGGTCTTGGCGTTTCTTTTGGAATCGGTGCTGGGGAGAGAGCCTCGCGGGCATTGCGGCGTGGTATCGTAAAACCGAGCTAACTTCTCGGGAGTTTAAAGGAATTGAAAGCGAACAGGGAGCGAGAGAATGGGCGAGGCAAGGGTCGCGGCGAATGAACAGAGAGGACGCGGACACGGTGACGCGGCCCGGGCAGATGAACAGGGAGCTATCTCTGAGAAGATACGAGCGGGAAGAACGGACGAGAAATAGGACGCACACCGTATAATGCCGGCGCGATAAAAAGTATAATGAGAGGGGATCCAGCCGCTGCTGTAACTACAAAGGAATATTACAGTAAGATCTGTAAAGTGCAAAGCCGCAAAATAAACGAACCACGCGTAATGGGGTATCGGCGCTGTCTTCTATACCCGCGCCTCGCCTGAACACGCGTGTAACTGCGTAATCGCTGGTTAAACAGACCTGCGGGACGATCGTGCTCTGTCGGAGAGCCGGCCAACAGAGAAAAGTGAAAGAACCCGGGGAAAAAGCCGCGAGACACCACACAAAGAACCCTCGATACTCGGATATCGGTGCGCATCTTGCACACCGGAAGAAACGGCTGAAACCCCCCGCGCGAAAGAAATCATTTTCTCTTTATGTTTGATCGCGATATCAACGAGTCCTCTTCTTGCGCTTTTTGTCTCGACTGGTCCGAACGATTGTTTCCGAGAAGATGATCGCGCGTCCGTTTGTTTGTTTCGATTCCGTCTTGTATTGGCAACATCGTATCTACGAATATGGCTGTTTAATACGCGGAATGGGGTATCGGCGATGTCTTCTATACCCGCGCCTCACCTGAACACGCGTGTAACTGCGTAATCGCTGGTTAAACAGACCTGCGGGTTGATCCTGCTGTCGGAGAGCCGGCCAACAGTGAAAAGTGAAAGAACCCGGGGAAAAAACCGCGAGAAACCACACAAAGGACCCTCGATACTAAGATATCGTAAGATGCGGCTCAACAATCCCCGCGCGAAAGAAATCATTTTCTCTTTATGTTTGATCGCGATATCAACGAGTCTTCTTCTTGCGCTTCTTATATCGACTGGTCCGAACGATTGTTTCCGAGAAGATGATTGTTTGTTTGTTTCGATTTCGTCTTGTATTGGCAACATCGTATCGACGAATATGGCTGTTTAATACGCGGAATGGGGTATCGGCGATGTCTTCTATACCCGCGCCTCACCTGAACACGCGTGTAACTGCGTAATCGCTGGTTAAACAGACCTGCGGGACGATCGTGCTCTGTCGGAGGGCCGGCCAACAGAGAAAAATGAAAGAAAGACACAAATCTCGATACTCGGATATGTTTGCGCATCTTGCGCACCGGAAGAAGCGGCTCACCCTCTCCGCGCGAAAGAAATCATTTTCTCTTTATGTTTGATCGCGATATTAACGAGTCTTCTTCTTGCGCTTCTTATCTCGACTGGTCCGAACGATTGTTTCCGAGAAGATGATCGCGCGTCCGTTTGTTCGTTTCGATTTCGTCCTTTATTGGCAACATCATATCGACGAATATGGCTGTTTAACCTTCTCTCTGTGTATGGGTGCAGATGCACCGGAAATGAAAAGTTATCGAATGGAAAATTTCCTAAGATCTTTCTAGGAATGCCATCTGTGATTTGTTTCGAATTTTTAAGCATCGCATACTTGGTTTTTACAAATCAATAAAATTTCACAAATATCTATGCGGAAAAATTTTTCTTTACATTTTGCTTGAGAAAGGTTAACGACGCTGTACACCGGTGTACTATGCAACAACAATAAAAATGTTGACTATTTCTAGGGGCGGGCGGGTCCCAAAAATGAGTTATACTCGGGTACCTGAAAATCTATGACATTCTCGTCACGGACACAATAGAAATTTTCGGGTTCCCGACTCGACCCGATTTCCGAGATTTCCGGGCACCCGAACCCGAATTTCCGGGTCCCCGTCCGCCCCTAACTATTTCCATTCGCTTCGAGACACAAGTGGTAAATAAAAGAACGTGTTACGAAACTGACGAATCGCGTTAAGCGTGCTGCGTAAAAGCTGGTCGTATAATAACGAACCGTGCGCAAAGAGGCACCGAGAGTATACAATATGCAAATTCTCGAGAGATAATACGAGTTTCCATTTCCGGTCGGACTCGACGGACATCTATAATCTGCGGAGAGAATTCGAGCAAATATGATCCGCTTCGTGGAACAATCAGCGGGAATCTGATGCGTACGGTTGGCCCATTTTCGCAGCTGCGGCGCGGTAATGGTTTCGCTCTCGAGCGAAAAAAACAAAAAAACAAAAAAAAAACAAAAAAAAAAGAAAAGAACGAAGAAGCTAATCGTAAGAAAACGGGGATCGATCCTTACAATCATCGATGGTCGCTCGCTTCTTGTTGTTGGGTGCCGCACAAGGTCGCCGGCTCCAGCGTTGCAGAGCTCGAGAACGTGGCGATGCAACGCCGTGGCACGAGGTTTCTAGGAGGTTGGCTGAGAAAAAGAGAGTGAGAACACCGCACCGGTAGAAAACCGGATGCACACTTCTGCGCCTTTGCTGCACGGACCAGCGACCACCGCCGCTGCCATTAATAATCGAAGGTCCACGCGGATGGGTGGGTGGGTGGTTGGTCGATCGGCCCGACCCGACGGTGTAGTGCGGTTTACTTTCTTTGGAGCAACAATACTTAGAAATCCAGCGCGATACACTTGCCTGGCTGTCAATAGGGGTACGGCACGGCACACCATGGGAAAGTCCGACTCCTCGGCCGGAGATCGTTTCAAGACTATTCGAGCGAATCGGCTGGAACGCCTACGGATGGGTTGGCACCCTGCCCAGCCCTGTCCGTGCATGTTCCCTTCTACTACGGTGCACGTACACGCGTTCGCGAAGCGTTTGCACGCCGGACAAGCGTGTTTCTGTGCCGTGCTTGTACTTGTATCTCCATCGGCGCTTATAATTGATGAAATGACACCGGGGTTGGAAACCATGGACGGCGACTATCGGAGCTACGCGATCGGAACCGCCTTGAGAAATCGCCGAGCGCTCTCGCGACCGCTCCGCGATCCAAGAAACTGGGGGACCGGGACTCGCCAACAAACTATCGGTGTCCGGAGAGTTACGAGGCGAGAGAGGGAGCCGGAGAAGAACAACCGATGGAACCTCCAGCAAGAACGAACGCCTTGGTGGCCATTCTCGCCACGATGATGATGGATATTAATTATTTCGATCGTGACGACATCCTGCTGATCGCAGCCTAGGATATATTCCGTGTTTCGTAACTAGACGCAGCGTAACTTCAAACGTTAAAGAGATTTTACGGGAACGTAAGGGTATCGATGAATTTTTTTACAACTTAACGCATTACCGACCGGTGATTGTTGCATAATTTTGAAAAATCTACGGTACATGGATGAACACTTTTTAATGGAACCTTCAATAGCAACGGAAATTTTCCTTGCGAGCTAAGAAGTCACACACAATAACGTCATCTAATAGTTTCATTTTAGATTGCGATTAGGGATTGCAATACCGGTATTTCGTGCTATTTTGCTATTTCGTGAAACCGGTATTTGTCAAGGTAAAATACCGGTATTTTCGGTATTAGCTATAAATAATAAATATCTTTTTTGGACATCTACTCTTATGTGAAATACGCATTTACAGTAGTACCAACGTCAATCGTTTGCTGTCTTGTAATTTGCTGAAACCTAAGCTCTCACATTTATAAGGGTTCGCCGCTGACGATATGTGTGTGCTTGCCGATCGAAGCACGAATAAAAATATTTATAATAGAAATAATAGAAATAATATTGATAATAGAAATATTTGGAGGAAGTATATCGCTCGTTAATAACAGTACCATCGACCAGCGTGGATGCGGAAAGAGCATTCTCAACAGCAGGTAATTTGTGCAGAAAAATACGTTCCAGGCTTAACGACAGTTCAGTGGATGCATTATGTTTTTCACAATCACATTTCAAAAATATGCAGTTGATAAATTAGTTAATGTCTTTTTCTATTAACCCTTTGAACTCGGAGCTATTTCAACTGGAAAATTAAACATTTCTTGCGATCTAGAATATTTCCATCCTGTACGATTTTTTAAATTTGGTAGATATGAAATTGATGTGATACTTCATACAATACTTAAATGTTTAGTAATTGATTAGATACCGAAAAACTAATAATGTAAACAATATTTTAATTAGTAGTACAGCAATTATTAATGTCGCCTCAGAGGCGTCACTCGAGTGCTAAGGGTTAATAGACGTTATACAATATAATAGACTATACAACAAGATTTTATATTTACTCTTAGCATCTATACTATCTACTCTTAGTTTTTAGTATCTTCTTAATAATAATACTATACGTTTTGTTCCTTTATTGTATTGTAACACTATGTAATGGTTTATTTTTCATATTATATTTTCTGTTGCTAATGTTAAAAATTATTACTTTACTGCTCTTATTAATCATATTTGACTATAACATTTGTTCCTTTATTTTATATTTGTACAGAACAAAATTGTTTATATTTCTTGTATAAATCTAATAAATATGGTAAAGAAACAGAGCTGTGTTTTTGTACCTTTTTGAAAATTCCTAATACCCCGGTATTAATACCGGTATTCCGGTGCAACGTTTAAACAAATACCGAATATCGGTATTGTATTTTTGGTTCGGTATCGCAAAGCCTAATTGCGACGTAAAAGAAAATTTCTATGCTTTCTTTTGGTACAGCACGATTATTGAAAATCCTATTAATCGGCTTCCGGTGGGTGAAGCGTTAATAAAACCACTAAGGAGAGAAACAAACTCCTACTTGGTTCCTAATTCTTGCGACTAATGCATACAATTTTTATGTCTACTCGTAGCGTGGCGCTCGGAAGGAATGCGATAGGAATTTCCAAAGAATTCAAAGAAGAAGTTGATACGAAGTTTCGACACGAGATTCATGATTATTTAAAATACACATATCTATTGCTACGCAACAACACGAGCTCCCAGGTGACCGCAAGATGAATATTTATAGTATACTGTCTTGTCACGAATTTATATAACAACGTATGTATACAATACAGGAACAAACGCTAGCCACAAGCGGCGCAATTGTTATGATTCAAGTTCCCTCGTCACTGTGCGTCGTTAAGCATCTCGGAAATATAAAAATCCACGAGCTCCGATCGAGTCGAGCCTGCCCAGAAAAGCGACCCATTGTGAACCGTCACGCCGCATGGTTTTCGCGATGACAAGCTACATCCTAATCCACGATCGATACAATGGACGTCTACAGGATGTCTCAAGATGAACGCAACTTCAACGCAAACGCAACTAGTGCAACCCGTACCGCACCTGTTCAGTTACAACACAATCTTTTTGCTATAATTCCGGGAAAGATGGTCCACGTAATATATTAAAGAGGATAAACATAACATTTTCTTATCTCCATCTGAACATACTGCCTTGACGAGACATTCAATAGAATTTGACAGAAGCGAATTTGAAAGAAGCGAATTTACATCAGTGGATCTTATTGGAAACACTTCATACGATTAAACGCCGTACCGCGAATCTTAGATACGAAACACCTAAGATACATGAATATTACGCAGCATTACTGAATAAGTCATGTTTCATGATGAAATTTCCAAATGAAACTTCTCTTTGCTTCAACGATTTAACATCAATTGTTCTCACATACAACTTGAGCAGTTTGTAGTCATTTCATGGACGGATGAATGACAAAGAATTACCATAAATTCATAGATATGGTGTATGAGCAGTTGCAAGAGGTATGAAAAATGTTATTGCGTTTCAAAGTAATTTCAAATTTATCGCCTAATATTGACTGGCGTACTTCAGAGCTGGGGAAAATAGTATTTTAGATAGTGAATAATAATCCTATTTATTTTAAAGGTTGTGTGCAACTTCAAGAATAAAATATTTTATTCTAAATTTTTCACAGACGCAATTCTAGTAACCCTTGAAGATGATCTGAATGAAGATCGAAACGTCGGAATTAATTTAGTAATTTGCAAAATTGCTTTCTCAAGTATTATTTCCGTTTATCAAAGTCCTTGTAAAAGGTTCGAAACTGTCTGGCATAGGTTCGAGTATACTTAGGAGTACTATTTCTGTTTTTCGAATTCAATCAATCAAAGTTCGAACCTGTTTGCGAAGTATATTCTGCTTCTGGTATATCTTGCTCTGGCATATTCAGGTATATTCTGCTTATTGTGTTATATTCTGATATACTCTGCTATACTCTGCTATACTCTGCTATACTCTGCTATACTC
>CM052198.1:3994078-4026230 GCA_028455805.1 Lasioglossum figueresi | reverse complement strand
TAAAAATGTAATGTTCGTTTGTTCAAAATCTCAAATCTCCGAAGGTTTTTCACCGATTGCTTTGAAATTTTGACACAACGTTGCACTCGAATACGCGCGTGTTTTTTTATATACGTGATCTATAAAATCGATATAAATAAAAATGTAAATGTTAGTTTGTTAAAAAAAATGTGTACCAACAAGCATTGTGAAATTCTTCTCCATTTAACCAGACTGAGCCACAGCAACGCGTGGCCGTTTACAGTTAGTGAAAAATAAAAATTGTCCAAGTCAATTGTGCCAAACAGAAATTTCAGCATTTCATTTGAATGTGTCGAAACTAATACAATAGTATCTTTAAATTTTCCTAATGTTCTTACAGTTTTGTATTGGACCTATACATTTTTATCTAACAATATTTTTATCTATAATATATTAGTCTAATAATACCACAAGGTGATTTTATTTACTTTTACCGAAGTATTGTGAGAAAGATACTTTTGTTTGTATACGTTTTGCGAATATGAAAATTTTTCATCGATGTTATTATAAATTAGCGTAAATATATGTAGTGTTTCGAGCTACGTACATAATAGATCCCTTCTATGGATAAACTTATTGTTACCCCAAAATAAATCACCCTCGCTAACGTAGGATGATTTTATTTGAAAAAGTAAGTAAAAAAACAAGAGAAAGTCGGGCTTAAAAATTCGGTTGTGGAATCGTTTGACGCGTCGATCGTGGCCAACCGATTCTCCAATACGAAGCAATTGAGAAACTCTTATCTGCTCTTTCTACTTATTTTTGCAAATAGTACCACTCTACGCACGCTCGTGCCACCCATCTTGAGATACTCCGTATAAAACAGGAATTTCTAGAAATATCCAAAGTCTAACGATCAACGCTTCGAGCACCGAGCACTAAAAATGTTTTCCTTAGGGTAAAGTAGCCTATTAAAAGACCTCTTCTAATATGAGACTCCTGCTTATCTCCAATACAGAACTCTCGAATGTATTTTAGCGATGCTGTTTTGATCCGTAACTAACCATTTGTTAGTTGTTTTATCTGCGCACCGTATCTTGGCGTTGAAAGCAAATAAGCGTCTTGAATGGACATATTGAAACCGGCGAGATTTTCAGAATCAGTATAATTTCCACAAATGTACAAAAAGTATTTTCCTAAATTTTCAATGTAGGCGGCGCACACAAACAAGTTGTAAAAACAAGTACAATAGAAATTCGATTTTACCCGTGCTAATTAGTGGAACATGATTGCACGGATAATACAACAATTACATAGCTTCAGTGCTGAACTTTATAATTATAGCTTTCTATCGATCGTATTTGTTGTTAATATAAAATTGTGAATGCTGAACTTTATCCTCATTGAAGTGCGGGTTGATTTAACGCAAACTAATTCTTTGTGGAAAGTATTCAGACGATAAAGAATTCGAACATCAGAGGCCTGGATAATCGTGGCTCTACTGTAACAATATTTTCTCAATTCTAAGGAATTTAAATTTTTCCGAAATTCCTTCTTCACGTCACGCGGATGACTAATTTTCTAATTGTTCTAACGTCTGGAAACAAAATCCAACTCGCGTGGTCCGATATTAAAAGCGTTATCGTCATTTTAAGTGCCCATTAAAAATTAAGAAAAATTAAGTGTCCCTTGATGTAAACGGAAACGTTTAAATTAGAAATAATATTGAAATAAAGTATGATCGAAGCATGACACCGAAGTAATCGGCACAGTTACGCTTTAAACCCGTTGATTCGGTAGCTATCGAAAGTCAGAAACGCGTTCGACATTTGAGAAACGGAGGGTTTCTACACTCCGCGACGAAAGGATGGCACACCCGTAAATATTGCTATTTCTGAAAACTGTGATGAAATTCGATACGTTTCTCGCCGTGTATGTACTTCGTTGGAGCTTTAAGGTTACTTACACCGACGAAGCTAAGCGGAGGTTACAGATTCTAGTCTAAATGTAAAGAACCGGGGTCACCGACGCGACAAAACGATGCGACAGTCTTAAAATTCTTTCTCTGCCGTTAACACTAGACCGTCGGACTGTTTGTATCGTGTACTATTTTACCGTGCATTAAATATTGCGCGTGTTTCTTATTATCCTCTATTGAAATTACACTATGGGTAGTGGAAAATCTTTATCCGATACTGAAATAACAACGATTTCGACATCGCGTAAAGAGAATTACTCGGTTTCAAAAATTGCACGTATTATACATCCAAGCAGAAAAGTATAATTTATGAAAAAATCCCAAAACATACGGTAAAAAAGATGAGTTCCAGTCGACCGAAAGCAGTAAGCGATCGCGAAAAACGTGCAATTTTAAAAGAAGCTTCGAATTCTTCGGGAACTGCGCGACAAATCGCTAAAGCAGCTGGCGTACATACAAATGTACGTAATGTGCAGAGGATAATAAAACAAAATTTATATAGATTCGATAGACGAACAATTAACTAAATTTGGACAGACTATTTCCGGGGAAAAACTTACATTTCAGCAGGATAATGTAATTGTGCATACTAAATTAGTGTCTTAAAGTGGCCAGCGACATTGCCAGATCTCAAGATAATTGAAAATTGTTGGGCAGAACAAGCAAGACACGTTGACGAAGACGGAAGACAATTCCAAAGCCTTGCATATTTAAAAACGTGCATAGAACAAAAATGTACAAAAATACGGCCAAAATATAATAAAAAAACTCTTTAAGTCAAAGTATTGAACACAATGTTACATACTTTAAGTACGTAAATGACGTATTTTTTCTGTATATGTGCCATCATCTTGTCGTACCGATTCTTGTTATTTTCTTGTTCCCATAAACAAAAACGGACATTTTCTTTAATTTTATTGTTCGTAACGTAATATATTTTCTAATAAAAATGTATAATTACCGAGAAAGACTAGATTTATTATGTCGAAATGACGTGAACATTGAATTCTCGTGGTGTGCCATCTTTCAGTCGCGGAGTGTAGATTGGCGAGAGGCACGCCAATCTAAAATACGGTTTTAGCAAAAACTCGATCCCCCTGTAACCGGGGCTGTTCTGTTCAGCCGCATTCCACTGGGGAACGCGTTCGGCGTAGAAGGTATTCTAGCCCTGGCGTTATAAAGAAAATTTGCGTTGTAACAGCGCGCGCGCGCGGCACAAAAGGGACGGGGAGAATAAATCAAAACGTCCTCGGTAATCCGCGGCCGGTCGACACGCAAAAGAAAGGCTCAGGTTAGGTATCAGGGTTTTGCTCGGCACGAGAAATCGCCAATTTTCCCACGAGTAGCGTTCAGAAGCTACTGGGACCGCACGGCCGCGGCCGACGAAGTCGCGCGCTCGCGGACGCGCCTTAAGGCCGTGACTCGACTCGGTTCAACTCGTCTCGTCTCATCTCGTCCGCGAGTTCGCTTGTTCCTCCTTCTATATCGGAAATATAATTGGCGCTTTGCAAATCCATTAACCGGCATCGTGTGGCAGGTGGCGTTCCAGCGGTATTACCGCCGGTAGGCCTGTGCTCGCTTCTAATTCATAGTTTCGTGCTTTCTATTGCTTAAAGACTTAATGGAGGCCGGGCACGCACGCTTCTCCGTCAGCGCAAGACTATCGTCGCAGTGTAACCGGCACGCAGAAAAACCATGCCACTTCCGCTCGAGAGACATCGAAAAGCATTTGCAACATTTACATGATGCAGTGCAAGATCACGCGGTATGCTGATTATACCTTTCGCTCGTGCGTTAACGTCCGCACAGGGTAGAATCTTCGAAAGCATGTTGCAAATTCTTCGAAGTACCCTCAGGCCGTAACCAGATCAGCGCAACGATATTTTTAGCTCCGGAATCTATTTATCGTCGAACTAAGAACCTTTCTGCTGAAATAGAGACAACAAGACCACTCTGGCAGGTACCGATGTACCTCTACCGTCGCTCTGGGCAAGAATGATTTTTGCCGCCCATTTAATTATGACGTGTTATAGATGTTTGTTGAACAATAAAACGAAATAACGAAACAACATGAAATATGTATTACCTACATATATACACACGTAATATCAAATAAAATATACAAGGTGTTCGACAACAGGTGGGCGAAAATTTAAGAGATGGTTCCCGACGATAATATAAGACGAAAATGGAGAACAAAAAAATTGCGATTTCGGCTTCGTTGTTTTGTTATTAACAATTAAAAGTCCGCCTAAAATGCGGCAACACGTCTAACAAAAGTGTACATTGTGTACGTCACAGAGGCGCGCGACAGTCACGTATCAAGTGACAGATACATTCATACCTTGGTTTCTTATTTAAGATCGCAATTTTTCTATTCTTTATTTTCGTCTTATACTATCGTCTACAACCACCCCTTAAATTGTCTCCCACCTGTTGTCGAACACCCTGTATTTTTAATTTTCTGGCTCTGCCAATTTTGCCGCCGTTGTTCTTCTCTGTTTCTGATATTCGAAACTCTGATACACGATTTAGCTACTACGAGACACAAATATATTAAAGGTCTACACTCTATTTGCTGGCGGTTTTTTAATAGTCTCCAGCAGGATTTACCATTTGTTTTTGGCAGTAATGAAAGTGCGCGTTGATACTTTACTTTACTAGACTGTTTGCTTATTGTATCGTTGATGCGCGTTATATGTGTTTGTGTACGTGAAATGTCTGCTGTTCTATGTCCTTTTAAAATCGGATATCAACGGTTCAGCATTTCTCAATACGTTGTTAAGGGGGTGGTTTCCAGGATTGCAAGGGTGCGGGATGCGCGTTCTCATTTTTCGATAATGCAAAGATGAGGGGTTTCAGTAGTCAAAAGCGTGAGATGAAAGATCAATCTAGGCCGCGATCGCCTTCATAAGTTCTATTTTTACGTTTACGAGGCGTAATTTGCATTATTCGGCAGCACGTAGCTGTCGCAGCTTTATAAAAATAGTTACATACGCAGCATGTTGTTCCGAATAATGCAAATTACGCCCCGTAAACGAAAAAATAGGACTTTTGAGGACGATAGCGGACTAGAATGATCTTTTATCCAGCGATTCTGACTACTGGAGAAATCCCCATTTTTGCATTATTGAGAAATGTAAACTCGCGTTTCCAGGATTCCAAAGGGTGCGGGATGCGCGTTCTCATTTTTCGATAATGCAAAGATGGGGTTATTCGGTAGTAAAAAGATCAATCCAACGCCCAAGCTTCCCAAAGTGGCCTACTATTGCGTTTTCGAAGCGTAATTTGTATTATTCGGCAGCATGTAGCTGTCGCAGGTTTATGAAAATCGCTACATGCGCAGCTGTATGCTTCCGAATAATACAAATTACACCTCGTAAACGAAAAAATTGGACTTTTGAGGGCGATCGCGGCCTAGATCGATCTTTTATCTAGCGCTTCTGACTACTGGAGAAATCCCCATCTTTGCATTATTGAGAAATGTAGACTCGCGTTTCCAAGGATTGCAAGGGTGCAGGATGCACCTTCTCATTTGTCGGTAACGCAAAGATGGGGTTATTTAGCACTCAAAAGTGCTAGATAAAAGATCAATCTAGCGCCGAAGCTCCCCAAAGTGGCTTATTTTTACGTTAACGAGGCGTAATTTGCATTATTCTGCGACATGTAGCTGTCGCAGCTTTATAAAAATAGTTACATACGCAGCTGTATGCTCCCGAATAATACAAATTACGCCACGTAAACGAAAAAATTGGACTTTTGAGGGCGATCGCGGCCTAGATTGATCTTTTATCTAGCGCTTCTGGCTACTGAAAAACCCCAACTTTGTATTATCGAGAAATGAAAAGTACCCCCTTAAAAGCGACAAGAATGCCGTTGATAAATCAACTAATTTTTGGAACTAACACGATGCATCAACTTCTTCTGAAATTATTGTGTAACAAAGATTTCAGTTGAAAGGGAGAGCAAATTTAAGTCGGAGAGATATCCAGACGTCACATCCTGCACGCGTTGATATTTGCAGGCGCGTGAATTTCGCGTCACGTGAAATCGCCCCCCATTTTATCTCAGTTCTTCGACCCGCCCGACTTTCACTCGCGGCAACGGTCATATAAAATCAGACCTAACGAGCGTACGCAGGTTATATAACATCCTACTACATTCACTCATGAGAGATCTCCCTCTTTTTCCATAGCGAGCTCGCGCGTGTGCCTTCCTTTTCAATGCAAAAATTCGCAACGACAAACCTCGCGAATTCTGTCCAAGACACATATCGCGACAACCTTGCGCACTCGCAACCAACGGCGTACAGTTCATTCTCTATCATTCATTTTTTCCAAAAACCTTCTGCGTTTTTTCTCAAAGATACTTAAAATCGAAATGTCTCTAAAATCGTTACAAAAATTTTTTCGTTACTAGAATCTGATACATAATTTGTTTAGACGTTTCACCGAGCGTTGAATAAAATGTGCACATTTTCAAAATTCTCATAATGATGAAAAAAAAACAAAACGATCAAGGTGAGTGCCTGTCGAATAATTCATTGGAAAAGAAAAGAAAAAACCGAAAAATGAACGAAGAAAGTCGATCGAATATTACGATATTTTACAATCAATACCGATCATTCCTAGAATCGTTTAATGTACATTATAATTAAACTGCGAACTTGATGTATTTACAGTAAAAATGGTTCGAGCGCAATTTTATTCAGTGGACAGATCAATTTCCATCTTGTTACGATGATTGCACAAAGAATGTCTAATCGAGTCCTGTCTTTTGCTCTGCCGCAGAACATTTTAATTTTCCATCGAGGCAACGTAATTATAATTACGCAATGTACATTCTGATAATCTCCCGACGTGCGTGTTACATTTTATTTCCATTCTATTCTCGTTGTTGTTCTGCCACTCGCGACGTCTGCCGCGTAACAAAAGGAGCTTCCGTGAGAATCCGGCGGAACAATCGTTGGAAATTAGTTACGGCGAAATCATTAAACCTTATCGTTCGATAATATTCCTGTACCGGCACTCGTTTGTCGGCTAACGAGTACGATAATCGGCCTCGATCCCCTGCACAATTATTTCGGTAGAGTTCCAACAACGCAATGGCCGCGGCCTGCCGTCAGCAATTCTTCTCTTCCACCCTTTAACAACATATTTATTTCGTCTCGGACACGTAGAAGTAAACCATCGAACCGGGTACGGTCTTTTTCCTCGAGCGAGAGATTTTTTCGTTGCTTTTCTACCCGCGAGCCCAAGAAATAACAGTCGGTGCTAATCAGCTGTGATTGGCGCACGGAATAAAATGTGGAGATACCTCGTTCCCCGTATTTCCTTCGGTAAACCATACCGTCGGGTAAATCTTCACCGGTGGTGGTATATAATTACTAAGATTATACATATCAACACAACTAGAGCGAAAAACACTGACCCGGTTGTTAAACCGCTGCGTGCGAGTTGTATCGGCTACCTTGCAGGTTGGCGAAGTGCGCGCAGCCCGCTGCTGCTGTGTACTGTCTGCAGTTGCTAGTGTTGGTGTACCTTCACTCTCGGTCGTCCTATTTATAACCAAGGATCGAATTCCATCTAGATTGGAAAAGGTAACTGGATCGAGTTGACTAGATCGATCGGCCCGCGAAAAAAACGGCTGGTCGTGCCTCGACGCGCACAGCACACCGAAAATTCTTTTCCCCTTTTCATCGCGCTCGCTGATTCGCTCGCTGATTCGATCGCTAACTCGCACCGGGCACCCTCCCCTTCTTCTTATCATCCGACAGACCAATTTCTAAATTATAAATCGCCGGAATTGCTGTTCGTATGAAACGTGCGATTTTTAGAATTAATTTCAAATGGATACAAACATTTCTAGTGGTAAACGCTTTTTATCGAATTAAGATCAATCCAACAAGATCCTAGTTTTATAATTAAGTTTTTATAACTCTCGGCGTTCCGATGTCTAGAAGTTATTCATGTCGGAAAGCAAAACGTCAATGCGCGAGATTCGACGCACAAACAAATCAACTGAAGGTCGGGTTTGGCGAAGGAAATTGTGCCCTTGAAACTAGTTATGCAATATGTCAACAAATTCAAAGATTTTTTTATAAAACGCTATTTCAACTTTTGCAGTCCGAGATATTTTACCATGTTTTTATTAGCTCGCTTTCTCGTTTGTCTGTTCGGTACAAATTTTGTAATTGATTTTAAACTAACTTTAATGTACGACAGTGCAATATTAAAAAAATAAATTAAAGATAAATTGCGCGTCTAGGAGACAAAAATTAAATAGAAACAATTTTTAATATGTCAGGTTTTTAAGACGGACTGAAAGGTATAAAATAATTTTTCCTAAACCCCATACAAATAATTCTGAACATTTGTGATTGCGAATTTTTAATAGCTATGAAAATACTTGTAACATTTAAAACGAAAAACGTGGGGATCAAGACTTGAAAGTTTTGAAGTCTTGAAAATTTTAAGAGTCTTTGATAATTTTAATAAACGTTATACTTTTTATAATATTGATACGTTCATTTTGTTATTCATCTCAATGCTGACACGACGTAATCATTGTTTCGTGACAGATGTAACATATTTGAAGAGTTTCAATTCTTACAAACCTTCCAAAGTTTCAAGGCTTTCGAGATTTTCAAGACAACGAAGACTTTCAAAACGTCCAAGAGTTTCAAGAGTTATAAGCTTCGAATTATCTTGCAAGTGATTCGAATATTTTTGTCGTAAACATTGAATCGAAGCGATTCGAAGTGATTCGAAGTGATTCAGATCCCATCACTACTACTCAGAGCTTCTCATTTGAATTTACTGCTACCAAACAGTATTTATTTATTTCCCGTTGCAAACCATAAATATTGTATAGTCGATCAGTGTACTTAATCGATAACCGTTACAAGGACAGAATTATGCTCAGAAGTAGTAATGGGAACTCAATAATGTCTTGCAAAATTTTCGAACAAATCAATCACCACAGAGTTTCGAATATCATGTTTATTCGAAATCAGAAATTCTTGAAACTCTTGAAAGTCTTGAAGTCTTGAAAATTTTAAGAGTCTTTATAATCTTAATAAATGTTATACTTTTTATAACATTGGTACGTTCAGACTGTTATTCATCCCAACGCTGATATGACGTAATCATTGTTTCGTGATAGATGTAACATATTTCAAGAGTTTCAATTCTTACAAACCTTCCAAAGTTTTAAGGCTTTCGAGATTTTCAAGAAAACGAAGACTTTCAAGACGTCCAAGAGTTTCAAGTGTTCTAAGTGTAAACATTGAATCGAAGCGATTCGAAGTGATTCAGATCCCATCACTACTCACAAGCCAAAATCGAACAATCCATAAGTTAAGGGTCCCGTAGACGATCAATAATATTGTCAAAACGCCTTTCAATAATATTGTCGATACGCCTATTAATAACCGTTTGAGTCCCAAGCAGCGCGATCGCGCTCTTCAGATTTTGTGTCGAAAAATCCCAGTACATTTCGAGTAGGGCTGTAACTTTTCCGAAGCTTCGAAGTTTTCGAAGGAACGAAGGGACCTTCGAAGTTTCGAAGTTTCGAAGTCTTCGAATTCTTCGTACTCTTCGTAGTCTTCGAAGTTTCAAAGTTTCGAAGTTTCGAAGTCTTCGAAATTTCTAAATTTCGAAGTTTCAAAGTTTCGAAGTTTCGAAGCTTCGAAATTTCGCAATCTTATACCGCGTCACGATTTTTGATAAATAAAAATATTAACTGTCAGTCACCGGTGACTGACATTGAAGTTTCCGTTTGAACTTTTCGTAATTAAATTATAATTATTAAATTATAGTTGCGCGAAGAAACAAGCGCAAATTCGAATGTAGATAGGAGGTAAACTCTCCACCTACCACATATCTACCGTGGCCGTCATAATAATTTACTACGGAGGTTCGAAATTAAAAACTTTGATTCTCATCGCCTTCGAATTACCAGAAAGCTAACCTTCGAAGCTTCGACATTCGAATCTTCGACATTCGAAGCTTCGAAATCTTCGACCTTCGATGTTTTTCAAATCGAAGCTTCGAAACCCTCGACCTTCGAAGGAAAGTTACAGCCCTAATTTCGAGCGCTGTGGACAACCGACAGTGCAGTCAATGTCAGTGACTGTCGAAGTAGCGCGCTCAGATTTACCGACGCACGTAAATCACACAGCTCCTCTTTTAAATGTAAATAATACATTTTCCAATAGGTACAATACTACGATAATAGTACAATAATACATTACAAAATAACACATTTTATATTTCATTGCTATCGCGCTGATTTGGATTTATCGACGTAAAATAAAAGAAGCGCCATCGCGCCGCTTGGGTTCTTTCGTACTCATTTAGAGAAAGCGCGGTCGCGCTGTTCGGGATTTTTCGACAGTGTTTATTCAATACCCCTTGGGACTCAAACGGATAATATTGTCAATACGCCTATCAATAATATTGACGAGGCGCATTGAAAGGGCATATTGACCGTTTAGCAGGGGTTCGATGCATTGTCATATTGTTAGCTTCGATATCATTGTCAACCTGCATTAACAATATTATTGAAAATTCGTACAGCGTATGATGCGTGCCGATTCGACGAGGAACAATGACGCTGCGAAGAAGGAAAGGCCTCGGCCCATCAAAACCGGCGACAGCCTCGTAAAACATGATACACTCGGGGACGAGCAGTAATTACGACTTTCACCAAAAGCCGAGGGTACCAATTAATCCTTCCTAGGAGGAATGTAGATGCGCAAGAACGAGCTACATATCATCTGATTTATAATGCCGCGCACTAAAAGGCATTCGCCCTAGGAAGCGCGTTCTAATTGGAGGTATGTTTTTCCCGATCGGGGTCGCAGATGTAACGCGCGGCGGGCACACGCGTGTCTCGTACATGCGCGGACCGGAATTTATGCCCGGTTATGTCGTGTGTTTTAAGGGATCGTCGCTCGACCGTAATAATTTACGAGCGGTAAACCGGAAAAGATGGAATATAACGCGTGTGTAACGTCGGACGTCAGCGTCAGTCGTTCGCTTCTGATTAACTGGGCCGGTGAACTCGTCGCCGCCTAAAGCGGACATCTGTATTTCTGCATTACATCAGAACGGTCGCTGTGTGCCGCGCAAGTCTGATCCTCTAATCGCCTATCCACGCTTCAAGGATAAATCAATTTATAATTGATAAAATTACAACCGCTACAGTGCCAAGATATATCCTCGCATTGAGAGACAGGAGCCCATCAATCCTCTAAATTGAACGCCGTCGTTGTGTTTCGCAACGACACACCCTCCTTACTTTAACGTTTAAAACTCTCAAAACAAATTAAAAGAGAAATCAGAAATAGATGGAATGATAAATGGATTAGTCCCCCCCCCCCCCCCCGTCTAAGCTATCCTTGGTTAGACGAGACCTTAAAAATAATGACTGTCCTCCGATTGACAACAGAAGAGACCAGGTCGTTATATCCCGACTTCGCATTGGCCACACTAACTTGACCCACTTATACATAATCTTGAAAGTCTCGCCCCCTATGTGTACACGATGCAATACACAGCTTTCAGTTGAACACCTCATCTTGCGATGCCCTCTTTTCTCCTTCCAAAGAAGACGCTTGGCTATTTCTAACAACTTAAATAAATGTTTCAACTCTAGTGATAGCATAGTACAAGTGTTAAAATTTCTAAAATCCAGAAAAATTTTTCATACTCTGTAATCTTGTATAAAAATACTACTACTACTACTACAAATATGTTCTTCCCCCATTACACCTATTTATGTTGGTAAATTTAATGTCTTAATATTGTAATCTTGTCTATGATATAAACTTCGTGGTCGCTAATGACCTTGTTGTTGATGCGACCTGTAATAAATAAATAAATTAAAAAAAAAAAGAATCTAGCTAAAGGGGTCCCTACACGATCAATAATAGTGTCAATCAGAGTTATTATCAGAGGATTACTACAAGAATTATATTAGGTCTACCGGAAAGTTCTGTCCGTTTCTATCGCAACAAGTCTCGACACGTAAGCACATGTTTATTTGGCGCATGCGTGCCTCTCTATTTTTATCACTTAACGTATACATACCGACGTAGCAAATTAGCTAAAATGAAGTTGATTCACGTCAGTCTTATGTGTGAAGCGATAGTGTACCCATGGCTACCGATAAAGTTCACTTACGCCACTGTATTTTATACGAATTTCAACAAGGAAGAAATGCTACAGAAGCATGTAGAAATTGATTGAAAGTTGAGAAATTCTTATCGATCGTAAAATGTTTTTGAATAAACTTGGAATAATGTTTCGGCGCCACGGTTCGATCAAATTCTACACTATACAGCTATTTTGTAAAACTCAAACGTTTCGAAAGTGTTTGGTGAAGGTACAGTTTCAGATAGAACATGCAGAAGATGGTTCGAAAGATTCGAATAAAAATTGCCCTCACGCTGGCAACAAATCATTAATAATAATGGCAATTACATTATTTAATCAAGTTTATCGACGGTAATAAAAATTTGTATTTTGTTTTATTCCAAAAACGGACAGAACTTTCCGGTAGACCTGATAATTACACTGTAATTCAGTCATATCGTAATTTATAATTCAGATCTTCATACAATTAAATTACAATGTAATTCGTAATTGTAATTTGAGTACAATTATAAAATACTTTGTAATTATATTACATTAATTACGAATTACGAGGGCGAGCAGACACAAACTCAGCAAGTATGTTTGTTTCTTATTTCTTTTGGTGTTTAATTTGTTTCGCGTAATTTACAGTGTTTTTATTTTTACCGACGCAATTAATTATAAATATTTTCTTGATAATGGTCTAAAAATGAGACCGAAACGTTGAAATTGTTATAGTATTTGTTTGCAAAATTGCATGAGTGTGTAATAATTGATCGATTCGTGCGCTGAAATCATAATTTTGAATTGTATTTGAATATATCAGTTACAATTTGCTACAGAATGAAAATTGCTATCTTGATATTTCTCGAAAATGGACTTTGAAAATAAACTGCTCACCTAATGATTTATTTGTTCGTAATTGGTATTCCAATTGGATTCGTTGCTTATCCAGTCGAAGGTCCCGAGGAATTGCTAATGTTTGTGTTACGGATAGAAATGCATTTATGGTATATTTTGCGTTTAGACACATGTATGCGAAATATACGCGAAGTATGATACGCGAAATTGTAAGAGACCAGTGGAAGATGGCCATTGTTACTCGATTTGTTATGAAATTGTGCATAGTTCAAAGTTCAAACATCCGAATCTCGTTGACACCAGGCGAGACTGCGCGAAAGCGTTTGTTGCATTCAAGCCATTAGCGTGTAAAGGTAGATACAATGTGTCTACCTTAGGCCGCAAAAAACCTCGATTTCGGAGTTTTTCTCACATGAAGGTTTATTGGCGAGCACGGAAAAACGAAAGGTAAATCCGGGACCGCCAGGCTGCAATGGGTCGCGAGGTTCGGAAAACGAGAAAAAGTGTGCTTGTAAATTTAATAGAAATTAACCGTCTAGCGAAAGTCATTACGCATGTTGGTGGCATGCAAGGACGAGCTCAGGAATTGATATACCTGGGACGGCGGTTAAAGTAAATAAACATTGAGCAATTGCCATTTTTTCCACGAATCTCAGGTAGTTGATAAGAGTAGGAGAACTGTATAAATAGCGGCGAAGCGAATATTTCAGGATCTTTTCCAACTCGACATAATAAGGTACTTTACGAATAAACGAACTGTTTTGACGGGTGAAAATAAAGTTTGTGTCTATAACAGTTTGAAAGAAACAGCCGTTAATCCAGTGAACTTTTACTGCGACTTTTATATTGCTCCATCGAGCGATGCACAACTCGTCTCTTGAAATAATTAGTAATCGAATTAATTGAAAGGTTCGAATTATGTAATTCTGTTACGACGTAGTTGAATTACTATATAATTGAAAAACAATGTAATTCAATTGCGTAATTCAATTACAATGTATGTATTCGAATTAGCACAACTCTGTTGTAAATACGCCTATCAATAACATCGACGAGGCGCATTGAAAGGTCATATTGACCGTTTAGCAGGGCTTCAATGCATTGTCATATTGTTAGCTTGAATATTATTGTCAACCTACATTGAGAATATTATTGATCGTCTAGGGTCCCTTGACGCCTACACAGGTGACTAATTATTCTTCAAGCCGACTATAACTTCTTCAAACATCGACGCTAAATATTTCGCCGAAAGCTAAACACCTCCTATTAATACGTTCCCTGCAGTCGAGCATACTTCTGTCGTTAATTTAATACGCATCGAAACGTAAATTTTATGACACAGCTGTCGTCGATAAGCGAGTCCAAGATATACTGCGATACGAGGATCTCTTATTGACAATCTAATTGGTTCCGTTTACGTTCTGCTATCGCGGTGCTACCCAGAGAGTTATTTATTGATTTGTCTTTAATTAAAAACATTCATTCCTAAAACTGTTGCGTTCGCTGAAAATTAATCATAAAAATCGGACACGTCACATGTTACTATTTATTCAAAATACGGGAGTCTTGACCGATCTCAATGACTTTGAAATATGTTGTCAATGTAATTATTCTGATCAATTTTTTATTAAGTTGCCGACTAAAGCGATTTTTTGTTTCGCAATTCTTTTATTGTAGCATTATAACCTCATTCAGTGACCATTCCTTTTGAACTGTATATCATTGGATGGCTCTGAACGTTGCGAATAATTTGATATAAAATAGTCGTGCTTGAAAAATATACAGGTTGTCCATTCGAAAAATTTCCAGCCGAATATCTCGAAAAGAGTGGAAGATATTAAAAATAGTGTAAAACACGTGTCCAAGGATTTGGAGGGGGAAAGAGGGGGGCAGTATCAGTTTTTTTATTTGGGTGGCGTTTTTGGCGGAGGTGTCAACTTTGTTTTTTTCAAATGGAAACCTATATTTTTGTTATTATGGGATCTTATTGTCCGTAAAAAGACCAGCAATTTTCGTAGGATACTTTTCTTTGTCTGCGCACTAGTTTCGGAGATATTTAAATAAAAAAATGATATTATTAAATATTTAAATAACAAATTTATACTGCGAGGAAGTCTGTAATTTCTTCATAGCTATAACAAATTTTCTAAATGTTCTCCGTTGTTTTCTAAAGAATAATACAGAAGGGTGCTCGCTATCCAGAGGATGACACAAGAAAACGGTACTCACCACATAACGGCCAACATATTGCGTCGCGCATTTGTACACTTCCTGCGTGTCGATAACAAATAACGCGGTTGTCACTGTCACTCACGGAAACCCACGCGCGTTCATTTTCACTGTCATTATACTAATGACAACGCGGTCGAAACCTTGGGTCCGCGAGTCGTAGTTACGGCGGGGCGGTGGGTTAGCTACCCCCTCGCGAATTTTTCATTGGTGGAGAGGGCCGAGAGACCCGAACAGAGTCCCCGACGATCGGCGATTGCCCCCGAATTGGGACCGCAGCGGAGGGGAGAGGAGACGATTGGTCCATCGCACAGTCGATTAAATATGACAGGGGCTTTGCGCGCGATTGAGAATGCGGGTCAGAGCTGGGGAAAATAGTATTTTAATTAGTAAATAATAAAATCCTATTTATTTTAAAGCATGCGTACAACTTTGAAAATTAAATATTTTATTCGATGCAGTAATTTTTGAAAGTAAAATGCAAAGTATGCCTAGAAGACTTGAAGAGGTCGTAAGAAACGAAGAGTATCAAATTTCATATTAATTATGTCGTTTTATTGTTAAGAGTACACTCAATTACGAATTTTCAATGCTGCCAACACGCTTTCCGCAATCGATAAAAAAGTTATTCAATTTTTTTGTTATTATTATAAACTTTATGTCATCTTTGGTGTTGCACGTATTAGTTTGTACTATATTAAATAACGTACATAATATATATCTTCGATTAATTCCTATATTATTGATTTAAAATAGAAAATATGCATTTTTTAGACGTGTCAACATACCACAGCTGGAGGAAATAGTATTTTAAATAGTAAATAATAAACAGTCCTATTTATTTTAAAGTATGTGTACAACTGTGAAAATAAAATATTTTATTTGATCCAGTAATTTTTTAAACTAGTATTTGCAAATAGTATCTTATTTGAAGAATATTGAAAATATTTGTATTTTCTCTTTATTTTCAATTTCAATTTTAAATATCATTGCTGAAAATAATGGTTCGAATTCAATACATAGACTGTATGTTTATGCGGTTTCTCAGAGTATTATAACAATGCAAAAACTAAAATATTTTATTGCGTGTCTCAGATTGTTAAAATAGAAGTATTTTATTTTGTGGTTCAGATTGTTAAAATATAAATATTTTATTTTGTGGATCAAATTGATGAAATAGAAATATTTTATTTCGAGGTTCAGATTGTTAAAATAGAAATATTTTATTTTCGAAATCATATATCTTATCTTAATATTTATCTTGTCTTGATATTTTCTTTAAGCAAAATAAAATATAAAATATTCAATAGTATTTGAAATATTTGTTTCGCCGAACGATGCCCACCTCTGATGCGGGTTCACAGCAGAGTTGTGCATAATTAGAATAGAATTACTCCAGGAATTATAATTACAATTTTACCAATTCTTTTGAAGACTTTTACCCATTGAATGATACGTCCGACAAAAACGACTATGGTTTACACGTTAAGAATAAGTAAAATCACGAATACGATATTTATAAAAATTGTTAGGCAATGCGTGCGTTTTTCGAGTTCGACAGAAATTACAAATTACGATTACATCGTAATTTAATTGAATGAAGATCTGAATTATAAATTACAATATCACTGAATTACGATGTAATTCAATTACCTTGTAATTATAATTCCTGAAGTAATTCAATTGTAATTCTGCACGACTCTGGCTCGCACGACTAAACTCGACTCCCCCAGTTTATCGGAATGGCGTTTCACCTCGGCCCGTGACGGATCAGAGTTATTCACTGCTAAGCAATTGTATACGCGGTTCGCCTAAAGGGGTTTCTCACTTCGAGAAAGATTCTTTAACGACAATAACGAAAAAGTCGAATTGCCACCGCGTCCTTGTTACCCGTGGAATGGCAGTCGATGATCCTTGAGGCGCGCGTATGAATATTTTATGCGTGCGTGCGCGCACTGTTAGCCAGAGGGGGGCAAAACGGTGATGCCGAAGCTAGATCATTACGACTCGAAGTCTCCTACTTGACCAACATACTGCGCGTCAACTCAAGCACAATTCGTCCCTGAGTATACATTGCTCTTTGTTCTCGTCGTGCATGGACGGACAGTGGTGCGCGTTGATAGCGGTCCCCGTATAAAAGGAGAACGGGGGGTGGAGGATGGGGGGGTTGGCTATCTCACCGCATTGAAATCGAATGATTATCGATACGGCCCCGGCGCGGCGTTTCTCCTTTTGTTACTCTTGATTTGCTTATCTGGACTTTCTGCGAAAGTAATCATTGCGAGGCACGTCCTTTGCCCTGCGCTCGCGCGCGTGCGTGCAACGGTGTGTGCGTGTTCCCGTTCGCGCGTGTGCGCCCCGCGCGTCAAACGAACGAGGATAATAAACCTCTCGCGGAGGCATTGTTCGTAATAAAGACGAAGCGTACCGTGCTCTTTTCAACCGTGGTTCGTCCGCACAATCGTTATAGAACCCGGCGCGCTCGTGTCTTGTTGAAAGGGAAATCTTATTCCCGCGCATTTTGTTTGCTCTTTTGCGAGAACCGCTCGCTCGCTCGCCACCGGGGAAAAAAATGAAAACCTGGTATGTCTCTAGCCAAGCTGTCTGGAAAAATGTTTGTCGAGAACGAGAAAAAAGACACGTGTTTAGGAGTAGACGATCAGAAACGCCGAGGGGAAGTTGACACGGGTTTTCTTCCGATCAAGAGTTCTAATAAATTCTGACATCTTTTGATGTGAGATGTAGAATGATAAGAAGCAAATTTTCACTGGCAAAGTGAAAATTATCTTTGATATCTAATCGGTTGGAATGTGCACGATTCTTTTTGCACGTTTGTGTGCAATCATTGAAATGCATTATTTTGATACACTTAACATTTCATAGTTTTAGACTTGAATTTGCAAGGTGAGAACTTCATTATCTGATTACGAGTCATTTTTATTAATATTTGTGTGTGCAATCATTGAAATGCATCATCATTTGGATACACTTAACATTTCATAAGTTTAGACTTGAATTTGCAAGTAGAGAACTTCATTATCCGGTAACGAGACATTTTTATGAATAATTGTGTGTGCAATCATTGAAATGCATCATCATTTGGATATCCTTAACATTTCATAATTTTAGATTTTGCAAGGTGAGAACTTCATTATCCGACAACGAGACATATTTATGAATAATTGTGTGTGCAATCATTGAAATACATCATCATTTGGATACACTTAACATTTCATAATTTTAGACTTGAATTTGCAAGGTGAGAACTTCATTATCCGACAACGAGACATAGTTATGAATAATTGTGTGTGCAATCATTGAAATGCATCATCATTTGGATACACTTAACATTTCATAAATTTAGACTTAAATTTGCAAGGTGAGAACTTCATTATCCGATAACGAGTCATTTTTATTAATAATTGTGTGTGCAATAGGGATTGCAATCCCGCAAAGTGGGATCCCGCAATCCCGCGGGATCCAGCGTCATTTCTTGGTCCCGCATTTCTCAAATAGGTGATGCGGGATCCCGCAAATTTTGCGGGACTATGCGTATAAACAAAATTTCGCGAACGACGACGCGTACGATGAACTATTTCGATGATACGTTGTTTCGCGTTTCTGTGCTCTTCACTTTTTCCGTTGCCGTGACACTGGCGAACTTTCCGATTCACCTCATCAATTAATATTACACATATATCGTTTCTTCGTTATCGATATAATAATTTTTTATTTAAATACCTTTTTTTAATATAGATATTAGATACAACGAATTATTATATAATATATTTCATATTATTACACGCATATACACATATACGTATATGTATATTTCAATTAGTTTATTTTCCAAAGAGAGATTTATTTTAATTTAAATTTATGTAGATTTAGATTTTGTTTGTATTTTGTTAATAAATTTTGACAACCACGATTAAAGATGATTATCTCATTAAGTAAAATTGGTATCTTTATTAAATATATATTAGATTCAAGAACTAAATCCTTAGTCCCGCGGGATTGAAATAAATCCCGCATCAATCCCTCGGGATTGCAATCGCTACCCGTAACACGTCGTGGGAATTCGCGTTTGTCGTGTCGTCGGAGTTATCCGGGTGAAGATTTACGACCTTCGTTGACGATGAACGTTAGCAAGATTTCGCGAGTATACAAACAGCCCTCTAGATTGATCTTTCATCTATCGATTTTAATTATTAAGAAACCCCGTCTTTGCATTATTAAGAAATCAGGAGTGGAATTCCGGACCGTTGCAGTCCTCGCATGCGAACGAGTGTACTGTGATGACCGTGTGCAGCGACGCGCGAGTGTCTGTCTAGGAGACGCAGTCCTTAACTCGATCTCGAGTTTTCCTGGACGACGGCGACACAATCGCGTGTCCCGATTAATCCCGGTAGCTAATCAGCGATATTTTCTCGAGGCAGGTAAGGGGATAGATCGCCGGCGAGCATTACGCGTGCGGAAATAAATCGCGGTATTCGCGCACACGGTGTGTGGAGCCCCGGCGCGTCGTAGATCCGGCGTGGAGCGGCTTGGCGCACTTAGCGCGGCTCCGATCCCCTTTCTGGCCGCTGGCCGTCAGGTGTCAGGACCGGTGAACAGTCTCACCTCGGTACCGGGCCCATCACCGGGGCCCACCGTGCGAGTCCCTGCGCCGCCAATATAACTCATCTGCGGCGCGGCCCTCGAGAGTGCCGCGAGAGTTCGCAATTACAACGACGGAAGAAACGAGATGGAAGGAGATACGGCATCGCCGCTGCTAACAGACAAGCCCGGCCATATGAGCGGCCGAGCTTAAGCTGCGAGCAACCACTTACAGCAGCTAGGCCGCGATAAGCATTCAATTCTCCCTATCGCGGCTTTTCCAAGAATTTCATCCATCGCGATACCTTCGACCCCTCTCCGATATCATTCGCGATCGACTAAGTTGAGCCTCGGCGTCTGCACAATTACAGTTATTCGTAATGTGGCGGCCTATTTCCTACACTCGCCACAAGATGGACAGATAGTCAAAGACCCTTTCTCGCTACTACCTGATCAGTCACCGATCCCTATACAGGGTGGGGCAGTAACTATTAGCACCTCAGATATCTTTGAAACTACAAGTTTCACAGAAATATTTGCTGAAACAAAATTGCACAGTAAGAAGGTGGCCATCCGGTGGCGATAGTAGTTTTTTTGCAGGTGGACGTACTTCGGACATTTGAAGGTCACCTCCATTTTTTTTAATGGATCGGTATGTTTTGGCTTCCGTATCACGATAGAGGATCTTAAAACGAGTTCAACGACCTATTATATAAGGTCATTCAAGGTCATAGAAAGTAAAGAAATGCGATAATACTTATGGTTTTGGTAGTAAATGAAACATACGTACTGTAAACAGTAGAGGAATGCGTAATGTTTACCTTTTACTTCACTGAGTTTAATCACTGCTTGAAGGGCACTTTAATAGTTTGCAGGATAAGATAAACATGATAAGATTAGTACCGATAAATCTCCTGCTGATCTCTTCAGTTTTGGGAACAGGAAAAAGTCGGGGGCCGAATCCGGTGAATGTGGTGGCCGAGGCACGATTGCGGTGATGTTCCTGGCCAAAAAATTACTCGCAAGCAACGATGCGCGAGCAGGTGCGTTATCGCGATGCAAAATCCATGAATCGTGTTTCCAAAACATACGTGTGAGAAGGTTCTTCTTTCTGTTACTTGACAGCAACAATAAGCTTTACACGTATTTTTCTTCATCGACGTAAGCTATTTCCTAAAATATAATTGTTCAGACTTCCAACTGTAATCGTATATTAGAAGATTTAGTCGCATATCTACATGTATCAGCTCTTCCGTACAGGCGCTGACTTCCCGTTCGCTCCCATCGCTAGCCACCGCAAGTGGACTCAGTCGCTGCGAGCGTTCGCCGGCATACTTTATTTTTTTTGACACTGTTCCACCAAACGGACACTTCTGAGATTTTTATGAAAAATAGTTTCGCATCGTAGCAATATTTTAGAATTTTTTGGTGGGTGTCAACCCAGAGGAAGATGGTTAAAAAAATTCCCAAAAAATTCATGAATTGTTTTCAACTATAAATAATTAGCAAAAAATTCTGAAAAAAATCTAAAATATAGAGTGTATCCATATCTATTGTTTGCCGTTCATCTTATGTCGATATCTCTTCTCGTTTTAGAGCAAATTGCATTTAAGTTCGGGGGAATTAACCCCAATATCACCCTTATCGGTGGGGGTAGACATTTGAAATTTTACACAATGTTTTTTTAGACATAAAACGATGTTTTAAGAAAGGAATCAGGAAAATCGGAGCGGGAGCCGCTGGCCCATGCTTATCCGGCTAGACCCTTTGTTGTACTCGTATTTATGGAGATACTACAACTCGAAAATAAACATCGAAGTTTGCGCCGAGGTCTAATAAACTTACGCGACCGGTTACTAGTGAGCTGTGATAGCAGTATTTTCGAAAAAAAACCGGTGATACAAATTTAAAGCAGTTTACGGAGAACGGGGAAATGTTTATGGTGTAGCTAAAATCAACTCCTATTCTCAGCGGAGAAAAGGAGAATTCTGGACGGAGCATGGGGCCCAACCCTGACAAGGAGTTACGAGGCTGTTGACAATCGTGCACAGAATTCGTAGAACCGTATAATTGCTTCATAGTCTAGGCGATCCCCGACTGCGAACGGCCCTTAAATCCGTTCTGCATCCGCGAGCACGCGCTCTACGCGCGCGAGTTGTTGCGTCGATATGCATCGTGAAGAAGCCAAGACGGAATTGTAGAAAAGGGACAGAGAGGGAGAGTAGAAGGCCGCGTCGTCTAATTGAAGTTTATCGCCTGTTCCAACGTGCCAAGCTAATTCCCAGCGTTTGCATTCACGCCGATGGATTCCGCGGTATGCGGGCAGGATCCTTCGAAAAATCTAGAACGAACGATCGGAAGTTCAAAAATATCATCTACGAGAGATTGTCGTTCATTTTTTTATACCACCGAATACGTGAAACGTATTTGCGTCTATTGCTTAAATCTTTTCTTCTAATCTCAATTCATCTCGGTTAGAAATGTCACGTCCGGTGGTCCAGCGACTGATAATAATTAACAAAAATCGAAGATATATTTTTGATTTTGTTAATTATTATCACTGGCTGGATCACCGGACGCGACAGAAATGGTTGCTGAAATTTTTTCAATTCTTTTGAAAACTTTTAACCATTGAACGAGATACGTCCGAGAAAAACGACTATGGTTTACGGGTTAAGAATAAGTACAATGTTAATGTAAAATCACGAATACGATGTTTATAAAAATTGTTAGGCAATGCGTGCGTTTCTCGAGTTTGACAGAAATTACGATACCGGTGTGTAAATGTTGAGGCGGGTAGATCAGTGCACTTGTCTGACTCGGGTAAACATATTCTACTTCGACTGTAGCAAAAGCGTGCTGCTATGCAGTATTTATTTGAGTGTCTTCCGCTTCGTTATAACGGAAGGTTCCTCGAATAAATATTTCTCAGAAACACCGTAATAAGCGTGATTTCTTAGTTGTATATTTACTTCTCGAAGGCACTTCAAGAAACATAGGGAAATGAAGTCTGACTGGAAATTCTTCGATAAGCCTCCAAGTAGATTACGATCGTTCGACTCCGACCGGTAAAATATAGAATGAAATAGAATTAGTAGTTTATTTTCTACAAACTTTTGCAAATTTTTGGATTTTTTTTTAACATCTTGCTCGCTACTGATCAAGCATACTCCAGTATCAAGAATAATACATCTTTTATCATTTGCTTGCATATTTCATTCAAATTTTTAATCAAGTACATATTTAAAGTACGGTAAGATGTTGATATAAAATCGACGTCGTCGTTTTCTTTGTTACAAATTCACGAACAAGTATCAAACGATTAAAACGAAATCTATTTTTCATTTTACAATTATTGAAATTATGAAGTTGCTTACACGGCAAACCGATATGATATAATTTTTTATCATTTATATATTTCAAATACGGTAAGATGTTAATGTCATATTGACGTCATCATTGCCTTCATTACATATTCACGAACAAATATCAAACGACTAACGATGAACGTATATTTCATCTTACAATTATTGAAATTATGTAGTTGTTCACAACTAAAATTTCTTAATTTTTAAATCAAAAATTGTACAAAATCTAAACGAGTAGAGCCTTCAACATTTTTGCTATCTAAAACATTCTAATCGCTTTTAGTGCTCGGTAGGTTTAGCGTTTACCTACCGGAAGTCTATTAATATAATTTTCAACAATTCTGCTGTACCAAAAGAGAGCATAGAAACTTTCTTTTACATAACAATGTTAAATGAAACTATTAGATACCGTTATTGAGGGCAACTTGTTAGTTCACAATGAAAATTGCTGTTGCTATCGAAGGTTCCATTAACCAGTTAAGTGTGTTTGACGACTATATCCGTCATGGAGATGTGGCAGAATTTTCTGTCATGACGATTATATCCGTCGTGCGTAAAATTTTGTTACAATTTGATATTTAAATTGTAATTCTGGCGAAAACTAAATTATATTCGTAAATGTTAATATGTTTAAAATGTTTAGAGTGCAAGACGAAATGAAACAAACAAATGAAAATTATAAATAATTTGAGATGGATTCATAACTTCCTGAGAGCTAACTCGTAAGCAGTGCAGCAACACTGGATCTTCGATTATCCCGATTTTCATCTTGATGTATCAAAACCAAAAAAAAAAACAAAGTATTGTAGCGGCCATCGGCACGTACAATAAAACATTTGGCGTGCAAATGGTCGGGACGGTTTATGAGGCAAGCGACAAGGAAGCTATTTTTGAGAAAGCCGTTTCTTAGCACTGGCAATTTAGTTATTTTAGACAATGCATGTTTCGTCATAAAGAGTATTCCGTAGCCGGCCTCGGTAGCAAATGCTGGTGTCGTAAACCCCCGAATTTCCGAAGGGTCACGCCGACCGAAGTCCGACGGGCCCACTCGAGGCCACCACATGTTCCTCGCGGACCCGGAGGAAAATCCGTCACATCGTAAAAAGACCCTACGGTCATCTCCAGCATTTCCAAAAAGCGCATCTTGAGCACAAGGAATGGTGGGGGTGTACCGGAGGAGTAAACTACCCGATTGGCAGCAATTGTAACCGGCTGCCCAATCAGGGTAGTTTCGAAGTAAAGATCCGCCCCGCGAGTTTCATTTAAAAGGAGCCGCGGAACGCGAAGAGCTAAGAAGAGCTAAAAAGAGCTAATAAAGAACGTTCTCTAGAACTTGCGTCAAACTTATTTACAGAACACCCTAGCTTCTTCAGTATATTAGATTCCCCAAAAAAAGATTACAAAAGAATCACGGTATCGGTGTCCGCCGTGCAAAGTGCCACTATGCGTTGCTC
Source organism: Lasioglossum figueresi (assembly GCA_028455805.1). NCBI lineage: Eukaryota > Metazoa > Arthropoda > Insecta > Hymenoptera > Halictidae > Lasioglossum > Lasioglossum figueresi. The sequence continues at coordinate 4,001,641 of CM052198.1, read as the reverse complement.
CTTGTTTTCGTGAATATCACACGACAGCATCAGTTGAAATTTTTAACTTCTATAAATATTTGATTTTTTTTCTAAGTTTTCCGTTCATTATGTATAAGTATATGTTCATGTTGAGCGACTGTGTACATATTACTAATAAAATTGTACATTTTCTAAAATGAAGTGGTCTTTTTGACCCAATATTTCAACCGCGCCACTTACTCTGTGTTTAACGACTACACCCGTCGTCGCTTGATTATCGCGACACAGACTGGTGGGCGCTCTTCAAAGAGATCGCCACAGTTGACTGGTTGAAAAGTGTTCAGCCGTGTACCATAGATTTTTCAAAATTACGTAACAATCACCGGTCGGTAATATGTTCGTGAAGGTGTTCGCGTTTACGCGCGAGAAAGCTTGATCGCGAGCTGTTGGGAGAGGCAACTAGTGGGTAAGGAGGCAAATCGTTTGTTGTTTGTTTCGTTTTCCGCGTATCGAGAGCAATCGGCAGGGTACTAGAAAATATTCCCCTACCGTGTATGACCAATTCGGAGGGAGTACTTATGTGGAACGACAGCGAAGTGGATATTCGTACGAAAGTGAGACGATGATCGGTCGGCTGGTAATCGGCAACAGTCGTGAAACAAACTCGCCATGAAATGACGAGCATCGGCGGAGGACAGGTTGGGCTCGCCATCCAGTGCCGTCCGGAGGGTGGAATGTCACCCATTAACATTCCCATAAAACCGCCGCCGCGTGTAAACACCGCGGATAGCGTAAACGGTGGCGGTGAGAGAGGGTCCGTCCTCCTATCCTCTTGGCGTAGGAGGCGGCTGGCCGGGTAGACGTACGAATGAGAAATAGAGACAGGCCGAGGGAACGAAAGAGAGACTGTGTGAGAAATCCAATCCGCTTCCATGGGGTTATTATGGTGATAATTTACTACTCCTCTTGAGAGGGCAGCGGCGCGGACCATGCCGACCGTTTATGCATAGCCATAGCGGAATGCCGCGTCCCTGGTCCCACGGCGAAGCGTTTACACCTTTCCACAGTCAGAAACGAGCCTAATCCTGAACACGTCCTCTGCCTCTTTCCTCCCCATTCTCTCTCTCTCTCTCTCTCTCTCTCTCTCGCGCAATCTCTCCCTCCTGCACCCTCTCCAACCCCCGTTTCTTAGATCGAAGTTTTCCTCGTGGGACGACGGGGATCGCCAACTGGTAAGCCGCGTCTTTCAAAGACTGACGCGGACAACTTGATACTGATTAATGAGACGAGCAACGGGGAATCGTTCGCTGCCTTTTCAGCCGTCCCCCTTTCTCAAGTGTGATATAATTCCGGTATCCTCGTGCGGGATCCAGCTGTCCACACGTTTTCACCCGGAGAAGACTTGATCAGGCTTTTGTTGATCTTTCTCGCCTTTTCAGTTGTTTTGCGGGATCGATTGTCCGGTGTAACGAGACTTTCGGAGTTCCGACCGGATAACGGGCTTTAATGCACACGGCATTTCATCGCGAGCGTCGTCCAGCCGCTATTTACAAACAGATTAATAACGTTGCTTATTAATCTTCTTCCTCTTAATCTCCGGCTTGACTGTTCAGCATCCCTTATGTACTAGCGCGCGACCCCGGACTATTACAACGCTCGCGATGGAACACCCTGCATAATGTGAATCAATTTATCATCGATAATGTGGTGGATTTTTATCCTTGAATGGGCGTCAATTAGAAACCAATGAAACAGACAGGGGTTTGTAGAAGAAAACATTGAATTATTGTGAAGGGTTAGGTTCAAGGTGACTGGTTCGAGGTCGCTCAAAGGAAAGCGACTGTAATTTACACGCGACGTGTTTACGAATTTCTAACTCGCAGGACTACTTCTTTTAATAATTAGTTTAATGTATAATATATTATGCAGGGTGAGTCGGGAGGAACGGACCAAACTCCAGGAGTGGATTCTACACAGGAAAATAATGTAAAAAAACTCATATGTTCTTATCCGATTTTCATTTTATTTTTTTATTTTCTATCAGGAGAGCAACAGCCGCCTTTCGTAGACGGAGCCGAAAATGTTTAGAGATCGATGGCGGTATTTTCGAACATTTATTAAAATAAAATGATAACAAAATTAAAATCGGATAAAAACATATGAGTTTTTTTACTGTATTTTCCTGTGCACAATCCACTCCTGGAGTTTGGTCCGTTCCTCTCGACTCACCCTGTACGAAGGCTCTGTTCCTCGCTAAATTATCTGCTTCCCTAATAACGTGAGAGAGGATATTTAATAAATTGAATAATCCTTACTTCGCCGTACAATTTTTAATAAATACGACGGCCATTCAATAAGTAACGAGACAAATTGATATAGCTCAAAAACTGTTTATTCGATTAATACAATATTTTGGCTAGTTTTCAACATAATACCCCTCAACACTTATACATTTGTCCCATCGTTCCTTTAATTTTCTCATGCTCCTAGTGTAAAATTCTTTCGGTTGCTGTCGGAGACACTTTTGCACCCGAATCTTGACTTCTTCGTTGGACCCGAATTTTTTGCCACGTAGAGCCTCCTTAAGGGGACCAAACATGTGAAAATCTGAAGGGGCAAGATCTGGACTATAAGGAAGGCGCGAAAGAATCTTCCAGCTCAGTTTTCGAGTGCATCTCGTCAATGCGAAATTCAAGGGAGGAAGTTGAAACTTCGACCGGTCGTTCTACCCACTAATAGTTAAACCAAACTATTCTACCCACTTGTAAATGTTTGTACGATTTAAACACTTATTCCCGTGCACTTTGAACATCCCTGCATGGATCTCATTACCATTAACACCTTCCGCGACTAAAAATCTTGAATCTGGACTTGACATTTTGAACTGACTGAATTATAGGTTAGGTTTACAAAATCTTGTCAAACAGCTGATCAGAAGTCGCTACAAGGATGCTGTCCGGGTTCAGCACATCCGACCAACTCAGCGATAACTTTTAGAATAACTTTTAGTTCATTTCCGTTTTTTATAATTCCGTTCACTTCGAGGTCTAAACCGTGCGTAAACTAAAATTTTACAATTCGTCACGCCTCGCTATAATTTCAAGGGTTTTCCCGTCATAAATAACTTCAAGCCCTAGTCCCAGTTCCGCAAATCTGTTTTTTCTCCAAACTCCCCAGCTTTCCCTCCGTTCTGTAATTTTCCCTTTCCCTAAATACTGATTTCCATCACATCATTTCTTTAACTCCGAAAGATTTTTAGCTAGTTCAACGTTAAGGCAGATCATTCTCAACCACCAAACGAACACAGTCTGCTTTGCTGTACCAGATTGCATATAATAGTAATATATTAACGAAGAGTTATATTATTAACTAAGCTCCAACATAAACTGTTTTAATAACGACCACATCGCCATCATCAACAAAACCACAACCAGCCCTCGCGAAATTACATTTTCGTCGAGCGTAGCGGGATTACGATTAAAACAAGAATCGATTCCTTTCCCGTACAGATGCCAACTTGAAATATCCAAAGTTTCGTATTGGTTCATGAAACCGTTTAGAAGCTATATCAGTTTGTCTCGTTGCTTATCGAATGGTCCTCGCGAATAACATGAAAAATGTTTCGTGTCGTGTGATTGGGGAAGTGCTGGCGAGCGGGGATCGCTGAGAGTGGGAAAGTTGTTTTTAACAAGATATTGGTGATTTTTCGTGACTCGTCGGCGGACTTTTCAAGGTGCTCCGGTACATTTCCTCGGCCGATCTTATTCATCATGGTGTATAAATAGCGGCAGGACGCATACGGCAGCCATTCCTTGTAAGGTGGACGCGAAGGATAACGCTGAACGCAACTGGGGCAACGCGATTCCATATTGGGAGCCGCGGAGGACGTTCTTGGACGGTTGGACGATCGAGGGCACACAGAGGTCAGCGATAATGACCTTACCCTAATTCCGCGACGACCATGCCGAGACATGAATTCACGAGCGTTCACCGAGGCTGTCTGTGTTAGCTGACGGCGATCAAGGAACGAGATCGGTATATATGGATCGTGCCAGATCGGCGGACGTCGCGTAACTTACTCGCGCGATCGAATAAACCTCGTTCTGAATTTTCTTTAAATGCCAGGCGACGCGACGGCGACGATGCATATACAGCGCCTTTGCGAAATCGATGCTTTCCTTAACGAGAATTATACGACGCCGCGCTCGAAGGATCGTTAAATGCTTCCAATCGATCGGTATCGATCGTTGAGCAATCGGTTTTTCTTCTGGAATTCCAGAGCAATTTTCCGAGGCAATTTTTTTATCGTTTCGCTATGCTTGAACGTGCCTGTCTTAAAGACACCGTGCGTTCTTTGAATCTTGCTTTGTAGCTTTTAACGAAAGAAATAGCAATAACTGTCAAGTGTGTTGAATAAGATATGCACCATTTTGTTCGACGACGGTTTGCCTTGTGTTGGGAAGTTTCATTACACCACTCTCGTAAAACGTCCCTGGTTTATCGCGCATGAATTGCCTAGTACGCATTTACCCCATCGTGATAGTCTGCACATGACCCGTGTAATAATATTTACGGGGCAACAGCGGACTAGTGTTTTTCTCAATAAATTTTAAAAGATACAATAAGAACTGTTTGTCTAATGTAAACTTGCATGAATATTTTATGTATTTACCTGAAACAACAACGCAGAATGTATGATTAACTTATGAACTATTGCACGTTTAAGGTAACCTCAAAATTGTACGTGTACTTGTCACGTGACTGTTTAGCTCCTTTAGTCTTGGGCGACATCTATGTCGAATAGTTCGTATTAACTTATAGTACATTAATAAATACAAGCCAGAGAAATTTCGCTCGTACTATAATGAAATTTTAAAATGAAACAAAATACTAAAAGTTGCATTTTACAACTTTTTGATGTGGGCCTATATTGAAAATTTAAAAAATACATTTCGTGGATCTGTGTGAATTATATACACTGTGAAAGTTTCATCGAAATCGGTTGATGCGGGAGAAAACGACAGGCATTGAAAGATGTAAGAATCCTTAGGTTTATTGCAGTTAGAGGCCGAGAATCGTGAAAATCTTTCATTTTTATCATCTTTAACCGTTTGTAGCTCATTGCAACGTCGACAAATTTTGACTAAATTTTCAGAATACGTTTAATTGACATATCCGTGTTAATTGTATGCACTGTGAAAGATTCATCGAAATCGGTTGATGCGGGAAAAAAACAAAAGTCATTGAAAGATGTAAGAATCCTTATAGATTTATTGCAATTAGAGGTCGATAATCGTGAAAATCTTTAATTTTTATCATCTTTAACCGTTTGTAGCTCATTGCAACGTCGACAAATTTTGACTAAATTTTCAGAATATGTTTAATTGACATATGCGTGTTAATTGTATGCACTGTGAAAGTTTCATCGAAATCGGTTGATGCGGGAGAAAACGACAGGCATTGAAAGATGTAAGAATTCTTAGGTTTATTGCAGTTAGAGGCCGAAAATCGTGAAAATCTTTAATTTTTACCATTTTTAAACGTTTGTAGCTCATTGCAACGTCGACAAATTTTGACGAAATTTGCAGAATACGTTTAATTGACATATCTGTGTTAATTGTATGCACTGTGAAAGATTCATCGAAATCGGTTGATGCGGGAAAAAAACAAAAGTCATTGAAAGATGTAAGAATCTTTAGATTTATTGCAGTTAGAGGTCGATAATCGTGAAAATCTTTAATTTTTACCATCTTTAAACGTTTGTAGCTCATTGCAACGTCGACAAATTTTGACTAAATTTTCAGAATACGTTTAATTGACACATCTGTGTTAATTGTATGCACTGTGAAAGTTTCATCGAAATCTGTTGATGCGGGAGAAAACGACAGGCATTCAAAGATGTAAGAATTCTTAGGTTTATTGCAGTTAGAATCCGAAAATCGAGAAAATTTGCCATTTTTACCATCTTTAAACGTTCGTAGCAACGTTGACAGATTTTAACGAAATTGCAACAGATCTGCAAAACGTATTTTTAAAATTTTGAATATAGGCTCACATAAAAAATTTGTAAAATGGAAGTTTAAGTATTTTTTCTACAATTCCGATCGATTGCAATTTTCGAAAAAATTTATTTTCACATCCAGCAGTAAACTAATTGCTCTAGGTTCCCAAAAATTTCAAATCGTATAATACAATATTTAAAAAGTTGCCGTCTTTTTTATGTATGTATGTATGTATGTTTAAAGTTTCAAGTATCTAGCTCATCGGGAAGTTAGTTTAGCATCAATCGCAAAATTTGTACCGAACAGAAACAAACAAACAAACAAACAAACAATCAAACAAACAGACAGACAAGAAAGCGAGTTAATAAAAACTTGGCAAAGTAACAAATTTATACACTTACCCCACTGCCCGTTATATTCGAAGAACCCGGGAATGCGAAAAATATTGATTTCGATTACAACGTTGCACGGAACGTAACAATTTCGTAAAATTATGTTTACAGCAAGAAACCAAAATAATCCAGCATTGAACTACCAAGGTCAAAATGCATTTAACCAATGAGGCTTCCCGGGTTCACAACCCTCTCCTAACCAGCAAAGCAATTATAAACAAGGAAACACAGAAAATGTAGAAGCATTTAACAAACAACCCGGGAATGCGAACGCGCGTACACGGGCTGCGCTTGCGTTTCCCGTAAAGCGTGGTTGACGCGGTTTCCGCTCGCTGGTCGAACGAAATCCGCGCGGAGCGGAGCGCGAGGCCAGACAGATGCGTGACACGCCTGTCTGCCTATCGTCTCGGGACGGTGCATTCGCTTGGGAGCAGCGCGCCGCGAAAGATTATGCAACGCTCGGCTTTGGCCTGTGCCGGCCATATGGTGGCGGTACCTTTATATCTGCCGTCGTTATTGGCGCGAGTCTACGCCCTGTGCGCCTCCCGCCCGCGTATTTATCTACTACGCTTTGCCGCTTCCATCGCATCGCGGCAATGAGACGCGAGATGCGAGCGAGAGAGCCAGCCGAGAGGAGCAGCGTGCACTCGCGTGCACCAGCGTGCACTCGCGTTACCGTGAGCGCGAGCGCGAGATGCAGATGCAGGTGCGGGGACCGCTTTATCGGAACTCTCCGAGTTACCCGAGGCTTTTATCTCGCCAAGAATTTCTGAAGGGGCTCGCTATGAATTTTCCTGCCATTCACTCGCGATGACGATGGAAATTCTACAAGGTGGAATTTAAGGATACTACGGAACAGTGAACGTTTCTAATCAGTGTATCCTGCGACGAGGCTCACTGTTCGCCGCACAGCGGAGTATTCGCCTCGAAAAGTTGGCCAAAATACGATTTTTCAAATATTCCGCGAGATGACAAAATTTTGGTTGTCCGAGCTGTTGGAATATACAGGGTGGGGCAATTACTATGTCCGCTTTGAATATTGCCGTTATTTGTAATAATATGCAGCATCAACGACCGTGGTCCCGTTGAAAGCACCGGTTCTCATTCGATCACCGAAGTTAAACAACGTGGAACGTGGAATAGGCTTGGATGGATGACCGCCTGGTAAAAACCCGGGAAGTGATCCCTGGGTGTTTTTTCACGTGTTG
>CM052198.1:3965343-3990989 GCA_028455805.1 Lasioglossum figueresi | reverse complement strand
TAAAGATGGTATCATAGAATTTCTATAGATTTTCTGTGATTTTTATTGTAATATGTTCTCGGACACACAGAAATGTGTATAATCATTTCCAGTGAGAGCATCATTATAACTTCAACAATTGTAAAATAAGAAACCAATCAAATAAAAATTGCAATACTCTTTCAGTGTATTCTTTTGATACGTTGGACACAATTTCACATCTGGGTAAATAATGTCCATTTTTTAGAGACGCGAGTTTAGTTTCTCAACGTGTGCTGTTCACAAAGAGGAATATTACGAAATATTACTTATTAAATATTACTTATAAAGATGGTATCATAAAATTTCTATAGATTTTCTGTGATTTTTATTATAATATGTTCTCGGACACACAGAAATGTGTATAATCATTTCCAGTGAGAGCATCATTATAACTTCAATAATTGTAAAATAAAATACCAATCAAATAAAAATGCAATACTCTTTCAGTGTATCCTTTTGATACGTTGGACACAATTTCAAATCTGGTTAAAAATATTGTCCATTTTTTAGAGACGCGAGTTTCGTTTCTCAACGTGTCCTGTTCACAAAGAGGAATATTACGAAATATTACTTATTAAATATTACTTATAAAGATGGTATCATAGAATTTCTATAGATTTTCTGTGATTTTTATTATAATATGTTCTCGGACACACAGAAATGTGTATAATCATTTCCAGTGAGAGCATCATTACAATTTCAATAATTGCAAAATAAAAAACTAATCAAATAAAAATTGCAATACTCTTTCAGTGTATTCTTTTGATACGATGGACACAATTTCACATCTGGGTAAATAATGTCCATTTTTTAGAGACGCGAGTTTAGTTTCTCAACGTGTGCTGTTCACAAAGAGGAATATTACGAAATATTACATATTAAATATTACTTATAAAGATGGTATCATAGAATTTCTATAGATTTTCTGTGATTTTTATTATAATATGTTCTCGGACACACAGAAATGTGTATAATCATTTCCAGTGAGAGCATCATTATAACTTCAATAATTGTAAAATAAAATACCAATCAAATAAAAATGCAATACTCTTTCAGTGTATTCTTTTGATACGTTGGACACAATTTCAAATCTGGGTAAACAATGTCCATTTTTTAGAGACACGAGTTTAGTTTCTCAACGTGTGCTGTTTACAGAGAGGAATATCATCTAATATTCTAATAATAAAATTCGAGCGTAACAACTTGCTGTAATCGGAGTACACTCTAACGTACTACCGGCAATAACCTGATGGTTTTACGGAGACTTTTGACTTTCAGCTAAAGGAACGTCTGATTGCTAAAATTGCTGCGCAATGACTCCGCTGTCCCATTACGCTCGGAATGGTTGACAAAGCTTCGCGAAGCGCGGCACAGCGAGTTGGCAGGGCGCGTTTAAGATACAAGGATTACTTATCTCGCGCTCATGTTTCCCCGGGGGTTCATCATCGCGGGCCTGCGTGCTTTATCGAGCAAACTTCCCAGCCTACTGCCTTTGAGCTGCCTCGCGGATAAGATGGACACGGGGCCCATGCCTTAAACCTTCCGCAGCAATCAAGCTTTTCAAATTTTGCTGCCGCGACGTGTTTACGACAGTCCTCGAAAGTAGGTGATAAAACAGATGCTCGCGCTTCGACTACGGCGTTGCAGTTTACAGGCATGAAATCGATACAGCTGTAATATTATTCCTGTTGGACGTTAGTAGACCGAGAATGTTCAGGCGAATCGGGAATTCTGATCAACAAATCGTAGAATTGAATTTGTTGCTAGAGCAACGCCGAAAGTCAAATGTACCTCACCGCTCCTCCAGAAGATAACCGACCAGAGGTGGGCATTATTTGGCGAAACGAATATTTCAAATACTATTGAATATTTTAGATTTTATTTTGCGTAAAGAAAATAGTATTTTATATGAGATATACGATTTCGAAAATAAAATATTTCTATTTGAACGATCTGAAACAAAAAATGAAATATTTCTATTTCAACTATTTGATCTACAAAATAAAATATCTCTATTTGAACAATCTGAAACACGGAATACAATATTTTACTTTTTATATTGTTTTATTCCTTGAGAAACTGCACAAACATACAGTCTATCTTATCGTTTAGAAACGATTTACACTCATAAATGTATTGAATTCTCGAGCCATTACTTCCAGCAATAGTATTTAAAATTGAAATTGAAAGTAAAACGACAAAATACAAATATTTTCAATATTCTTCAAATAAAATACTATTTTCTAAAATTACTGTCTCAAATAAATTATCTTATTTTCAAAAATTACTGCATCAAATAAAATATTTTATTCTCAAAGTTGTACACATACTTTAAAATAAATTGGATTATTTACTATTTACTATTTAAAATACTATTTTCCACATATCTGTTCCAGTACCGCCGACTTGAGCTTTTTAGAAATTCGGGGTTTTAAAGGGTGTCCCAAAATTCACGCACGATTTTCTTCCAACGGAAGAAAAAGACAGCTTGACAGCCGACAGTTCAGGGATATTAAAAATGGAGTGTCACACTATAGAACATCGCATTCTCATTGTTCAGCAATATTTTAATAATGAAAGTTTGACAACTACATTTCTCAAGTTTCGTACAAAATATGTTCGGAATAGTGATTTAACATTATCGACTGTGAATTCAAAAATTCAGGGACTTTTCTTTGGGGTTTTTTAAAGTCTAAGGTTTATGGCAACAAGCCTACGACCACCCGCGCCTTGAAGGAGGAAATTTAGCGCTGTATCAACAAAATTTAGCCACATTTATGCCAAACGGTCATGAAAAATTTCGACATGAGAGTGCGTATGTGCCAGCAAAGCCTTGAAGACCATTTACCCGATATGCAATTCCATGCATAACCCTATACCGTATAATTTATGAATCAATAAAAAATTCACAATTTTTAATTAAAAACCTGTGTTTTCTATCAAAATTACTTCTTGCGTGAATTTTGGGACGTCCTTCATGACTCTTCGCGAGGGCTATCGAGACTGTCGCTAATAAAGAACCTAATAGCAACCCTAACAGATGTCTTCATGGCCTAGCTCGACAGTTTCCTAAAAAATAGCTTCTCTTGTTGCACGAGTCCTAAAACCTCTCCAGCATTTGCGCAGCAAATGTTAACTTTGTTTCATGCAGCTGGCCGCTACAAATTCTTCGTCGCTGTTCATCCTTATGCAAATCAATTTCATCCTTTTGTAAATCAATATTTTTAAGAATATTTAAATTCGATTACACCTGCAATGAGTTCAGAAGAAGTCACAGTGGACGGGAGGGTACAGCGAAGTGCTGTGCGACGTAAAGACACACGTGAACGGTGTCGTTGCTGCGATGGATATACAGAGTGGGCCGGAAATCGTTGCGCAACCGGGCAGAGGGCGATTCCACATGCAAAAATAAACGGAAAAAATGGAATAACATTCTTTCGATTGGCAGCTCGTTTTCGAGAAAATCGAGTTTGAGAATGCCGCGAATACACGCGCTATTGCACAGGAATCGTCTGACGCGTCTGACCATGATCAACCAATTCTACTTTCTGCATGTACTGAAGCACGCGAACCTGGCGGAACCTCGATTTTCTCGAAAACCAGCTGCCAAACGAAAAAATGTTATTCCTTTTCATCGACTTATTTTTGCACGTAGAATCAAACCCTGCCCGGTTGAACCACGCGATTCCCAGCCCGCTCTGTATAACAGCCAATATTCAATACGCTTTAACGCTTCAGATTCTGTGTCGAAAAATCAGAGGAAAATTCCGAGCGCTGTGGACAACTGACGGTGCAGTCACCGACTGTCGAAGCAGCGAGATTTACCGACGCACGTAAATCACACAGCTCCTTCTTTTAAATGTAAATAATACATTTTACAATAGGCATAATACTACAATAATAGTAGAATAAAAAAAAGAAGCGCCATCGCGCCGCTTCGGTTCTTTCGTATTCATTTAGAGAAAGCGCGGTCGCGCTGTTCGGGATATTTTGACAGTGTTTTTTCAATACCCCTTGGGACTCAAACGGTTAATTCTTTAAAAACCTCTGTTGGATTTTGTGACATTGCGTCAGCCAAAAGGCAAAAATGAATTGGGTTGTCTGTGAGAATCACTGGCTTCTCTATCTTAGAACAATAAACCAGATGTCTGCGGACCCATGGGTCTGTGAGGGTTTCGTATACCTAAATGCCCGGATAGAAGACAGAACGCAGACCTGGTCCTTTATCTTAAGTGGACAACGGACTTTTCCACGTTGCCCTTTTTGACTTTCTATTCGCTCCTGAATTAGCCTTCGACGCTGAACGACGTCCTTCCGAGCTCTACGCAATAAACGAGAGTTATCAGAAATATAAAGAGTATCGGTTTATTTTAACCACCCATTTCCAATAGCCTCTTTGCAAAATCTCAAGTTGCGATTCATAACAATTACCTACGTAACAGGTAATACATGTTTTTCATCTTACTCTGCGTTCAACGCTTTGATACGCAATCCAGTTCTTTTAATAAAATATTCTGAATATTTCAAGCTTATATAAACTTGAAAAATTTCTTGAAAAATTGCAAAATATTGACATTTTTCGCCAAAAACGAGAGCTCCGCGTTGATATTACGCGGTTGTTATGCTCTATGAAATGATACGACAACTAAAGTTTAGTTAAAACGCGTGTGATTTAGTAATAGAAAGTAAAAGTTATTTGCGGATAGTTTGATTAACCGTTTGAGTCCCAAGCAGCGCGATCGCGCTCTTCAGATTTTGATGTCGAAAAATCCTAGTACATTTCGAACGCTGTGGACAACTGACGGTACAGTCACCGACCGTCGAAGCAGCGCGCTCAGATTTACTGACGCACGTAAACGTCGCACAGCTCCTTCTTTTTAACGTAAATAATACATTTTACAATAGGTACAATACTACAATAATAGTACATAAAAAAAAAGAAGCGCTGTCGCGCTGATTGAGATTTATCGACAGTGTGTTTTCAATACCCCTTGGGACTCAAACGGTTAATAAGTACGTATGCACTTTCGCTTTTAAAATGTATTATTCAGAAAATGGCTGCAATGAATATACATATCTACACACAGTTTTCATACCGTACAAAATTTAATGAATTTAATGTACATCTTCGCAATAGAGAAAATTTTTAATTGGTCTCTTTTACGAAAACTTGCTTGAAAATACTTTGTCCGCGGAAGGTTGAATGCGTTTTGCAAGAGGATGAATTTGGAGTGGAGAACCTGTACGAATGAGTTCGGTTAATTAAGAGTAAAGGCAAAGCCGACGTATCGAAGTAAAAGGGGATAAAGATCTGTCGGAGAAGATTACATAAACATAAAACGGCTATTAGAGGCGAGAATAGAAACTGTGTGCGCTGTACGGGTGACTGTTAGACAATCCGTCGGAGGACGTTTAAAAACCTTTCAATCCCGGGTCCGGATAAGCCCGCGAACCTCCGTCGCGTCGGAACGAATCGACAATGCGGACGCGCTTTCTCCGCGAAAGAAGTATCAATCACTTGGCGCAGGCCGGAGACCATTAGAGAGTGGTCACGGGATCCACACGGGTGATTTACGCGTGCCCGATACACAGGGGTGACAAAAGAGCGCGCTAGGCTATTCAACGGTATAAAAGCTTTCGTTGAACGTCTATTACGACGGAGTAACAGTCGACAATTGCCCCGAACCCTTTTCACCTTGATCACTCCGCGGCAGCCCTACGTTAACGTCCCGTGAAGTATCTTATCCCACGTAGAGACTACAACGCGCGTGTCTTCTTCCTCTTTCACGGTACACATATTCTTTTTCCCCTTTCCCTCTACCATAGGCTCTCTTCTGCTCTGCTTCCTCGCCGCTGTCCCCGCCCCGGCAGTGCGTCTACCGCGCGGCGATAAATCCACGTAAAGGGCCCATATAAAACCTGGAGGGAGATCCATTCCTTCGGGGATTTCCTCTAGCCACGAGTGGCCTCCTCTCTCTCTCTCTCTCTCTCTTTCTCTCTATCTCTCTATCTCTCTCGGTTTCTCTCTGTCTCCCCTTTAACCCCCTTCAACCCGTTCACCACCTCGCCGGACCGTCGGAACTCTGTCTCTCCGTGGTCTCGGGCACCGACCAATCGATACGCGATACCAACTTCCCATGGCGAATCGGTTCTCATGCCCGCGGACCTAACCGAACAGAGTGCCATTATATTCTAGAGCGGGGCACGGAGAGCCAGGCACGCATAGCTGCCCGATGGGGGACGCGTGTGCGTGCACTCCTTCTACGGGTAATGGGAGGCCCGACCTAACCCCGTGGTGGTGTATTGGAGGCCGCACTTATCGCTATACAATTTCATCGGCACTTAAAACGTCATCTCGCGAGGCTCCACCTTTTCATCAGCTGCTAATCTCGCACGAGTTCCCCCTCTCTTTCTCTCTCTCTCTCTCTCTCTCTCTCTCTCTCTCTCTGTGTTGTTCTTTCTTTGGACCGTGCACTCCTCGAACCACCGTCGATGCCCCTCTACTCCCTCCTGCGTTATGTACGGGGTAGACTGAATATTTATGGTGTACAGGGTGCAGCCCGAGATCGTGGCCCGACCGACATGCAAGCGATTGTAGCATCTGTCCTAACTCGAGCACTCTGAAAATCTTACTTGTCCTCTCAGATAGGAAAATGCGTTTTGAAGAAGCGCGCGATTTAATCGGGAATAAACAATTCGACTCGATGTTTACGCTTCTTCGAATTTCTAGATCAGTGGTGCTTAACCTTTATTCAAGTCAGGGCACACTTTTTTGATTATATGAACAATTTGCGGAACGCCAAAAATAATGATCCAAACACAAACAAAAATATCCCGCGTAGAAATGTGTATATTTTAGAGAATATATTATTAAATATATTTCATATATTTCGCGGAATTTCGCGGAACAGTTGCGAAAAGCTCGCGGAACACCAGTGTTCTGTGGAATACATTGGATTACAAGGGTCCGGGATTCTACACTCCTGATTTCTTAATAATGCGAATACGGGGTTTCTTGGTAGTCAAAATCGCTAGATGAAAGATCAATCTAGGGAACTATTTGCCTCAAAAGTCCTACTTTTATGTTTACGACGCGTAATTCTCATTATTCGGCGGCATGTTACAGGAGAAAGTGGTATAATATAGTCACCCATTTTTGTATGCCCTTTAAAAATTTGATTCACAACTAGACTGCAGATTATATGGATTTATGGATTGCAAGGGTCCGGGATTCCACTCTTGATTTCTTAATAATGCGAATGCGGAGTTTCTTAGTAGTCAAACTCGCTAGATGAAAGATCAATCTAAGGAGCTATTTGCCTTAAAAGTCCTACTTTTACGTTTACGACTCGTAATTTTCATTATTCGGCGGCATTTTAGAGGAAAAAGTGGTATAATATACCCACCCATTTTTGTATTCTCTCTTAAAATTTGATTCACAACTAGACTACGGATTTTATGGATTTATGGATTGCAAGGGTCCGGGATTCCACTCTTGATTCCTTAATAATGCAAAGACAGGGTTTCTAGGTAATCAAAATCGCTAGATGAAAGATCAATCTAGAGACCTATTTCCCTCAAAAATCCTACTTTTACGTTTACGACGCGTAATTCTCATTATTCGGCGGCACGTCGCGAAACCGCGAGAAGAAATTGTCAGACGACGGTGATGCCGCCTGTCGTGGCTGTCGATATTCTGCCGAATACTGAGAATTACGCGTCGTAAACGTAAAAGTAGGACTTTCGAGGATTTGCGAATGTTAGAGGAGAAAGTGGTATAATATAGCCACCCATTTTTGTATTCCCTCTTAAAATTTGATTGACAACTAAACTGCGGATTTTATGGATTTATGGATTGCAAGGGTCCGGGATTCCACTCTTGAATTCTTAATAATGCAAAGACAGGGTTTCTAGGTAGTCAAAATCGCTAGATGAAAGATCAATCTAGAGACCTATTTCCCTAAAAAATCCTACTTTTACGTTTACGACGCGTAATTCTCATTATTCGGCAGCATGTCGCGGAGCCGCGAGAAGCAATGTACAGGCGACGGTGCTGCCGCCTAGCATGGCTGTCGATATTCTGCCGAATACTGAGAATTAAGCGCCGTAAACAATAATTTTCTTTGTTATAAACAATTTTGCGGCAAGTTTATCTTACAAATGTTCACCGATCCAAAGGTGTAGACTAACTCCTAGAACGGATGACCATTACTTTTTATACATCCTGTACAGAAATCACGAAGTTTATCGGTCGATATGTCAGATGTTCTGAAAATACCTAAAACAAATTTAAAGGTATGTTTACAAAGTTAACATATGCAACCGCACGAAAATCGGCACGAACTTACGGGATGGCCTAATATTTTATTTTGATTTGACCTTCACACGTCCTCTCCTCGTCCTCCGACAAAAGAAAATGTTGAACCACTCTCGAAACCAAGTACGTTTCGTCCGACACGATAGTGTCTGTCAGCAATAGCAACCGTTTAGTTAGTTTAAATAGGAAATGGACGCCGCTGTGCTGTTGCCGTTGGTGTGCGCATCCGCATTGAAACTACATACATGTAGAAGAAACCCAAAACTTTATACTCCAACGAACTTAACTTTCAACTCTAAATGCTTCTGCATGTATCTAGAAATGGAGAGCAGCGCGATCTGGTTCCGGAAGCAAATTGGCCGACAGTTCAAAAGTAGGGTAGCGAGGATTGCCTCGGAACGAGAGGAAAAAGAGTGGCAGCTTCGCTCTCCGTTAGAAATAGATATGAAAAAGGGAAAGAGATCGGGCAGCGTAAAATGAACGTCCGTCTGCCGAGGAGGCAGCGACTGGAGAAACCGATCGTTTCCCGTGACGACGGTGTCCCAGAGGTCTGAGCCAGCGTGATTCATTAGCCGAGAAAGAAAAGCCCGAAGAAACTAAACAAACGATAGAAGCGTTATTCCGAGGGAATCCGGACGGGATCTAACGGGTGCCCACGGCGTATCGAGTCAGTGAATATTATTTGAATTTCCTGCCACGTGCACGCGTTCTCGGGATCCACGACGGAACACGGACATCCTTCAGCAGGAAATTAGCTCGCGCGACGAGAAGATAGATTCGAGGCAAGAGCGTCGTGAACCGAAGCGGTCGACACGCGAACTCGGATTCCCGGGAAGCTGATCGTTTCCGGTACGATCGTGTTGCACGCCCGGCTCCATTTCCTTCGTGTCCCGCGCGTGTCTTAACTAATAACACGCCAATCGGAAAGGAATTGCAGCTCGTGGATGCGGCAGATACTCCCGAAGGATACCACGCCGGGTTTCTAACGAGAACTACACGCGATTCAGATTAATAACACCAGCCGGGGCAGCTGTTCGGGCGAGCGGGAAGTGCCGGAGATAGAACCGGCCGTGTTTTCACAAGCGAAACGCTTAACCGATCGAAAATGTTCCACATACTTGCGCGGAACCGTCGCATAGCGATTTCATATTACCACACCGCGGATGTCTATGCAAATTCCTGTTGTCTAGATTATTTTCCAACGAACCTGAGCGAACGAAATCGACTGATCCTTCGCGATAAACGTAACGGAGCACCGCCATTAACATCCGTTAATCTGCATATCTTCTTGCACGAAACATCTGAAAACATTCTCTAATGTGATATTTCTATAGGCGCAACGTGCCAGCCGTATTAACCTCTTCGCTGCGCGAAGATGCTGTACGAAGAAATGACAACGTTTTGTGTCATGATTAGACTGCGGATCTATATATATTTATGAAAAAATTGTTTGACCGACATGAAAGACATAAAAGATTAGAAAAGTTTAAGAACACTGTAATGTTGTCTTTACTTCTGCCTTCCGCAATCAATGCAGAACATTCTTATTTTGCGTAAAGATCCGCAGTCTAGTCGTGGCGAGTGTACGGACGCAAGAGAATTAGTAATTATCATTCGTTATTCGAATAGACATCGATAAAGAAAATTACGCTGCACGGCTAAGAGATCGAATCTCGCCTACCACTCTAGCGATGGCAGGAGGATCAGACTAGAAAATGAAACTTGTTTCGATAAGGTATTCGAGTACCTAACGAACGCAAAAGTCTCGAAATCAGTATCCCGCGGCGCAAGTATTCGTGGACACGGAATGCCGTGTTAACACAAGTTCTTTAGGCGACCGTGTGCACATCGGAAAGCAAAAAGAGCTGAAGATTCCGCGTCTCTGCAGTCTCGCGACTCTCGGAGAGACCGCAGTCCCGCGCCTGGATCGTCGCGATTGCTCCTCCAATTTCAAGGTCATCCGTTTTCTCCGCGGCAGCATCTCGATCGAGCGATTAGGCAGCCAGCGAACCGACCGTCCGCTGACATTTTCCCAAGATACATAACAGAGAGTGCCGCGGGGCTGGCTTATCGACGGATAGATCAGCCTTTAGAATCCTTAGAGTGTTAAATGACGTGTGGTATCCGCAGAATCTGAAGCCCGATCCCCGATCATCTCTCCCCGCGGCTTTTCTCCTCTCCACCCCTGGCGGTATTGGTTGTACAGTTCGCGCAGGGGCCCCTCTTCGTGATCGCTCATACGCGTGTACGCTGTGCACACGCTTCTGCGTGCGTGCGTGCATTCGTGCGTGTGAGTGCGCGCGTGTACGGGGCCCGCGTTTTGATCGAAGGCGCGTATAAGCAGGCGGTGGAGCCTAGTGGAATGAAGATGTGCGCGCAACGGCGGCTGGCACCATGCAATCGCAGGTGGTCAATTAGAATCCGCGTTCTCTCGCACACCACGGTAATCGGGGCCTTTACAGCTACCCTTTTTTTCTGCATTTATAATTACGAGGCCTGCGGCTTCGACCGTGCGCGCTCCGTAACGATCCACGCCTTCCTTTTACCCGGCCCGCATCGCACCCTCCGCCCTACCCCCTACCCTGCCCCTACCCTCGCCCACTTCTTCGCACGCCGTAACTTATCCCGTTTCCTCTAAGCTATATACCCCTCGACAGTCTTCCCCTCGACATTCTTCTCAACTACCTTCGTACCTCCCCTACAGCACCAGTTTTTCGTCCCGTAGCCTCTCAGCGTCCGTTTCGTAACGGAATCCTGTCCTCCATCTTGTTCCTTGAAAAATTCTCAATGAACTCATCCCTGCGCTTCTCCGAGACATTCTTTCGAACTTCGGCTCTCTTCTAGCGCTACTTTTTCGTAAGTTTGTCTTCCCACGTCCGTTTCAGCATCCTGTCTTCCATTTTGTTCGCTGGGAAGTCTCGAACAACTTGTCCCAGTACTTCCAAGCTATTTGTAGTATACGATCCTTCCCTTGCGAATTTTTTTAACCAACTTCGCCCTTCCCCTCCAGTGCCATTTTCCATACCTCTGTCTTTTCGCGTCCGTTTCGTAACGGAATCCTGTCCTCCATCTTGTTCCTTGAAAAATTCTCAATCTACTTATTCCTGCTCCTCCCCGAGACGTTGTTTTAAACCAACTTCGCCCTTCCCCTCCAGTGCCATTCTCCATACCTCTGTCTTTTCGCGTCCGTTTCATAACGGAATCCTGTCCTCCATCTTGTTCCTCAAAAAATTCTCAATGAACTCATCCCTGCGCTTCTCCGAGACATTCTTTCGAACTTCGGCTCTCTTCTAGCGCTACTTTTTCGTAAGTTTGTCTTCCCACGTCCGTGTCAGCATCCTGTCTTTTATTTTGTTCGCTGGGAAGTCTCGATCAAGTTGTCCCAATACTTCTAAGCTATTTGTAGTCTACGATCCTTCCCTTGCGATTTTTTTTAACCAACTTTGCGCTTCCCCTCCAGCGCCATTTTTCATACCTCTGTCTTTTCGCGTCAGTTTCGTAACGGAATCCTGTCCTCCATCTTGTTCCTTGAAAAATTCTCAATCAACTTATTCCTGCTCCTCCCGGAGACGTTATTTTAAACCAACTTCGCCCTTCCCCTAAAGTGCCATTCTCCATACCTCTGTCTTTTCGCGTCCGTTTCATAACGAAATCCTGTCCTCCATCTTGTTCCTTGAAAAATTCTCAATCAACTTATTCCTGCTCCTCCCCGAGACATTGTTTTAAACCAACTTCGTTCTTCCCCTCCAGTGCCATTTTTCATACCTCTGTCTTTTCGCGTCCGTTTCATAACGGAATCCTGTCCTCCATCTTGTTCCTCGAAAAATTCTCAATCAACTTATTCCTGCTCCTCCCCGAGACATTGTTTTAAACCAACTTCGTTCTTCCCCTCCAGTGCCATTTTTCATACCTCTGTCTTTTCGCGTCCGTTTCATAACGGAATCCTGTCCTCCATCTTGTTCCTCGAAAAATTCTCAATGAATTTATTCCTGCTCCTCCCCGAGACATTCTTTCGAACTTCGGCTCTCTCCTCCAGCGCCACTTTTTCGTACCTTTGTCTTCCCACGTCCGTGTCAGCATCCTGTCTTCCATTTTGTTCGCTGGGAAGTCTCGATCAACTTACCCCAGTTCTTCTAAGCTATTTGTAGTCTATGCTAATTCCCTTGAGATTCTTCTGAACCAACTTCGCTCTTCCCCTCTAGTGCCATTTTTTTTCATACCTCTGTCTTTCCACATTCGTTTCATAACGGAATCCTGTCCTCCATCTTGTTCCTTGAAAAATTCTCAATCAACTTATTCCTGCGCTTCTCCGAGACATTATTTTAAACCAACTTCGCCCTTCCCCTCCAGTGCCATTTTTCATACCTCTGTCTTTTCGTGTCCGTTTCCTAACGGAATCCTGTCCTCCATCTTCTTCCTCGAAAAATTCTCAATGAACTCATCCTCATCCCTGCGCTTCTCCGAGACATTCTTTCGAACTTCGGCTCTCTTCTAGCGCCACTTTTTCGTACCTTTGTCTTCCCACGTCCGTTTCAGCATCCTGTCTTCCATTTTGTTCGCTAGGAAGTCTCGATCAACTTATCCTAGTACTTCTAAGCTATTTGTAGTCTATGCTAATTCCCTTGAGATTCTTCTGAACCAACTTCGTCCTTCCCCTCCAGTGCCATTTTTCATACCTCTGTCTTTTCGCGTCCGTTTCATAACGGAATCCTGTCCTCCATCTTGTTCCTCGAGAAATTCTCAATCAACTTATTCCTGCTCCTCCCGGAGACATTATTTTAAACCAACTTCGTTCTTCTCACCCAGCGCCATTTTGCCGTTTGCCATTTTGCGCCTTCCATCTTTTCTTCCCTGAAAAATTGTCAGGAGGGGTGCAAGGGCGGGGATTGTGGACGTCCCATTGTTGATGAATGTCCCTTTAAATTTCGTTTGTCTCGTGGCACGCACACAATAAAGTTGATATTACAGTCCAACAGCCGTATTTATGGCGGACAGTAAGGTTGGTATGTTTGATCGGATTTTTGTTACTTCAAAGGAGAGTCCGAACATAGGGAAGGACAATGAAATTCAAAGGAGAAGCCGAACATAGAGAAGGACAGAATGAGTGTCTCTTTCTTTCCAATACGCTGTCGTTCCTTGCGACCCAAACTTGAATCGTCGATTTAACCACTAAATACAATTGGAATTATATCGTGTTTGGTCTTATATTAATCAGAAAAATGCCAGAAATACGATAGTGAAATTTCATAAAAAAAATAATGAAAATTAAGAAAGTTGAACATTTCATGATATTTGTGAGTTCGACTAAGCGGTATGCAGCGAGCAGTTGGCTCGCATTATAGAATTTCAGCGACGAGTTTGATAAATCGAGGATTCCGACGACGATGGTCCGTATAAATGGAGATCAATACAGTTTATCGAAGTTCAAATAAATGGAGTTCATCGGAGTTCGGATAAATGAAGTTTAATGGAGTTCCACTGTATCGGACAGACATGCGTAATTACTACGCGATAGGATGGGAATGGGAAATGATAGAGGCGACGGGAAAATAGCGATTTCTAGGAAGAAAGAATGGCGATGGTTGGAATCTGCGGCGCGTAACGTACAGACAGACCCGTTCCCGGCCCGGATTGGAGCGTCTGATAGTAACGCGTCCGACGCTTTCGTTTTTGTACCGTGCGCCGATAGGATCGCGTGAATGGATGAGGGGTTTATGGGATAGGTGGAAGAGCCGCGTGTGGTAGACCCTCCTATAACACGCGGCGTGCGTTCCGATTTATGCGAGTCACACAGGTCGTATGAATATGGGTTACTTGCGCGGTTGATAACACGTGTTTACATAAGATTTCAAGATTAAGTATACAATACGCGTAAGAAAATAATTAAGATATCAGTTGGTGCATATGCATGTCCGATTCGTAACAGTGACTTCTAACAAACAACTGTTATCTAAACAAAACTCATTGATTCAAGCATCATTGTAATCGTGATATTCTGTCAAAAAATGAAAAAGTTCATTCGTATTTGAATTTTTGTCGATTCAAACACTTCATAACATTTATATTATTGCGTATGCTATATACACCATACTTGGTTTAAAGCAATTGAATAAATAAATAATAATACCAATATATATTTTGAAATCGGACAATTGATATGAATTTGAAATTTTGATAGTAAGACACATAGATTGTTGGAACATACAACGCATCGCTTTTTAATCTGCCGTCACTCATGCCGGATGATCTAATGGTAGCAGCCGAAGAACACGCGCGTCCACGTTCCATCATAGTTTCTCAAAAATCAGCGATTATCGTAGCATGCTTCCTTCTAAGGCCGCTTTCGTAACGACCGACACACAGGTTGGCGGTAGATACGTCAGTCAAAGTCACCTCTATCGGCTCTATCTTGCTCATTATGTAACTGCATGTGCAGTTATGACGGTTACAGTTACCCGTGCGGCGGCACTCTCGATTTTGCCAGCGGAATTCACTCTCGGCGAGTCGAACGTAACTCGCGGTGAATTTTCAAACGGTGCTGTAACAGTTGCGCGAAGTGCGCGATCGACGAACGCGCTCGCGAGTGCAACTGCACGCGGCCGATGCGCACGAGCGATCGCAAAACGGCCTTGCTCGATCGCCGAGGACCAGTTATCCTGCGCATAGAACCGGATCGAGTTCAGCCCGGGCCTGGTCGCGTATCGGGCCTTAAATTTCGATCCGGTAAATCTTTCATTTCGCCCGCATTGACGATTAACGGCATCGACGATCGTTTATCGATCGGCTCGGCGACCGACCAACCGTGACGTTTTCAATCTCGCTCAATGGCCACCCCGGGCTCGGTTTTCGTACACGCGCGGATGTTCGCACAGAAACTGCAACCCGTTTACGGCTTTTTCAACCTCCTTCCCGTTGGCAGGCATTAATTACCATCGCCGCTCTCGCCGCACCCATTAATCAGCGACTTTTCAAAGAAGTTTCGGTGGTCCGATGCTTTTTTAGGATATCGAGCAGGAAGGATAACGAATTGTGCGCGTTACAATATTAACTCTTAGCACTCGAAAAAGTTAAACCACTTGAAAGTTGTTGCATCATTATTCAAGATAACGTTTACATTATCAAGTACATTGGGATCTAACCAATTACTAATCGTTTAAGTATTGCACGAGCTGTTATATCGATTTCATATCCATAAAATGAAAAAAATCATATAGAATGGAATTATTCTAGGTCGGAAGAAATGTTTGATTTTCAAGTTAAAATGGCTCCGAGTGCAAATGGTTAACACGTTCGTCGCCACGTCGCCCAGATGTGGGTGACGCTCTTATTTTCTCGTCAAGTTAAATAGGATTTGATAAGTAACTTATAAAAATTCCATTTGTAACAAACGAATTAGATGATACATGGAACAGAAATGGACAAAAATACGGCCAAAATATATTTAAAAAGCTCTTTAAGTCACTTCCGAAACGTATGTTGGTTGTTCTGGAAAATAAGGTAGGCCACGCAAAGTATTAAACACAATGTTATACATTTTATGTACGTAAATTACGTTTTTTTTTTTGTATATGTGCCATCATTTTGTCGTACCGATTTTTGTTATTTTCTTGTTTCCATAAACAAACGGACATTTTCTTTGATTTCATCGTTTGTAACGTAATTTATTTTGTAATAAAAATGTACAAGTACCAAGAAAGACTAGATTTATTATGTCCAAATGATGAAAACATTGAATTTTCGTGGTGTGCCATCTTTCTGTCGCGGAGTGTACTCGGTATCAGAACAGTTCAAACACATTTGCGATGATTTTGTACAATTGGCACAACATGTGTAGTTTTTTCACATTAGATCACCGACCACGCACGTGTCTACACCTACACGAATTGAAACTTAGCCGAATCACGCTGGGCGACGAACGTGTTAAAACTGTTTAATAAATGAGAAAACGCTAACAGCAAACGGTAACAAGGAGAGCCTAACTTCCAATAATCCCGCGCGCTGAACGAAGCGAACTCGTCGAAGTCTGTCAGCTTTCTGCCCCACTGGTAAAAGACCTTTTTTGTGGCGGATTGCTCCATTCCTCGAGAATGTACAGAAAGTTTCATCCCCCGAAACAATGCGTTAGGAATCGTGAACGCCAAGGACCTAAAGTCGAGCCACATCTCGCTATTCAAAGACGCGTTCGACGAAAAATTAGATATATTTAATATATAGATTAATATATTAGATTAATATAATATATAGATTAATATATTAGATAATATTGATATTATTTGAGAAAAATAATGGCGGAATTGTGCAACGACAATGATGCAATTGCAATATACGAATGATCAGGCGCGCGACTGGTAAAAATACGAACGATTTGTGTGGATAGATGTCGGAAAAGCAAATGTAATTAGCGAAGTACGTCATGCTGTGCAATAAACTCTCGAATAAAAACCGCTGATTTCTATCTCGGTCCACAATACCCAGCGAAATAATCAAGATAAAAGTTTGATATCGTGTTCGGTTCGCGAGTCACGTGGACAATCTCCTTTGAAGCCTGAATTCCATGTTCCTAGACCGAGGCAAGTTCTTTCGGTAAATATTGGTCGGAAATAAGGCCGCGTCTATCAGATCGGAACCACATGCACCGTTTAAATCACTTTTTCGTGACTGATTCGAGCGCCGACGGGCAGAAACAGTCTTCGGAATATTATCAATCACGCTCGACATTACGTAGCGCTGCGCGGAGAACTAGCTCCGAGCTAGGAATGTCTGTCCACTTCCTCCATCGCCGAAAAAGTGAGTAAATTATGATGTTAAGTCCGATTGGTCATAGATCCGTGACGGTGTAATAGCAACCGAGAAAGCCGGAGCTCCGGCAAATTAGAATTTTAACGTTGATCCGCGCCGTGATCCTTTACGTTTCGATCTCTATACGTTTAGAAAGTTTTCTGACAGCGGTCTCCGATCACAGTTCGGTATCTGTTCGAGCTGTGCTCGCTCTACAACCACAACCTGCCGCGAATCGCAACTTGCTAAATACTTCCGTAGATTAGTCGCATTTTCTCGATTCGAGCAGTGAGCTGGCAACTTCGCTTCTAGAAAATGGCGGGCGCAGTCGCGGCGTGTTTCTACGGGCAGCGGCGGCCTGTTGCACAATGGTACACGAACTTATAATTAGATTGCGAATGTTCGCGCGCTCACGGTACATCGAACATTGCGAAAAATCGTAGATCAGTTTCGCTGGTCCAAGAAATCATTTCTGTGTGAAAAATTAAGAGGAACTTTCTATAGCGCAACGTTTAAAAAAGATAATCCGTTGAAATTAGTTACTCGGTTGATTAAATTCTTTCGGACGCAATTAGAAACTCCGTTATTTGTCAAGTAAGAATATTATTCCGACGGCATAACGCGAAACGACCTTGATGCGATTCATCGTTAAGGAAGTGGACGTCGAGTTGTTGCGAAACGGACATTTCGCACGGCGTGTCTCTCGGATGGTTGCATCCACTTCCGAATCTCTCCTCGCTCTTCGTTGTGCAAGACGATGCAAGTGTCACCGAAGAAGATTCAAGTCTGACAACCTTTTCATCGCTTGACTTAAAATTAAAAGTCCTTACATTATACAGGAGAAACATTCTCCCGTCGTGAAGATCAAATAGGAAAGAGAAGATTCATGATCGATCGTTTCCACGAATAAATGCGAACAGGCACACACAGTCGAGTTTACAGATTCATCGTCGTAATCAATCCGTACGAAACAAGAGCAATCGCAAAAACGAATAACCGCAGCTCTACCAGTTTCAGTCACTCGTCGATTCGCGTGCGTTTTTATCGCTCCGCGTTATTAATTGAATTAACTCACCGTGTCGATAGCGATTACTGCACCGATCGAACGGCATTCGAGGTCTGATATAAAACCGAAACGCCGCTCGAACTTTTCGAGCGTGTAACGTAATGCTCGACACAGGAAATCGGTCGGGCGGTTATCGATTTATTTGCATGTATACCCGTTTCCCGCGGCGTGGATCATTCCTCTAAGAGCCGCGCGATTTGGCTGGCATGCGCGTTAACATTTATCGGTAATTAAATAAACATCGGCGCATCGATTAAGAGCTGGCTCGCCGTGATTGCATCCGTTTATGTCGATATAAGAAACGGGGGTAAGGCGCGCGTGATTTTTCGCTTATCCGCGAGCCCGTCTCCGCCGAGGGTTGATTTTTCATCATGATCGCGACGATCGGACGGTAATTGATACTATTAAGTGAACGGCTCTCGCTTATTACCGCGCGACGATAATGTATCCACAACACAACCACCCTGCAGGGAATATCTTAAATAATTATATTTTCCATAGGCGGTGATAATTACAGAATACCGCTGGCTAGTGGAACGATGCTCGGCGGCCATTGCAGCGAACACTGTGGCTGGCACTTGCGAAAAATGTCGAGTTCGTAATAGAATCGCGATATCGATGCTAGCTCCAAAGCGTGTATAGAACATTTCATAATAAACAGTGGAAAGGATTGACTATGGAATGCACAAAGATCCGCGGTCTAGCGATCGTAAGATACTCGAGTAAACAAATATTCTAAATAAATCTATAGTCGTTAATGGGGGAAATCCGATAAACGAAAACTGAATTGGTGGGTAGCAACGTTCGATGTGAGATTTCCTTAAGATCTATTTTACATTTCATTGTTTTCTCATCGAATCTTGCTCTCCTGTGAAATTTTCACTTTATATCGTGAAACGTTGCTCCATCCACCAATTCAATTTTCGACAAAAATGTAATGTCCGACGGGCCGTCGAAATTGTATTAGGTGTGCAAATAAGTTTCTTCCCTTTTTTCTACGTAAGATACTCGAGTAAACAAATATTCTAAATAAAACTATAGCCATTAATGGGGAAAATCCGATAAACGAAAACTGAATTGGTGGGTGGAGCTACGTTGGATGTGAGATTTCCTTAAGATCTATTTTACATTTCATTGTTTTCTCATCAAATCTTGCTCTCCTGTGAAATTTTCACTTTACATCGTCCAACGTTGCTCCATCCACCAATTCAATTTTCGACAAAAATATAATGTCCGACGGGCCGTCGAAATTGTATTAGGTGTGCAGATAAGTTTCTTCCCTTTTTTCTACGTAAGATATTCGAGTAAAAAAATATTCTAAATAAAACTATAGCCATTAATGGGGAAAATCCGATAAACGAAAACTGAATTGGTGGGTGGAGCAACATTCGATGTGAGATTTTCTTAAGATCTATGTCACATTTCATTGATTTCTCATCGAATCTTGCTCTCCTGTGAAATTTTCTCTTTACATCGTCCAACGTTGCTCCATCCACCAATTCAATTTTCGACAAAAATATAATGTCCGACGGGCCGTCGAAATTGTATTAGGTGTGCAGATAAGTTTCTTCCCTTTTTTCTACGTAAGATACTCGAGTAAACAAATATTTTAAATAAAACTATAGTCATTAATGGGGGAAATCCGATAAACGAAAACTGAATTGGTGGGTGGGGAAACGTTGGATGTGAGATTTCCTTAAGATCTATTTTACATTTTATTGTTTTCTCAACGTTGCTCCATCCACCAATTCCATTTTCGACAAAACTGTAATGTCCGACGGGCCGTCGAAATTGTATTAGGTGTGCAAATAAGTTTCTCCCCTTTTCTCTACGTAAGATACTCGAGTAAACAAATATTCAAGCAGTGAAATATTTCTTTCTTCAATTGTTTTGACAAGTTGGGACTAGTACGTCGCTTTTAATATTTGCATTGTTTTCGGTTGCACAAAAACCGCTGTCTAGTAATTATATATAATTAAATCTCGATCACATTGAAGTCGAATCACCGATTTTTAAAGTAAAATGTAAGAAAATCTCGAAGTTGGAAAAAATAAGAGAAAAGAACTTATTTACACCTAATACTTCTGAAATTCCTTGTCCGATGCGAGGGGTTGGTGGACGAAGTGGGAGTAGACGAGAGACTGGTTGCGTTCGTGCGTGCTGCGAGGAAGAGGATTGTCGTGAAGGAAAAAAAGGTGTATCCTCGGGACAGCCGACGAGTGCGCGAGGCCAGAGGGGATTTAGGGTGGCTGATGGGCGGAGTCATTAGAAAAGTGCCTAGGGCCTACAGGTAGCATGACGCGTCCCTGCGGATGATCTCGGTGGAGGAGGTGGAGGAGAAAGAGGGATTATCGAGGCGGGGGATAAATATCGCGAGGGAGGGCTGCGCGAAAGGGAGTGAAACCGAGTGGTGAGTGAACCGGCGCAGACCCTCTGCTAAGATAGTGCTTACCCGAGGAAAAACAAGTGACAGGCGTTGTTAATTGGCAGCCTCTAGATGGCAATTAAGATTAATAACAAGCCAGCAATCGTCGGCCGCCGATGGCTGGGCGCAGTGGCGCGCGCACGTGTGCGCTACACGTTTATGCGATGGAGGCTAGGTACCGACGACCGCGTTATAGTATCGGTATGCTTGGACGTGAGCGGCTGCAGGAAGCCGGGACAGGTAACTTCGACGATAATAATATCATACATGCGAACTCCGAGGCACGCAGCCTGCCATACGATCGGATATACTAATGAGATAAACCGCACAATTGATTCTTCTTCTTTTTTTCCGTACCTCCTCGGCGTCTCCCTTTCTCTTCTCTCTTCCTGTACCCTCTTCTTTTTCCTTTCTTTTAATTAGACACGCTGGGCACCCATTGTATTCTCGCGGACGTGTTATTGCATCCGATTCTTTCCGCTCGGTATCGCAATGGCTCGTGTTAGCGAGATTATGGGATCTCTTCAGTCTATGGCTTCGAGAGACCATTTTCTTCTTACACGTTCTCTCTAGGTATTTGTTTAAGAAAAATTGTCAGTGCGCATGCAACGTTCGCGTATCGTTAACTCTCCGAGGATTTGAAGAATGTCACTTATCACGATATCAAGCGGTAATGAAATTCAGCAAGGCGCTCGCTGTTGCTTTCGACATCACTCTCGCTCGGGGATCGTTCACCTTGAGACAGTCTCTCTCACCTGTCCATCGTCCCAGCGGATCGCGTAAGCCTCTTAATTCCAATTCTTCCCAAAATGGGCACACGTCCACCACTTTCAATCCCATTTTGGCTATGGGTGGAAGTTGTTGTCGCCGTTTGAAAATGGGTCGAGGTCGACGTCCATTTCAGACCTGTTTAACTGTCCCATTGTTAGGACGTTCTTGCAAATTTTCGTTTCCACAGCTAAGCGCAGAGGATCTGAACGGAGATATCCCTTTTCGGAGTTGATCGCGTAAGATTGTTTTATTTGAATCATTAATCCGTGGTCGAAACGGCACGAGAAAGAGCGAGATTGAAAACTGAAATTGATTTTTCAAAACCGCCAATTACCAGCGATCTTGACGGTGTAATTACTATACAATTAATATTACTGTTCGAAGAAGTTTTTCCCGCTACGGCGAAAGTAATTTACGACCGGACCCAATATCGCCGACCGATTCCACCCCGCAACGGTTGAGCAACCAAGGAAAAAATGCGGTGCATCACGCCACGGTTGATTTATTCCCGTGCCTCGGTTCCTATCCTGACAATGTTGCACGCGCGACACGTGGCGGGGGAACAGTGTAATTTAAAGCAATAAAGAAAATCACGAAATCCGAGAGCCGCGAAGAGGAACGCGTGTACGGGGAAAACTCGCCGCGCGGCGTAAGTAGGATACGGCACACCATAATGGCCGGCTCCGCTGCAATAATAATGATCGATCGTTGCATAATCAATAGGTTACGCAATTTGCCCCGATAATCCCGGCGAGCCATGAATGACGAGCACACGGGGCACCGTGTAACGATCCCTAATTATCCGTGGGCCCCGTGACCAGACGCCGGTCAGAGGTAGATTCTAACCCAGATGTGAATTTATGTTGGCCAGGCCTCGTTAATGCTTGAGTTGCAAGTATCCGTTTCTCGTGACTGCGATATTAAACCTTCGAAAAGAAGAAACCGACGCGACGGGGAATCGCGAGCGCGCGCGTCGCCCGAAACAAAAGCCATCCTCTTCGGAACTTGACCTTGCACGCCTATCGAGGGATTTACTGGCGACCCGGAACCATTTTTCCAGGACTCATTCGATAATCGCTCTGCCAAGCGATATGCCAATAGCGATGGGCATACGATACTCTGTTTTGCAAGTTTTCAAACAAATTAACAACCACAGAGTCTCGAATCAATTCGATATTTATTCGAAATCAGAAATTCTTGAAACTCTTGGAAGTCTTGAAAATTTTAAAAGCTTTCTTGTTTGTCTGTTAGGTACAAATTTTGCAATCGATTTTAAACTAACTTTAATGTATGACAATGCAATATTAAAATATAAATTAAAAATAAATTGTGCGTCTAAGAGAAAAAAATTAAATAGAAACAATTTTTAATATATCAGGTTTTTAAGACGGACTAAAAGGTATAAAATCATTTTTCCTTGCCCCGTACAGATTCCTAAATCCATAAGGATAATTCTGAAAATTTGTGATTGTGAATTTTTATAGCTATGAAAATACTTGTAACATTTGAAACAAAAAACGTGGGGATCAAGACTTGAAAATTTTAAAAGTCTTGATAATCTTAATAAACGTTATACTTTTTATAATATTGGCACGTTCATACTGTTATTCATCTCGACGTTGATATTACGTAATCATTGTTTCGTGATAGATGTAACGTTTCACGAGTTTCAATTCTTACAAACCTTCCAAAGTTTCAAGGCTTTCGAGATTTTCAAAACAATGAAGACTTTCAAGACGTTCAAGTGTTCCAAGAGTTCTAAGCGTCGAATTATATTCTAACTGATTCGCATTTTTGTCGTAAATATTGAATCGAAGCGATTCGAAGTGATTCAGATCCCATCGCTGCTCAGAGCTTCTCATTTGAATTTACTGATCCCAACTAGTATTTATTTATTTCCCTTTGCAAACTATAAATGTTGCATAGTCGGTTAGTGTGCCTAATCGATAACCGTTACAAGAACGGAAATAGGCTCAGAGCTAGCGATGGGCACTGAATACTGTCTTGCAAAGTTTTCGAACAAATCGATCATAACAGAGTCTCGAATCAATTCGATATTTATTCGAAATCAGAAATTCTTGAAACTCTTGGAAGTCTTGAAAATTTTAAAAGATCGCTCGCTTTCTTGTTTCTCTGTTCGGTACAAATTTTGCAATTGATTTTAAACTAACTTTAATGTATGACAATGCAATATTAAAATATAAATTAAAAATAAATTGTGCGTCTGAGAGATAAAAATTAAATAGAAACAATTTTTAATATATCAGGTTTTTAAGACGGACTAAAGGTATAAAATAATTTTTCCTTGCCCCGTACAGATTCCGAAATCCATACGGATAATACTGAAAATTTGTGATTGTGAATTTTTAATAGCTATGAAAATACTTGTAACATTTAAAACAAAAAACGTAGGGATCAAGACTTGAAAATCTTGAAGTCTTGAAAATTTTAAAAGTCTTGATAATCTTAATAAATGTTATACTTTTTATAATATTGGTACGTTCATACTGTTATTCATCCCAATTCTGATATGACGTGATCATTGTTTCGTGACAGATGTAACGTTTCACGAGTTTCAATTCTTACAAACCTTCCAAAGTTTTAAGGCTTCCGAGATTTTCAAGACAATGAAGATTTTCAAGAGTTCTAAGCTTCGAATTATATTGCAACTGATTCGAACTTCTTGTCGTAAATATTGAATCGAAGCGATTCGAAGTGATTCAGATCCCATCACTATATTCCAACTCGTAAAAATCAACGCGGTGTGCAGTCATTCAAGAGGTATCCTACAGTAAGTAACAATTGAAGAAGTAGGAGAAGGAGAGTAACAATTGTGTATTTTATAGGCGTTCTTCTTTCTCAGAAACGCTTCGGAAGCAAGAATTTATGATTTTTCTTGCAAAGAAAATGATTAAAAGGCAACAACTTTCTTAAGTATAAACAAAATGTGCTACACCTTTCAGCTCTCCACCGGCAATATGGTTTTTCATCGACACGTTGTCTACGCAAGAGTCTTTCATTCTCAGGCCTAAATTTGAAAAATCGAAATGTTGAATCCAGAATCCATAAATTCTTATTTAAATAAAAATTTTTGCCCAACTCTGGTTGAATCCCACAGTCGTTAATATAAGAATTGCATGGATATCCCTTATTATAAGCAGAATGGGTTACACCTTTCAATTCTCCAATATGATTTTTCATTAATGCGGTCTGCGCAACAGTCTTTCATTTTCAGGTCTGATTTCCGAAGAACCCGGAATTCCGTAGTATTTTTGTAGTCTACAATAATGAAAAGTCGATGGAGAATTTTGAAGAAATGGGATTTTGTTACTGAGGCGACCACTTTTCAGATCGCGCACCTATATGTGTCGCGAAAATCAAGCTATGCCGCTTGAGTTATGCCTGTATTTATACTTTTTATTTCGTCTCGATCTCGACATATTCTAAACATATTGAAATTTACGAATATATTTCAGTTTCCGCTAAAATTACAATTTAAATAGCCAATGGTAACTAAATTTTAAATGCTGCCATATCTCCGTGACGAGTATACTCGTCAATCGCAGCTAACCGGTTAATAAAAATAGCAACGAAAGGTCGGATAGCGGTTGATATAAGAGTTCCACGGATTTTTCGTAGCCTGATAACGAAAGTTGGTCTCGAAACCGGGGAATGCGGTTCATCGATTCATCAAGTGCGCGAAACGGGATCACGGACCGCTTTCTTTTCCACGCGAAATTGAGGCTGGCTCGGAGAACAGGTTGACATTTGGTGGAAGGGAGGAGAGGGTTTCGTAATCGTGGCCCGATCCAGTGGTGCTCGTTTCGGGAAACGAGAGGACACGGTCGGTTGCGCAACCAATCAACCGTATTTCGCAACGCGTTTAACACTAAAGGCTCCCGTGGCCGCGACGAGGAGAGCGTGGGCACGCAAAACTATACCGATATATTTCGTGAGCCCACGCTTGCTCGCGAGAGGGAGAGCGACATTCCTTTCAAGATGGAGGCCCGGTCAGCCGGCGGAGACAAGTTGATGCCCACGTACCTACACGAACGAGGCGAATACGAACAGCTGTCGAACCTGAGAAACCGATGGGAACGCCGCGCCGGGGAAGTGTTACGATCGGAATCGAACAGAGACGCGACCTACTTGAAAATTTTCACTGCACCTTCCTTTCGTCCTTGGCGGGAGATAGTTTTCAAGCGTTTAACCTTAGAACACCGTCCAACGAGTAGCGAGGACGGTCGACAAATGCAGAATGCAATTAA